>OZ026506.1:9207500-9650000 GCA_964019985.1 Aurelia sp. 4 Dawson et al 2005
AAGTCTTTGGCAAGCTTTTGCAGTTTCTCGTACTACAGGAAAAATTACAGAGAGAAATTCAAATCAAAGGGAATATGCCATGGAAGATAGATTTGCCTAAAATTAGAACGAAAATTATATTCAGATGCAGCATTGTTTCTTGGCTATGTATCGTTCATGGAGCGTGGCAAGCTTAATACTAAAAGTTAACTCTGGTAAAGCTCCAAGGAAAGACAAAGACTGTGTTACCATCTAACAGTCTACTAGAGGGTTTGGAAAGTAAAGCAGCAATTACTTCCATCAATAAGTTTTATCAAAATCGCTCAGTTTATTCAAATATTGGCCAATTAAGAAATTTTTTGTTTTTTCTATTATTGTTAATTTACTGTTGACATTTCTTGGAACGTTGTAAGTGGCATTCTTAGTGAAGGAAACGGTGATCCTGCAACTTTCCTCGCTACAAAATGCCACAGTATCTTGCATTGACTAGTCGTTTTTAAACTTTTGATTGATGAAGCATTTCCTATAGAAATACACGTAATGTGTCTTTAGCCTGAACTGCTGTGTCTCTCGCTGCACATAAATCCAATGCTCTACGAATCTGACGCCATTGCCAAAGAAAATTACTAATTTGTACACTTTGAACTATCAAGACCATTCTTAAAAATTCAAGGCACAAAAAGTAAACAATTTTCAATTCTTTTTTTTTTGAGAGAATTTAAATGCAAACAAAAGTTCAAGAATAATTACATTGGTGACAGGCATTCCAAATAATCTTTCTCTGCTGTTGTACAATTGGGATAATTGTTGACAGTCTTTTAATTGCTTTGTGATCCTTCTAACTTCATTTGCAGTCTCGTGAGCTCTGAAAAAGGATCGTTAACTCTAATTAAGACATTACATAGTCTACACGGGAGAAATATCTGGTTGAATTTCAAAAGAATTCCCCTAAATGATGAACCATTCTGGAATCATATACTAAATCAAAGTAAGATCATGTTGGAATGAAAAAGTACTGATTTCAATCACAATTCAACAAATCAACAAATAAATCGAAAAACAAGTGAAAAGTTTCGAAAGGTTCAAAAAGTAATGGCCAGTGTGGGTCTCGAACCCACGACCTTAGCGTTATTAGCACCACGCTCTACCGACTGAGCTAACCGGCCATGTTGACATGAGGAAAATATTCAATAATTATTATCCTTTGTTTATAAACTACGGTTAAAACAATAGCATGGAATGTTGAAATGGTAGAGCCAGGAGCCAGGAGCCAAGACCTATGTACCTTAAATGGAACGGTTAGACGGACGGAAGAGACACACTTGGGCAAGTCTCGCGGTAACAAGATACCTCTCTTAATTGGTGATAATTCATGACAAAGGGAACGTATGGGGCACTTGTATTTTACCTTCTAGAAAGTCCTTACAAAATCATGGTACCAGATTTAAACAAGATTCAGTTGGAAGTGTCTGTGTCACATAGGTGATGATGTGGCCTTAGAGACCAGTCCTATGAATCCTTACCAAATAAGAAAACTTACTTGAGAATGTCTGTATGACCAGAAAATCCAGCAACAACCATATTGAGGCCATCTAGTCTCTCTTGGAAGTTATTTTGTTCTGTCAACAGATTTTTGTGGAATCTTTCTTCATCTTCTTCAAGGTGTTCTGCAATTGTGTCTAGCAGTGTTCCAATCTTGTGGGGCCAACTCGCGCATGTCCATCTATAATAACATAACATGTCGGCATAATAATTCAAAGAACGAGGCTGCAATGGAAACTTTGCAAACTTAAGCAATAGTTTCATATGCTAAGCTAAGCTACGTATGCCAGAAAACCTTAAAGACCAATTGCTAACCATGATTCCTTGTCGGCCGAATGACAAGAAAGACAAAACGAATGTAGGCCAAAAAATGGCTTTCAGATAGTACGAAAGTCGACTTTGGCGCCACGAAGAATCATAGTTAGCAATGTGTCTTTACGTCAGACATCTCTTCTGTAAGCTATCTAGCTGTGGGGGCAAAGGGCTCGAATTTTTAAAAACACACTGAACGATTGGTTGTTGCATCCTTCGTTTGATTTAACCGCTCGAAAGGAAATTGAGGTACTTCGTAATAAGCTTTTCTTCCGCACCTCTTCTAATATCAAGGCTCACTGTGCTTGCACAATTAGTTACTTTGTGATAGAAGATTGTTTCTGATCACATGAACTAACCTGCTATTTAAAGAAACAAAGAGCAAAGGTACTACAACGGAATATAAGCGCCAACCCCATACTCCATCTCAGTATTTGTGAACCTATATGTGTCCATCTTAATGAACGCATGAATGTCAAGAAAACTGTCACGAGTAAAATCTTAATGTATAAAAACAAACCTTTAGCAACTTATTAGCTATTTAGCAGTTCGGTGGTGTCGCAACCTCAAAACTGGTTGAAACGATATTGAAGCTTTGCAGATACTCATGGGCTGTAGGAAACCCAGAATTTTAAAAAAGATCTATGTATGATACATCGAGTTACCCCTATCCAAATCTGTCATTTCCTTCGTGATAAAATGATTTGATTTTCTTCTGTTTCAACTTCTCTGGCGAAGGCGCCATTTCAATCCCCACGAGTTGCGGCAGACTGACATGACCTTAAATGCCCTACCATTCAAGAGTGGTAGTGGTATAATTTCTCCAGGGCCCTTTAGCCTGTGTTCCAAGTGGTCTGGAAGACAGGCTAGTCAATCTTCCACCACACGTAAGGATCAAAATGACGCCCTCGCGGATGAAGTGCAAACAGAGGGAGAACAAGTCGATATATCAGGAACGAAGTGATAAATTAAGATAGGAATACCTCTATGTATCATGCATAAATCTCTCTCTCAACTTCGGCGTTTCCTACCGCCTGTGAGATAGTCATGGTGTCAAGAATCGCACAGACAAAACTAAGGCATTGATCATTTGCTGCAAGGATCAATTTTCACTTACTTTGCATTGAAGTCATCCTGGCTAATGCTGTAATAGAATTCTTCAATCAGCTCATAATCTACCATTGCTTTATGAATGAGATCTTGTTTCTCATTGACAAGACCTGGGACTGTTTTCATGTACTCCCTTTGCTCTGAAAGTTCCTCGATGCAATTTGGCTTGTCATAGAGTCGTCGCGAAATGTTCCTGAATTCATCACAAACCTATAAAACATGAAAAAATTCAAGTGTGCAGCAGGAAACTTTGGAAAAATATATTTCCAAGATGGTAAGCTCCATGAGCAAAGTTTGCAAAACACATCAACAACCAAGCAAATTGCAAAATGCTTTTTGCCACATGATTGTAATGTTTTTATGAAATACTGCAAAAAAATCATTAACAAAATTGGTGACAGGATCTTGAACGTACTCACTAAACAATCAGCAACCCACTAATGTGACTAGAGGCCTTAGATTTAATGGCAGCCAGTTTCTTCGCAGGTTCTCAAAATCCCCACTTTGGAAGACTCATAGCATCAACAGTACTTCACAGATTTGAATGATTCAAACTCTATCTAGTTAAAAGCCAAAAGATCAAAGTATTTTTTGACTATTCTCGTTGTCTGATGAGCACTGGGAATATAGGTAAAATCAACTTTACAAAGATTTCATGATTACGAAAATGATTGAAAAGGGCCTAAAACATGGATCAAATCATAAAGGGCTCCTAGTACAGATCAATAAAGAAAATGCAATTATTCATGGGTGAGAGATAGTAACAGCATATTTAATAGCATCGGACTAAAAACCTTCAGCATTTGCTTGAAAATTGAAGACTTGTAACTCTTGAGAGATGAAGCATCCGTTTCGTTTGTGTTGTGTAACAAGAGTCCCTACAATTTCACTAAGAATACCTTTCTTCAGTCATTTTGCGACCATGAAAATTTCAAATAGTCGAATTTATTGATACTTCTAGAGCTGGTAAGACAGCGAGAAGAATCAAAAGACTACTTTAGCTTTTGACTGAAATTTGAATTATTCAAATCTATGAAGTACCCTTGGTGCTATGACTTCTCAAAAGTGGGACCTATTTTCAGGCTCACCCGATACATAAAATAAGATAACGAAGAAATACCTCATCAGCTTGTTTACGTAGTGCCTGAGCGAGAAATTCTAACACTGAATTGGCCAGTGCTTTCTTCTTTTTAGCCAATGCCTGCTTGACTCCATCACAAGAAATGTAAAATGGTCCAATTGTAATGTTTGCTGGTATGCTACTCTCGATAGCTTCTTTCTCCTTCATATGGGTCTCAATGACTTGCTTCACCTGTGCAGGCGTATGGTCTTCTTTGTTGTAATCCCTGTAAGAAAAATGTACGAACGTAAGCATCGAATAATTCATTCATTGAATCACTCATTCGTTCATTCATTTATTTGTACATTTATTTGAAGTTTGGTTTCATAGGTTTCAAAGATGATATACCTAAGGCCCCATCCACACGTATCCGGATCATTTTGAAAACGCATCTGTTTTATCCGTTTTGGGCTAGCGTCTACACAGAGACGGCGTTTCGGTCACAGAAAACGAAGCTTTTCAAAACGCGCGTCCAAAGTGGATCCTTTTGAAAACGGCATTGCCCAATTAACTTGTGGACGGATGAAACGGAGCTTTCAAAAACGCTGACGTCACAGTGTCGATTTATAACCCATCAGAGCATGCGCTCGAGCGCTCGGATCTTTGGGATCACACGAGGGTATTTTGTTTACCTGTTTTCGGATTTCGAATATCACAGTATTTCTATGTGGACGGGGATGATTTCGAAAACGCTCCTCGTGTGGATGCGGATATGCTTTTATACGGATAAAAATATGCGTCTTCGAAATATCCGGATATGTATGGACGGGCCCTAAAGAAATAGATACCAATTTACAATCAATGGAGCTAAGAGTCTATTTACAAAATGTACAAAGATAGCTGGCTCCATCCGAATTCTTAATGTTCTTTTCGAAAGCTGCACAGACTCTGTATTCTTTGCACCATCATTTAGGGTATTCCACAGCATAGCTCCCTTGAATCTTAAAGAGTTTATCCCATTTTTCATTGTGTGAGATCGCTGAGGAAGTTTGTACAAAACTTGTTTGCGCAAGTTGTAAGTTACAAATTTTTTTTGAATATTCTCCCAAAGGTATAAACGGATTTAAGTGGTAAAGTGCTTTGCAAACTATCTAGTAGCAGTTACTGTCGGTCTTTGCATGTATTGTAACATCATCATGCCTCGCTAGGAGTTCTTCAAAAGAGGAATCAAAATCCTGGTAGAAAATCTTCAATATTTGGAGAGCTACAGAGTTCGCCCCTTCTCCTGAGAATTCAAAAAAGCTTTGAATGAGTCTTAAAACAGTTCGAATAAGAATCAAAATCAAAACCTTTGTACTTCCAAACATTGTTCAATAAACATGGTATAACTTTCAAGAAAATCATGCTTTATGAGTTTTCCAACATGGCATCAAACAGAATATGTTCATTCAGCTTTTGGCCTAAAGTGCCCATTTCCCCACCCTTTATCAACTTTTAATGTGTCCTTTCAATCCTAAGAAGTAACTTTCTTACAGCTGTGCCTTTAAGTTGAGGATTACTTCCTAATCCCTTCAAATTCCACAAGAAAACTCTCTACATTTCTATAGAGCTTGAAGTCATAAAGCTCATAATGACGATGTCTTTATGCTAGTAAATATCAAGGAGACCTATTGAAAACTTGTGAAACGAGCAAGCGTAATTCTGACATTGAAAGAAGCGAAGAAATTTGACACCCCAGCACAAAATACCAAAGAAATTTCATACCACAAGATAGATACACCTAAAAATTTAGTTTCGTTCATCCTCCATTGCCGTTATCCTAAAACTTAAAGGGACATTCTACGCCAATCAAATGTTTGCAAAGGTTCACGTCGTTATCCATATCGAGAAGCAGATTATGTCAGCCCTCGGAAATCGTTTTCTTCTCGTCGATTGCACTTCTCAAACACGAGTTAGGAAGGAAGAACTTGGAACGATCTCAGTTTGATACGTAACTACTTTTATGCATCGTTGTTGGGGAACAGAGGTCACATATTTTCGTTATATTGTTATTCTGTCGGTCGTTTGCGAGTCTTGACGGGTTTTTTTTGCATGTCGATCTTGCATTGAGTTCGAACGTCTTGTTGTACTCGTTCATTTATGTTTCCACGATCGACTACGACCAAGAGCATTGATCGGCTTTACCGACAACTCTCGTTTTCTGTCTAAGCTCCAATGCAAGAATATGCCTGAGTTCTCGGTCTGTCGTTTGTGGTTCATTTGAGCTATATTTAAGTTGGAGAAATATCAGGAAATGTTGATAATGACATGAATGTTTATTCTAAACACAAACAACGCAGTTCACCGATATCCCGATTTTGCCCGCCCGCGGAAAGCCCCTTTAATGACCACTCCCTTATTAACTTAGCAAGAAATCTCAATAGCTTCAACAATAAAGACTTACTCAAGATATTTCTTGACATCCAAGTTGAACAATTCCAAAAATTGTTCATATTCTTTTGCATAAGCAAGCAAGGGGATAACAGCTTTCCTAATTGCTTTTCTGATTGATTCTCTCATGGCGACAACATCGATTTCATTCTCACCTACAGTTTCTAGGAGGGGAGTGCCGCTCCAGAATAATTTCTCCATGACCATCTTTTCTAACTGAGGCACATTCTTTGTTGCTTGAATACCTTTGTCAAAATATCCGATGACGCTTGGTTCGAAGCTCAAGGGATTTGTGCTGTAAGTGACACCATTGCTCTCCATGACGAGATCCAAGTAAAAGAGTGGGTTCTTCTTTGGCCTGCGTGAGCAAGAAACATGCTTTTTACTTTATGATACCGGGTGAGTCAAAAAAATTTTACACGTTTTCAAAGCTTGTAGCTCTCAAATCATTGAACAGATTCACGTAAAATGATAATAACTGTGTAGGTAATATATGAACTTTGATAGGAAAATTTGTTTGTTGAAACTGGCCTTAACAATCTCAAATTACAAGCGATTTTATAAAATACTACTTCATGTCACATCTTACAAACAGGCCTAAAACTCTTGATCGCCTAATTTGCTTTGGACGGGGTTGGTATCACCCTCCCTTGGTTTTTATTGATTCGTCATTTGTTATTTCTTGGTATTAGTTTTCACTGTTATATGATTTCATCTTCTACCTTATCAAAAATTGAAAGGAAAAAGCAGAAAAGAATGAGGAGCTAAGGAAGAACGATAGCACAGAATGGAACACGGAAAGAAGGCAAGGTGAAACGATTGAAATGTAAAGAAGAAAGCAGGAAAGAAGGACCAAAAAACAAACCAAGGGGCAATTTTCAGTTGTGTTCTTCCTCTGCTCACATACATCATGCAGCAGTTCAATAATGCTTTATAACTTAGCTCGAGAAAAACTGACAAAACAATGGCGGGAAGAACAGAGGTTAAGGTCTCTTCGCAGGAAATAAATATATTTTCAGCTATCGGTTAATTACCGAAATAGGCGCATGAATAATTAATGGCAGTCCATTTATCGAGCGCCTACATCAAGGAGGAGTTGATGACTTTTAATGAATGAACGTGAAAAGAGCTTGGAAAATACCGCAGCAAAATCCAGCAAACAAGAACATAGAGAATAAAGAGAAGAACCTGCACACTGATTTTTATTAAAGACAACGAAAGATAAGTGCCAAAAGTAGACTGATTTCTAAACATTTTCCTATCCTATGGTACATTTATGAAGAATGATGAAACTTTAAGCCTCAAAACCCAAAATATCTATCAAAATGACAAAAAAGGATGCATGAAAATAAACTAGGTTCGTAAACTTGGAACCTGAGTATTTTTTGAAAAAAACATCTGACCTCAAAAATACTTCAAGGGTGAGCAATTTTTTTAGAAAATTCGCAATATGTAATTCGTTTTATCTACAATAGACCACTATTTCCTCCCACGTTTATTATGAAATCATGTCCCCCCAAAGTTCATCAAAAGCATGTTGAAAAGCTTTTTGGTCACTAATCATAACTGCCATTGAAATAAGAACCCCAATTTGAATGCAATGCGAGCACCACATTCATGAGAGCATAGTCTGGTCTGTTCCAGAATATTCTAGTTTGCGGGATTCACTGTACCAAATGATGTTGCTGATAAACATGCAGTGGATACTGGCTGTGCTCATATGAATTCTTCAGGATAACTTCACACTTACATATATGGACTCTTCAGGATATCTCCTCCCCATTTCATATCAGCAGGAATCTCCATGACGGAGCAACAAGCATCATGTATCATCTGTGTGTAGACTTTCAAGGAGCCTTGTACCAGATATCGCAAAGAATCCTTAAAAGTAAAAGTACCCATCACAGCATAGGCAAAACAAATTATGAAAACGGACTGTGTAAATATTGGGTGTCTTGGAAGTACTCCTGTTTAAGAAACGCACGTTTTTTTACGAGAAACTAGGATCAAGCCATAGTACCAAAAGCTTCTTAATTCAGCATGAAATGATGTCCATTTTAGTGCTAAAAGTTTCTTAATTGGTTTCTTATTGCTTGAATGCATGAATCGTCAATGTGGTCGCTAACATTGCTGCAGATATGTTTCTTGACATTTACAGTATCATATAGGAATAAACAGTGTTCTGTCATGATGAAAACACAAATAGTTAGTTAATGTTGCTCAAGCATAAAAGGTTCAACGATATATTTGCTGTAATATCCATGCTTTTAACTCTGAAAAATTTCTTAATACTTCTCAGACATAGTACTAGAGTACTCTCCTCCGCGAGGTCTCTTTAATGTATGTCTTATTTATTTCCGTTGTCCCGTGGTCCGCGGTTCCGCGGTCCGTAATTTCGCGGAGGAGAGTAATACTAGAGTTTCTTTAAATTTCGGCCATCTTACTACTAGTTTCTTATAAACCAGTTTCTTATGAAAAAACCTGTTATCAAGATTCGATTGTCAATTTCATCATAAAATTTTCTTGTTTATTTCTTATATCAATGATCAAGGTATATCTGAAGATGATAACATGTTCTTTTCGTTACTTAAAGGCAATGCGTTCATACAAGGAAGCCTTATTTTTTCGGGATACTATCAGCGAAAATCTTTTGCATTTTCCTCTGAAGAGCCAAACGCCAGTCGAAGCGCTTTGGATTCTGCGCAGTATCGATCAGAGGGTCATCGCTCTTCATCCTTCCTTTGTTAACTCGCGCATGCCCCAAAACGCTTCGCTCATCCCATTGATCAGCGAGCCAATCAGAGTTAACGTCTTTTCCTTTGTGATTTACAAAAGGGGGAATTCGCAGTATCCCGAACAATTATAGAGGAAGGCATGTGATCCAAATAAATCAACCTTAGGATCTATTGAAATCTTGCAAACAGACAATACCACTAGGAGCGAAGAGCTATGTCTACCTAAATGGCAATTAACATAAAACATAAAAAAGAACGAAAAGAACATAAAGCTACAAAAAGCTACAAGAAAAAAAGAAAAGAAAATAAATGAATTGAATAAATAAAATTATGTTGGTTGTGTGACTTATAACTGAGTTAACGATTTCCTAATCAAACCGGCCAGTTCTGTGGATAAAACGTAGAGTTGATAGTAGTATATTTTTACTAAGATCGTCTGGAAAATCTTTATCACCATACAATAAAATCTGAAGTATGGCTTCATTTGAAAAATTGGCATATCCAAGTGGCTGTAATAAAAAGAAAACGTCAGCGAAGGTGTTGTGGCGCCGTGGCGTAATCCTCTGACATTGCAGCCAGAACAGTCAGGCGGAGTGGGTTCGAGTCCCGGTAGGGCCCCACCACTTGAGCGTCATGACAAGGGGTCGCGGATTCGATTAGGTCTGCTCTATTTCTGCGGTCCCAGCGCTTGGCGCTGAAAAACGCAACTTCACCTTAACCATCAGCGAGAAGATCTCTTCGTGGTTATTCGGAAGAAGGGCAGAGCAATAAAAAGTGCTCCGTATCCTCAATGCCATTGTTGGATGGGCACATTGGGTTTATGGTATCTCTGAGATTATGCTTGAATTTATGGAAGTTTGATTTACTGAAATAATCTAATAACTACTTTACAATAATCTAATAACGCCTTCCACGCTTCCCAATGCCCATGACAATACCTGGAAAAAGAAAGTTGGTCATTGATCTACTGGACAAAAGAGAGCTTTTAGATCAGCTATTTAACCCAATTTTGATGAAGTTTTAAACAGAAATGCTTCTTAAGCATAGCATAGGCATTGACTTGGTGAAAAAAGATTGTACAGCATCTGCTTTTGATTCCAAGTGAAATCTAAATCGAAAATTCAGCTTCCTGTGAAAAACACAATACGTGAAACCACTTTTAGCTGAAATGTATAATATATTACCTGCATCATGAATCTCAATGACTCCATTAGCTTTGATATTTTCGCCATTTTGTATACTTCCCAGTTTGTTTCTTCGAGGTTAAACCAGCCCTTTCCAATGTCCCGAAGACAATTCCTTACAGAGGCTCGCAACGTTGAAAGCCAACTATCCTTCAAAAACAGTTGGACCTAAAAAAAGAGCGGTACATACTTGTCACGGAAAACAATTTCCTTGTTAATAAAAGGTAGTTCAAGCCCCAAACTATCCATAAGAAAGCAAAAACAGCTTGATCAAGACAGCTCAATGATAGCAAGTTTGACTATCAATCCGAAAGGTTGATGGCTCCGGTTACCACCCTGTAAAAGCTGATACGTAGGGTAGAATTAGACTTATGACGATGAGTCCCTTGTATCCCTGCGGTAAACCTTGCTCAAGAGGGACGCATAATGAAACAGTGAAAACCCCGGCCCTATCTCCTGCATTCGATCATGATTCGATCGATCGAATCAGCATCAAACGACTGCCATAGCTCTGTTCAACGGTCATTCCTCGGAAAGAAAATGCGATAAAAGCCACGTTAAGCAGGCGTTTAATCAAAGAAACTTGGTATAAATCTGAAGAAGGATATTTACTTTAGCTGGTAAATCTAAAATGAGTCTTTCAACGGTACATTTTCCATATTTTTAAGACCAAAACAAACCAGAGAAAACTTCAGCCACCTGCCGTAGCAACTTTGTTCAAAATCTAGTCAACTGCATGTATGAATGTATGTATGTATGTATCATTTGCCTCATAAGAAAAGTATATACAAGTTATTATAATAAATATAAAAAATAGATACAATACAATATTTTAAGGCTTAAAACGTAAAAGTAAAAACACCCCTAATTACAGTGGCAGGGATAGCATTAAAGGGTCAAGCTGACCTTATTTCCATAATGGTCCCCTTAGAGGTGCTGGCTTAAGGTTTAACAAAAAGAAAAATAAAAGAAAAGAGGAAAAAAAACAAAAAAAAACGAAAGTACTGTAGTTGTTATCAGTACGAAAACGGTTTGTGCGACGGAAACATGGTTGGGAGAGATGAGGAAGGGTCTTAATAGAAGACGTATATGTCATCTTCCTCTTTTTGTATTTTTTGGAAAAAATTTTCTTTGATCTTATGTTTAAATGTATTCGGATTGTTAGCTGATTTGAGGTCAGATGGAAGACTATTCCATATTTTCGGCCCCAGGTAAGATAAGCATTTTTGTCCAGAAGTACTTTTGCGAAATGGAAATTCTAATTTAAACTTAGATCTTCGCGTTATTCGGCCTAAGTTGGCTGGATGGAATATCTCGGCGCTGTAGGCTGGGGCAGTTCCATTAAAAAATTTCATTACATTAATACAAACACATTGATCCATCCCATTGTTTGTGGGAGCCAATTTATAGCCTTAAATTCTGCGGCGCCAATATGGGCTGTATTTTTTAACTTCAGGTAAAAGCGAATGCATTTGTTTTGAGCAGCTTGGATTTTTTTGGACAGCCTCTTATTCAACATTGGGTACCACGAGGTGCACCCGTAATCAAAATGGGGTTGAATAAGGGCATTCAAAAGCAACCTTCGAAGAGGACCATCTAGGAAGTTGTGTTTTCAGTACAAAAATTTTAGCTTGCCATTTATCTTTCCAAGCATCTTAGTTGCCATTGACTCCCCAGAGAGATTTTCATCCAGGATACATCCCAGATACGTGACTGTTGAATGTTGTTTTATCATTATGTCACCTCTCCTGATATCTAGTTTTTTAAGGTTCTTGCAATTTTTACCCCAAAGAGAATGGACTTAGTTTTGTCTTCTCCAAAATGAATACTCAGCCTGTTTTCTGAGAACCAATCGCAGAGCGTGTTAAAATCATTCGAATCGAGAATTCGACATCATTGTTCTAATCGAGAATTCGACATCATTGTTCTGCATCATACGAATCGAGAATTCGACATCATTGTTCCCTGTCGAATCTCACAAGCTGATTGGTACGTTAGGAATTGCGAAATTTGGGCCTAAATGGGGCCAAGTTTTTCATAGTAATACTATGAGTCTCTATTGCCTGAAGCGCCATCATCAAGTCAAAGAGCACAGGGCAACAGGGCAACAAGAGACTCATCTTCATCAGTCTAGGGTAGAATGAATTGAGCTGCCAGCTCTCTGTAATGCCAAGCTAATCAAGAGAAAGCACCAGAAGGATGCATCGAAAAGCTGAGCTTCTCAGTGCCCCAAAAAGTAGCCATTGGATGAAAGGTAGGAATGAATAAAAAGACCATTAAGTTGTTTCAAACTGCATCAATTGCCTTAGTCAAGTTTACATCACAATAGACCTTGTTGCTTCTCAAAAAAGAGGCTTAGATCGAGTGTATGGTAAACTTGTGAAGGAAAACAAAAGCATGACGACCCCCGTTCTCGGTATAACGAAGCTAACTGTGGAAGGAGGTTGCTTTGGATTTCAGAACACTAATCAGAGAGCTAATCAATAATAACTTTTCTCAAAGCATTTTAAGAATGAATTAGTTCACACACGGGAAGTTTCATCTGCTTTCTAGCCCTTTTCCTCGTTTTTTTCGTTCATTGTTAGCATGTCAAAACTGCAAGCATGTAAGGGTTTAATTTTGCAAATTGCAAATCGAAGTTTGCTATTTCAACCGTTGATATTCAATTGAAAGAAAAGTCAGCTAAAAATGAATGAATATAACTAGAAACAAAATAAAAATACCAATAACAGTTGCCTCTAACTAAACTGAACCAGTGCTATCTCACATTGCACAAATTTGTCGATAACATAGACGTAAGAACCGAGGTGCACTGGCGGCACGTGACCCCCTAAGATGTTGCAATAAACAAAGAAGTGCCCATTTACTTTCAGACAATGCCCATTTTTTCTTAAGGAAAAAGTGCCCTCGAAACTTCGCACTCACCAAGTTCGAGACACTTCCTACGTCCCTGGTCGATGATAGACTCTCTGAAAAGTGTTCTGAAATCCGTAGCAACTTTCCTGTCACAACTAGCTTCATCATACCGAGAAAGGGGGTCATGCTTCTGTTTTCATTCACACGTTTGCCAGATTTTGCAACTTCTTTTTCTCTTTTTTAAGAAGTAAAAAGGTCTGTGAAAGCACAGCAACCAAAAATATCTCTCACCTGCGAACTGGCCTGTCCTTGAGCTTGCTCAAATTCTTCCAGCTTCATGCTTTTAGTGATGGGTGCTTGAAACAGTGGCATTACAGCCACTTTATTGCATTCAGATCTGACTTTGACCAGAGCTTGTATCACTTCACCAAGTGTCAACAAAGATCGAAATGAAAAATTTCTGAACTTGTCATCAAAGTTGTACACAGGTACGTCAGGATACATGCCTAAAATGAAATATAATTGATTAATCAACATCTGAGCTTAATATAATGCATTGCTTTCCAGTCCTGAGGATCTACGTTGAAGGGAAACAACAGGGATGTACCTACCAAAAGAAAAGATTCAGGACTTAACCTGGAACAAGATATTGGAAATAAAATAACAATCATTGAATATGGTGCAGAAATATGGCTAACTTCCTCGCTCTTTCAATTTCTTCGATCAGTACTGGAAAATTAGCTTTAATGATAGTCCTGTCCTGGAAGCAAGACATAATGGTATAATCCTGTCCAGAACATCTCACTGAATATGAGAACTTACGGTATGGAGATCTCCGGGTACATCGATTAACATTGGGCCCCGGGTTTTCTCTCCACAGGAACATAATCACTGGCGAAATTTTTTAATATCATCAATATAAAATTTACAATATAAGATACTTATTACACTACTAACAAATACTCTACGATACTACAAATATCATACCACGAGGAGCAAGATATCATGTCTACCCTGTAGCTTTAGAAAGGAAAAGAAGAAAAAAAGTAAACTTCATAAAACTAAACTCAAAAAGAAAATTCACTAAAAGGGGACTTGGAGGCTGCTTGACGGATGGCAAAAAAATTGAACGTACAGTAAATCCCCGCATATAATAATCTACTAAAATAAGAGCCAGGAGGCTTTTTTGCCTTAATTATGCACCTTCCAATTACGAACCTGTTTCAGCTTGATGAAACGTAGGTTCTTATTGCAGGGGAGTAAAATTTATTTCTTTGATTGCTGTTATTAAGTTCAGTTTGGTCCCATTTGGCTTTTAAAGTTGGATTCTCCTTCCCAATTGGTTATTACGTCCATATTGACACCCAAAAACAAATAATAGGGCTGAACATCTTTGCAAGACTCTGAAAGGGCCTACATGAGGCACCCTTCCTTCAAATAAGAACCTCGACTATAATGCACTGACGTATGAAATTAAAAACAAACACTTGCCTGTTTGAGGTGCCACTCGCATCTCAGGATCTTGAGGTTGAACGAAAGCAAACTTTTCAGGTCGCAGTCTGATCATTTTATCAAATGATATCTTATTCATTGTTCGCATGTAGTCAAGTTGGACTTGTTCCAGTAAGGTCTCAAGGCAATCTTGCAGGCTATGATAAAACAAGTAACAAGCGTTACGAAAAAACAACTAGGAAAGGACAACATTGGATCATTTAAATCAAAAAAGAAAAGGCCACCATATCAACATCAGTCTTTCATATTAATAACAGCCGAAGTCGGCAAAGCATCGCTATTGACCAGGGCCTTTTTATCTGTCGCTCCATGTCAAAGGAATCACGAGGTTTAAGCACATATAGAGGAAGGAACAGGACACTGCTTCGAAAGGCTTAACATTTCTGTACCGGTACGTGCCGCTGAACAAGGTATCTTTTCAGCAATTTAGCTCCCGAATAGGGTGTCCATTTTCTCAAATACTGCTCCAGAAAAGGTTCACAATTTTCGAATAAAAGCTCTCTTACAGGATACTAAAGTGAATTTGCAATTTAATTTTGTGTCCTTGCAAATTGGCTCAAAGGCCCTTTCTCCAAATTGCGAAAGGATCTATTGTGGGTTTCTCATAAACGGGATTTTACCGTACCATCCGATGTAAATTAGAACCAAAAAATCAATCTTACCAACTGTCATTTTGAATGGACTTGATTCCTTTGGCCCATTTGATGATTCTTTCCACAGTTTCGGAATTTAAACTGGGCACTCCATCAGTGGGCATGCAATCAACATACAAGTGGTATCTCAATAAAATCTCTGTATTCCTTCTTAATTCATATGCCTTGAAAACACGTTCAGCAAAATTTACTGGATCCTCGGCACAAAACATCAATCTGATTCTTGGTATCCAAAAAGTAAGTGGCTTTTGTTTCCTTGCTTCTTGCGATTGTAAGGGTTTTTTGCTTGCAATCATTTTGTTCACCATCGTGCGAACCTGAAAGTAATCATATCAAATTATTGAAGGGCCTGAATGGAAGATCATTGATGAACTTGTGGCTTGTGATTCTAAGACAATCGTCTTCAATTTCGAGTCATTAAATGAACTGGCTCCATAATACCTTTGTGATCTATTCTTAAGAATACAAACTTTAATGACTGAGATGTATCAAAGCAGCTGCAAATAAAGCGAAGATAGTAGCAACATAATTCAATGACCATCTGTCTCACACCGCCTCAGAAATTTGTCCATCTAGGTCGATCACTCTGCAAATACAAATCCAATTTGAACATGCGAAATCGCAAAATCTAACTTAAGATCTCGTCTCTGCTATTAATTGAAAGCAAAATTTTTTGAAACTAAGGCACCTTGACAGGAACCATTCAAACGCTTAAATTTTTTCTAGGTCATTCGGCAGAGTTCAAATTATTCAAAATTCGAAGTATTGATATTGAAATTCCATACCTGAAAAGGACAATAGACCTTTTAGCTATTCTGAAAAAGAATATAAATCGAACGAAGTTTGTTTAAATTTTGAAGAATTTTCGATTGTACACAATAGCGATAGAAGCCCTAACGCCACTCCATCGAACTTCGCCTATAAAAAATGTGTAAAAATATCGCTCGATCCAGACTCTTGTGTAGAAGGGACTCTAAAATCAGATCGCTAAAAAGGTCTATTGTATTGAATCTATTTCAATGCTGAATAAATTATGGAACAGAGTAGGACGTGAAGCAGCAAGAAACATTTTACCTGGTAAAGTTGTTTGACAGGGTCATAAGCCATCACTCCAACATCCATCCAAACATATTCTTTTACTCTGTCTTTGACAATGCCACTTGCAAGCAATGCTTTTCCAGGCACTGGTTTCTGTCCATCTTCTTCTCTTCCAATACTCAGCCATCCTTCTGGTGTTCTACAGTCATATTCAGTGTCATCGAAGACATGCAATGGAAGGAACGGATCACAATCAGAATCTAAGTGCTTTGCTCCTGGTGTGACTTTCAATTTGATTTCCGGAGATGGCATTAACAAGTTGAGTGATATGCCATATTCTTCAAGGAGCTTCGTAATGTCATACTCAGCAAATGACCTCTTTCTCCTGCAAAATGGATAAAAGTTTGATAGGAAGAAGATACTGTAGCCTAAAAAGCAATAGCTACGGCTTTCCTACGTCGTTTTTAAAAAGTAAACAACAATTTACTTTGTTCAACTGCGATTAGATTAGAGCATAGGAAAATCAAAATTATTTCGACTGGTTGTTGACATGATCATCGAAAACATCAAAAAAGAAATTACCAAGCCTAGATACAACGATGTATCGCGATTTATAAATCTTTCGACAGTCAGGAATGTGCAGAATGACAAACTTTTTACAGTTGCTTGATAGATCCAATAACATGTGAGAAATAAACTGATAGCTTAGAGCCTTGATTTTTCAAAAAGGCAACTCACTATTCACCGGAGGAGAAATAAGAGTTAAACAATTCAAATAAAAACGTAGCGGTATCAATGGCAGGTACTTTCCATTAAGAAGAATCAAACGAGACATTTTAACTACATTTTCATCTTTTCGATACCTTAAACTTTTCCTTTCGTCACTTATTCGATTTTTAATGTTGTTTTTGGTTGCTTTTTTTGTCAGTTGGTTCCTTGTTCGACATAGTGCTGCTCTGATTTGTAAAACCTAGCTATAGAGGAAGTCAACTGATTGCGTGTTTTCCCGCTGTAGATAAAACGAGTAATGTAATGTGTCTTTGATTTTGATTTTACTTGATAAACGAAAAGACTTTCGAAGGAGATCTTATGATATTCTGCAATCTACTATAGCTTTTGAAACAAAATTTAGGACAGTTTTTGAGAAATAACGACACAGTTTGTTTGTAACAATAAAGCCACAAAAATGGAGGTAAATTATCCCCATACAAATGGCAAATTTCTGTTAGGCAATGAAATGAAGCTATTAGACGACTACGAGGTTGATCCTGGAAACCTTTGGACTTCGGTTTACCAAATGCGTTCCGGCATGAATGGAGTAATTGTTTAAGAGAGGCTTCAACATATGGTAGAAATTTTCAAAAATCCAGATTCGCAGTATTGTACTGTTCTCCTGTATTTCTTCTGTTCCCATTCATCATTGTATTTAGTTTTTCATTTGACGCCAACTAATTTCCTACTTTCTTCGTCTATGACTTCAAATTCCTGTTGAACATTCATAGCAAAAGAACTGTTCTAGCATTAAGCTTACCCTAGCTATCCATTAAAACAGCCTTTATCTAAGTAAAGGAGCTTTTCAAAATACAGATTTTACAAATTGCTTGAGAACCAATAAAATTGTTCCGTTGCTTGTCTATGGGCCATGAAAATGGCGATAAACAAAGGCCAACCAAGAGACGACAACTGCAAGGAATGCTGGATGAAACAGGCCCTTTAATGGACATAAAACTCAAATTATCAGGATATAGACAATTATCATAATTCATACCTTTCAATTTCAATTTTTCTCGGGACTTGACCCCTTTCAGTTTTGAACGGCAATTGCACCTTTGGTTCCCATGACTTCAATGGGAATTCCTGAATAAGAAAAGGACACATGTGAACAGGAGGGCATTCTAACCTGCAGTTAATGTGAAAATACCCCATTTACATCAAGCGGGATTGCGATCCAGATTGCAATCCAAATCCTGAATAAAATGTGCCGCATTAAGGCTTCTTGGATTGGGATCCCAATCGAAATACTTTAAGCATGTGCAGTAAATAAAGTACCATTATCTTCACAGTGTCCTATGAACAACACAAATGTAAGAGTAAAGCACAATCCTGATCCATTTTCATTTAACGGATGTGTGAGCGCAACTTGATTTGTGATCTTGATCCTTGTAGGGTTATGATCCCATACTTTTTGCTTCAAGTAAACAGGGTAAATTTCATTTACAGTGGCAGGATCACTTTATCTTTCATACTGTCTTCACACTTGTAAGTTTAACCAGCTTAGACTAAACTAGGTTATTGAATGGGGCCTTCTAATTGGTCAGTCAAGCAAATAGAGTGTATTTGATTGGCTGAAGTTCAACTTGGCTTGCATGAAGTTGGCTTAACGGCTTGAGTGTGAATGTGGCATTAGACCCAGAAAATAGAAAAATCCTCGTAAGGGGCTTGTAAGGGAACAACGACTCCATATCTGATTCTTGTGCATGATTTACTCATCATCAAAATCTAATTTCTGTTTCTGGAACTGACAATTGTATTTGATTCAAATATCTAGGCAAGTAATAACAAACCAGAATTTAGCAAGGAATCCTGGTTCCCATAAAAACTCCTAAGCAGCATATTTTTTATTTTCTGGGTTTCAAAAAATGAGCATTCTCTACCAATCAAAATTTTACATCTACTGTAAGTTCGCCTTTTATGGATAGATTAAAGCATTTCAATTTGAATATCAGTAATGCACTACTCTTTATTCTATAGCCTAGAAAACATGTTAACTTCTCCGTATTCACCCAGTATGTACTGTAATTGTGTAAAACAAAAAAAGTCAAGATACATACAGACAGTCCTACTGGAGCAGTTGAAGGCCCATAAATATCTTTCTTGATGAGTGTTGTTACATTTCCAGGGCCTTTGAATGTTGTAACTGAAGAGAATGGATAACAGCTATATTGTAACTTCGATGAATACATTTCAGAAAGAGCATAAAGTAAGCAATCAATAAAGAACATTTGTTTGATGGTTAGTTGCTGTAAATACGGTAAGAATGCCACTTCTTGGAACTGATGTGACAACATTGCTGAATTGTGAAGTACACTTACACACTGTTTTTATAAGAAACTAAGAAACTGACTCACACAGGTATGTTCTTGATACCATTAGTTTCTGAGGACTGAAGGTTTGGCAAGAGTCTTTGGAAGGAGCCTTGCTGAATTTATGTTGCATTCATCAGAGAAGAATCTTGGGAACATTTCAAAGTACATTTTAAGAAACAACACCCTTATTTCATCAAGCACACGTACTTTATGAAATGATTCTTTTGATAAGGAAATCCTTCTATATCATTAAATTTTATTTCAGCTCAATATGACTTGGCAAGTACTTCAGTAATGTCTAACCATTCAAAAGGCTTGAAAAGACCTTGCTCTGAAATGTCCTTTGGAGCACTGGTGCTCCTACAGTAGGTGCAAAGTCAGATGACAACAGCAATGAGCCACAAAACCTTCAATATGGTATAGATTAGAAGATGAGAGTTATCTTTAGCTTTGAAAGTGGTTTTGAGAATGATTTCTGTTTCCATTTTCCCTTCATACTTCAAGAAATTTCAGATAACCTTGATGTAAACAAAAGTCTAGGTTGGTAAGATGGTATGATGAATACCTTGATCACGAAGCATATTCATTGGGGGGGGGCTAATTTGAAACTTAACAGAGCTTAAATAAACTACAGTACCTTTTGGAGTATGTTCTGTTTTCACAGTCTTCCATGATGTGCTTTGTTGCTTATCTGGACCAGATGAGACATTCTGAAGGAGAAAAAAATACCTGTTTTAGTCAGTAGTAAAAAACAAGGTTTTGCAATGTTGAGAAAAGGGTGGAAAATCTGAAGATTGCCCCAAGGGCACAGAAGCCAATTTTGTATCAAGCTAATTCTATAAATGCATTTTGTCCTTGACAATATTTCAGTAATCATTTTCTTTGTGCTCTTTGCTAACAAACCAAGTGATGAAACTTTGTTGCACCTTGTGTTGTTCATGTGGCTGATAGCTTGTCATGTGGGCCCCATTTGGGCCTGGGGACCAATATCACTCACTCACGGCAAATTGGGAACTTTTCCATTCATTCTTTTTCATCTTCCAGGCTGGAAATGGCATACCATATGCCACAGATCTGTGGTGGATGGCCTCTTGCTTGTTTTACACCAGCATACAGGTTTATGTAAGAAACTTGGATCAGGCCATAGTACTAAAAGTTTCTTAATTTCACATGAAATTTTGTCCATTTTAGTACTAAAAGTTTCTTAATTAGTTTCTTATTTTTTGAATGCAGAATTATCAATGTGGTCACTATCATTGCGGTAGATATGTTTCTTGACACTTAAAACATCACAAAGGGATAAACAGTGTTCTGTTATGTTGAAAACAGAAATGGTTCGATAATATTGCTCAAGAATAAAGGTTAAACATTGAATAGTTTCTTAGTACTTCTCAGACATAGTACTAGAGTTTCTAAAAATTTTGACCATCTTAGTACTTTAGTTTCTTATAAACCAGTTTCTTATATAAAAAAATGTGTATTTCTTTTGTTCTCAATAATGGTTGGGGTAAGTTTTGCAGTCAAATAAACTCAAGATTCCTGGACAAATGCACTTTGGCAGACACAGCTTTCAAGGAAACAGAGGTTGAATTGAATTGTATAGTTACAACTAATTGCTGATTGGCTTTCTAAACAATAGTGATAGAAATCCTGTATAATCTTGTTGGATAATGCAGAACTTGAATGTGATTTGACTAATTCGCAATTGCTTGAGAGCGTCAGCATGACCTTAATAGGGCCTCCAATTGCCGTAGAACTGGCAATGAAAATAGTCATCTTTTCTGCCAATTTTTGGGTGCTGCAGCCCCCAAGCGCCCACTGCGCCGGTTCAGTAAGATACACTTTGATCTCAGTGCTGATGCATTTTTCATCAAAACTTGATACAAAACTCAAATGCAGAGAAATGTTGAAAGTGTGTCAGCTAAAAGTGCAAACTAGCCAAAATTCCTGCTCCATGGCACTCTAAAACTAGTAAGCGTATTCTTCTGGTGTACCAAAGGGATGTGCTTGGTGTAGATCTGTGTCGCACGAAACACGAAAACAAACTTTGCTGATGGTTCGTTGTTCCCCTCCCTGAAATCTTTAAAGCTTGAAAATAATCTCATACCAAGGATAAACCATGCATTAAGCGAATGAAGGAAAACGAGGCGTCTCAGGAATAACCATTAAACAAGAACCTCCTGCATCTATCAACTTACTTTTAGCATACCACTGTTTCCCTCGCTCACGATGTCCGAGTAGTACCCCCTTTGCTGCAACGCAGAACCCGGTGGATGTGGCGACAACCCATTCGTTGGCTGTGAATTTGAAGTTTTGACTGTTCGCCGACCAGAATGAGACAGTCTGTTGCTTGTAGACATAATAGTTGTGCAGTTATTTCGCAAATCTTTCGCAGTTCTTCAATCTTGGCTGCAGCTTGCAGCGGCCATCTTTGAATTTACCTCGTCGGGGAGCTGACGCAAAATATGGAACGAAGGAGAATATTTCCTGATAGGTGCCCAACTCTAGCAAAATTCCACCAATTTATTGGCCCATTTCTACACAGGCAGTTTCTTTCTGTTGCCATGGAAATGATATGGACAACACCTCGTTTTGAAACTGAGGCTGCATTACCAAAACAAAAATAAAGGCCAGATGGTGTTAGATGTGACACTTATTCTTATGTTTATAGTTATTGTTATTACATCTATTAGCTTTATTATTATTATAGTAATCATAGTAACCTCGTTATGTTAGTAGCCTCGTTTTGGTTTTGTTCATTGATTTGCGAATACAACATGGCGCTGCGAGCAAGCAAGAACCACTAACTTGGAATTTTTTGGAGTGGACGCCTCGAAGAAAAGCTCCTAAATCATGGCAGATCTCTTGAAAAGCGCCTTGAACCCACCGACTCTCGATTTATCGGTGGATCGCTACGCAGCATGGACCATTTGGAAGCAAAAGTGGAGTGACTACTCATTGCTAACGAAATTATCCGAGCAATCGACGGAGTACCAATGTGCCCTACTTCGTTACACTTTTACTGATGAGACAAGAAACGTCTATGAGTCATTTAATCTAAGCACAGAGGATGCTAAAGACCCCAAGAAGATTTTAGAAGCCCTGGAATCGTTTTCACGTGGCATGGTGAATGAGACTCTTGAGAGACACTTGTTCAATTCCAGGAAACAGGATGATGGTGAAAAATTCGACGATTTTCTCACTGATTTGAAGATTCTTAGCAAAAATTGTAATTTTTGTGATAATTGCTACCCAGGCCTACTGAGAGATCGCATTGTAGGTGGTATTCAAGATGACAAGATAAGACAAAGTTTATTGGCTGACAACAAATTAACACTAGAAAAAGCAGAGCACCTGTGTCGTGCAGGAGAAAAGGCTGTGGAGGGTATGTCCACCTTGAAAGGAAACAGCAAAATTAAGGAGGATGAAGTAAGTTTTGTTGATTCTAGGGGACCAAAGAGACAAGGTAAGAAACAATTTTCTTCATTACCCCAGAATGCTGCCACTACATCCCGTCCTCAACCTACACCAGCCAGATCATGCAAATTCTGTCTGCGCACGCATCTTTTTGGTCGCAGTAACTGCCCAGCGGCTGGCAAGCGCTGTAACGTCTGCAAACAACTGAATCACTTTGCAGGAAGCTCTGTTTGCCCCCAAACGTCTGTCTCAACGGTAGAAGAAAGTACACTTGAAGTTGACAATCTTTTCATAGGAAGTGTAGATTTTAATGAGGAAGACACCAAAAATGAAACAGAGAATGATTGGCAGGTTCAGATGAAAACCACAGGGGGATCTGTGCTCTTCAAGGTAGACACAGGGGCAGATGTTACTGTCATAGGACAGCAGCACCTGCCACAATTTGGATTATCAAGGGCAGATATCCGCAAAACCAGGAAATCACTGAGAGGGCCTGCCAACCAACAATTACAATGCCTTGGATACATCAAAGCTAATCTCTCTTGGGGAAAGAAAACTGCATCCCAGATCATTTATGTATGTAAGAACATGGCCACTTGTCTCTTGGGAAAACCAGCAATTAAAGCATTAGACATGTTGAGATTCAGTACAGAATCAGAAGTCTCTTGTTACTCACTAGAGTCTCAGGAGGGACAAGATATCTTGAATGAATTTCCTGAGTTATTTCAAGGACTAGGAAATATTAAAGGAGCCCCCATCCACATTGAAATTCAGGAAGATGCCACGCCCTACCATTTATCCACGCCTCGCCACGTTGCCTTGCCATTACTTGACCCTCTCAAAAAGGAGCTATCTAGAATGGAAGAAATGGGGGTTATCCGAAAGGTTGAGGAACCCACAGACTGGTGCCACCCCATCGTATTGGTCAGGAAAGAAAATGGCAGCATTCGGTTATGTTTAGACCTTACACGTTTAAATATGGCTGTCAAACGTGAGTTCTATCAGCTTGAAAGTGTTGACGAAACTCTGGCCAAACTTGGAGATTGTAACATTATGAGTAAGCTTGATGCAAACTCGGGGTATTGGCAAATGCCCTTAGATGAAGATAGCCAATTAAAAGCCACATTCATTACCCCTTTTGGTCGTTTTTGCCCAACCCGGGGTCCATTTGGCTTGTCTTCCATGCAGGAGATCTTTAACAAGCGGTTAGACAAAATCATCAGTGGGTTGCCTGGTGTAGTCAAAAGTACAGATGATTTCTTGGTAACAGGGAAGGACATGGCTGAACACGATGAACGCCTTAGAGGCTTACTCCAGCGGCTCTCAGATCATGGAGTCACCCTAAACCCAACTAAGTGCAAATTCCGCCAAACTGCAGTAGACTTTTTGGGGCACAATATCTCCGCAGCAGGAGTTAGGCCACTCAGTACCAAGGTGGATGCCCTACTCAACCTCCGCACTCCGGAAAACATCACAGAATTGCGAAGATTTTTCGGCATGGCTCAGCAACTCTCCAAATTCACGCCAGAGTTAGCCAGAGCTTCAGAGCCACTGCGAGGCCTGCTCAGTACAAACAACTCATGGGTATGGACAGCCAACCATGACGCAGCCTTCCAAGAAACAAAGAAAGTTTTGGCTAAGGCGCCAATTTTGGCCCACTACGACGTAAACAAGCCCACTAAGCTGCGCACAGATGGCAGCCTGCTAAATGGCATTGCAGCAATCCTATATCAACAACATGGAGACCAATGGAAACCTGTAGAGTTTGCTTCGCGATACCTCTCCGATGCTGAAAAAAACTATCACAATATTGAAATTGAAATGCTTGCAGTTGCATGGGGTTGTGAGAAGATGTCAAAATACCTTCATGGCCTCCGCCATTTTGTCATACAAACTGATCATAAACCTCTCATACCTATCCTCAACTACAAACCCCTTACCGAAATGACACCACGCATACAACGGATGCGTATGCGCCTGCTAAAGTTTAGCTTTGCCGCTGAATATGTAAAGGGGACGGAGCTTGCTGATGCCGATGCCCTGTCTCGGGCACCTTGGTCTCAAGCTACCAAAGAAGACGAAATAGTTGAACAAGAAATAGCTGCTCATGTGGATACTGTCATTTGTAACATACCTGCCACAGAGCCCCGCATTGAAGAAATAAAACATGAAACAAGAGCTGATGCTGTCCTACAAGAATTGATAAACATGGTCCATAAAGGTTGGCCCTCCACCATAAGAGAGTGCCCCGAAGCCATCCGCCCATTTTGGCATTGTCGACATGACATAACAGAGATTAAGGGACTCATCCTGAAAGGAAGTCAAATCGTCATCCCGGCAAGCATGAGACGGGACATGTTAGATCGTATCCATGAAGGACATTTAGGCATGGAAAAGTGTAAGCGAAGAGCTCGCCAATGCCTGTACTGGCCAAACATGAACACCCACATCGAGCAAAAGATTCAAAGATGTGGAGAATGTGCAAAGCTTCTACCATCAAAGCCAGCAGAACCATTACTGCCACATGAATGTCCCGAGAAACCATGGCAGAAGGTTGGCTCTGACCTCTTCCACTGGGCGGGAAAAATGTATGTCATAATTGTGGACTATTTTTCCCTATGGCCCGAAGTATATCTCTTAGGAAGGCCAAGTTCACCAAACTTAGTACACGCAATCAAGGATGCATTCTCACGACATGGCATCGCAAAGGAGCTTGTATCTGACAACGGACCACAATATGCCGCCCGAGAGTTCAAATCATTCAAATCCCAATGGCAATTTGAGCACACCACAAGCAGTCCCCACTACCCCAGATCCAATGGACTTGCAGAGAGCACTGTCAAAGCAGTAAAGCGGCTGATAAAAAAATGCCACCGTTCCAACCAAGACATCCTGAAAGGATTGCTGATACTCCGCAACACACCAATCAAATGCGGCCAGTCCCCCGCCCAGCTACTGAAAGGTTACACCCTTCGAGATAATCTTCCAAGATTCCAAGAGGATAGCCCAACGCCATCACGGTTCCCCGCAAAGGAAAGAGCCCAGTCAAAGGCATACCATGACAAGAAACATGCCACCACCAGGGGGTCCAGGGAAGAATTCCAGCCCGGCCAAGCAGTCGCTATCCAACATGAAACAACAAAAGAATGGTCAGTACATGGCACAATAATACAGCAAGTCGCGCCAAGGTCCTATGAAATCCAGCTAACAAACGGTAGAAAGCTAAGGCGAAACCAACGTTTTATGCGTAAGCGTTACATCAACTTCACAGCAACCAGAAGTGGCCTAGCCAGCATAGCAGTAATGCCCCCAGAAAGAGCCGTGCAGGAACGGGAAAGGGTAGAAGACAGCGACAGTGATGATGCTGACACAATTCCTTACAACCAATCAGATAGCGATCCCACGGAACAATCCAGTGAAGAAGAAGCGGCAGAAAACTGCAGAACAAGATCAGGGAGAATGATAAAAAGAAAGACACCAACTGACTATGATGACCTATGAATTGTAGAAGTATCGCATCCCTATGGGAAGGGAGGTGTTAGATGTGACACTTATTCTTATGTTTATAGTTATTGTTATTACATCTATTAGCTTTATTATTATTATAGTAATCATAGTAACCTCGTTATGTTAGTAGCCTCGTTTTGGTTTTGTTCATTGATTTGCGAATACAACAGATGGTATTTGTGTGGGTATTTATGAGTGAACTGTGATGAAACTCGTTTAAAATAGCATGTGACTATTTCAGCAGATCAAAGAAACTGATCGAACATTCTGAAAAAATCGTCTGCAGCAATCTGGTAAGTTGAAATAAGCTTTTAATTCGCATGACATTTACATTTACCACAAAGTCTTTTTTACCGCTCAATGTCACTTCACAATGTCAAAGTGTTACTCAGTTGTATTGATTATAGAGGGCTTCGCGATCAATCATCACTCCTTCAATAAAGCTGTAGTATATTTTAATCAGACGTTATGGGTGTGTTTTTTGGAGCGATTTTAGAATTCCCCCTCCCCTCAAGAATGAAACAATGAGATCTAAAGATTGAAACAATAAGATCTAAAGGCCTGGCCAAACGACTGAACTTTTCACTCAACATTTCACTGAACAATGTTGAGTCATGTTGAGTGTTGTTGAGCGTTGTTGAGAAGGGGGTGGCCAAACGACTGAACTTTTCACTCAACATTTGACTCAACATCTCGAAGTGCGAACGCGGTTGGAGCTTGGAGCCAAGTAGGGGGTCTGGAACTCAGTTTGCAAATCAAATTAAAGCCTGCCTCTTCCTTTTTGGGCCTAAGGCTAACGTTTAAAAGCATACGGAGAAAAGTATCGTCTTCCCTGACACACAGACTACTAGGCCATCTTCCTTCTCCACTGCAAATCGATTTTCAAGGGTCAGAATCCTCCAAATAATCCTCCTCTGTGACCCGATCACTTTCATCGTCATGACGTCGTTTTCTTTTCTCGGCAGAATCCATTCTTCGCTTATGCTTTGGCTCCAAAACACAGTTCACAATATTGGGAAGCTCAGTTTCAGTGCTTTTGGTGGCAAAGTTCAAGCGTTCCTGCGCGTGCGCGCACTCAACTTTGTTGAGTGCCTGGCCAAACGACTGAACTTCGCTCAACAACACGTCAGAACAACAGAAATTTAGTCCTTTTCACTCAACATTTTTGACCCAGATCAAACTTCGCTCAACAACACTCAACATCACTCAACAACGCTCAACAAGGTGGCCAAACGACTAAACTTTTCACTCAACATTTCACTCAACTTTGTCGACTCAACTTTGTTGAGTCGTTTGGCCGGGGCTTAAGAACGAAACAATGAGATCTAGGAAGGAAAGATGAGAAGGGAGGGTATTCTAGAATCTAGCGAGTTTTTTATTGAGGCAGTGTTTGTGATATTTCCAGAAGTATTTTCTTTAGCTCATGATTCATTCTTTAATTTTTTTTTTCATTATCATTGTTGTAGTTTTGGGGAAAACACAAGCCCAGGGGGGAACATAACATGTTGAGGGCACAGGTATGTGCCACCCCTATGGGTGGGTTTTTGGTCCAAAATTCTCCAAACAAGGATCCCCTTTTTGACACATTTTCCTTAAACATGGGTAGAAGATGGGAAAATATAGAAAATTTGTATGATATTTTCTTGCTCTTTTTTACAGTGTATCCTTCATGATAATACAATCAAAATATTGAGAAATGGAGGGGGAACCAACAACAGGGGAAATGAATGGAGAACTTTCCACAAATGGTGAACATGTAGAGACTCAGGTTGCAGTAGATATGGCTGATAGCAAGTTAACCGTGGATGACAACAGAGAAGAAAGGTGCAAAGAAATCCCAGGCAATGAGCAAGATTTTTCTGGACTGAATATACTGGAGCTACCTCCGGAGATGATTCTCAGGATTTTTATTCATGTGGACATCAGAACTATTTTCAAAACAGTCATACTGACTTGTAAAGCATTTCATCAGATACTGACAGCAACAGATATCTGGAAAACTATATTTGCCCTAAAGTGGGAACAAACTAAAATCCACAAAGACTATGAATATATCAAGACTTGGAGGGATGTCTATTTTGCCTATGATGACATCAACAATTTTTGGACAAGGAAAGATAAATGGGCCTTGCAATGTAAGAAAGTGCAAGGCCATTCAGCAACAGTGGACGCAGTTCACATCATGCCTGGTTTGAATTTTGCGGTATCAGGATCAAGAGACAGATCTGCAGTTGTTTGGGATATCAGAGACTTTCTTCAAGGAGATGAAAAGGATGAGGAAATCAAAGAGGCTGTAACACTTTTAGGACACAAAGTAAGCAGACCACAAGGTTTATGATGATGTAAAATCCCGCTACCCCTGCCCTTAAAAGAAACAGAGTTGACATTTAGTTTGCAGCAAACTTGCAATATAAGTTCATACTGTAGATAAGGTTAACATCAAATGTAAGGCTTTTTGTAAACAGAGTTTGATTTTTGCACCATTTTGCATCCTTTTCATATTGCTGGACTTTAAACACCTCTTTCAGGCTGCAACTGTTGGCTTCAAGCTTCCGGTAAACAATACAAGTCTTCCCAAATTCTGTGCAAACTTGCAAATGCTTAAAGAATAATTAGAGCATAATCAGTACAAACAGATAACAAAATGGGGAAATTATATTTTATTGGGGTCTCCTCAAAATAATGACTCACAAAATCCTTCACAAATTTTAAGGGTTTTAAACTTATTTATCAAGTTTTAAATTTCAAATTATGATAAAAATTCTTGAGCCACAAGAAAATCAATTTAACAAAAATTCTCCTTAGAAAATATCCTGTTACAAATTCACTGCATCACTAGGCCAACCATCCATAGCTTTCAGGTAACTGTACAGTATTTTGCCAGATATCCATACCATGTTTTACAAACTATGTAACTTCGCTATAAGTGAGTATAGTATGTGAATAAAACTGCTTTTCTTTGTAGGGATGGGTGTGGTCAGTGGCAAGTGACATACAGAGGCCACATGAAGTGATAACCAGCTCCTGGGACCAAAAAATTAAAATCTGGGACCTGAACAGAAGTGGGGAGAATACAGAAACATACAAATACCATCCTGCAGCAGTTTTAGCATTGTTCAGCCAAGAAGATTTACTTTACACCGGCTGTTATGACAAAACTGTTCGAATCTTTGATCCAAAGTCTAATGGAGTGCAAGAAGTTACAAAGCATAAGGGTCCAGTTCTGTCTCTAATTATAGACAGGGATATGATAATTTCTGGTAGTGAAGACAAAACAATTCATATTTGTGACAGAAGAATGATGGCAAAGAATGTTACCTCAGTTAACATAGGTAGCAGAGTTCTGTGTATGAATCTTGCTCATGAGCAAGGATTCAGCTACCTAAGGGCTGGAAGTCTGAATGGCAAGCTCCAAACGTATGATACTACGGATCAGAGTTTTCTTCTTTTGGATTCTTATCAGCTGTGGGAAGGCCATAAGGTACAGAAGCTTGAGAACTTTCATGGTGCTTTTATAGCATGCTCATCAACAGGATTTTTTAAAGCATATACGCCTGACAGAGAGCTGAAGTTGCTGCAAACATACCATGAACATTCAAATGACATTTCAAGTGCACATTCAAGAAATGATGTCTTTGTTACAGGAAACTGTGATGATGCGATAGGATTTTGGAAATTTAATACAGTCTAATGCACATCACTTTGTCAGTTTCAACCTAAGTTATTCATTTGGCAAAATGCACAAATGATAAGTTAGTTGCACTTGATAAGCACAGGATTGATATAATGACAGTATGAAATTGGATATGTGATGGAAACACTAAAAAGTCTGGATTATAATCAGATTCCTAAAGTCTGTTCTACACTCTAATTACAGTATGGTCAAAATGTGGTTACTTTCTCTACTTTTCTTTGACTGTGTTAGGAAACGACCCTAAAGTTTTCCAAACAAAATTTGATTTCTCTCACAATTCCACTCATATTTAGATTTTTTGCTTTTGAAACTGCAATGTTTGATGCTTTAGAAAATCCAAATAATGGTCACAGCAAGGTCAATTTTATTAGACTTACATTATAAGTTCTACATTTAACTTCAAATGAGGTTTAATATCAAGATCCTTGAGTCATAACACTGTTTATTTGATCAACAATACTAAAAAAGCTGGATCTAATGTTCTGAACGCATATGGTTAGTGATCCAAGTGGCGGGTTTATCGCTTTGACTAAAGACCTGCATTTGATATTTATCAGGTACTAGAAAAATTGATCAATCGGACTGCGTTCTCTTCTTGCTAACATGACCTATTAATAGTAGGAGCTTGCGAGGCATTCTGTCTTCTTCTATGAAAGCTGAGAACTTCTGTTAAACCTTTTGAAGTTATCGAGACTTTGTTTGTTGTCATATCAGTCATATCTCTTACTGTTCAAAGTAAAATTGTCATTGAAAAACATTTGTAAGTGTAAGAATTGATTTCGTAATGGTCTTTTGGCTACTTTATCGGTGATATGTACTGTAAAACATCTGTTGTTCATGAATACAGGGCAGGTACTGAAAGACTTCAACGAAAAAGCGACGAAGCCGTTGGTTTTTCTGCAATAATTTCATACGGGGTGAGCAGATTTTTATCCAAAAAGTTTTCTTCTCCGCCAGCCATGTCGTGTAATGAATTTTGCATTGCCTCTAAGTAAGAACACAACGAGGGTGCCCAAAACACGTGTGGCAAACTGACACCTGGTGCAAGCGAAAAGCAAACGTTTACCTGAATAAATGTGCATGAATGTTTAAAAGATGGATAAATCTAAATATCAGCGAGACGGGGATTCCATTCATTTGATTCAGAAGCCAAGAATTGAATGTTTGAGCTGCATTAACAATATATGAAAATTAATATACCCATTGCACAGCACCTGAAGTAGATACCTAAAACACCCTAGTCAGATATTTTGACTGATCCTATCTCAATTTGAAATGTCTTCATGTTTTCTCCAAACAACTGTTTTTTGCGTGCACAATGAGTGAGCTAGCCATCCAGCTTGGGGAGCATCTGCCAGAGTTTGTTTATTTATATTCCAACCTTCCTTGACTTGAGCAAATCCTTATGTTTACAATCACAAGTTTTTCTGGCAAGAGACACTTTCTTGTGATTGAACCTGCCCTTGTTTTAAACTCAATCAAATCTTCATAGTTTTGCTAATAATATCTGTGTTTCGACGCTCATTGTTCAACATAAACAAATGCAAATACCCCCCTGAAGGACAACAGCAAAAATAATGATGAGCTCAGGGTGGAAGCCTTGTGCATCAAGGGTATCGTTGTTTGTTTCTATCCTTTGGTACAAAAACATTGTTGGGAGAATGTAGCCGAATATGGCTGTGAAGCATGGTCGATGGTTAGCCGCTATCTTGTATCGGGTACATGACTTGCAGATGGACAAGGGTCAGCCGCCCGTTTTTCAGAAAGCTACCCTCTTCTAATTACCGACGGTTGTAGTCATACCCACTTTTATGATGAATTTTGGCAGAAAACTACCCATTTTTTGACAAAATTTTGCCAATAACTGGAAAGTCCACCCATGTTTAAGGAAAATCTGTCGGAAAAGGGACCCTTGTTTAGAGGATTTTGGACCCAAAACCCACCCATATGTGCAGCACATACCAGTACTCTCAACATGTTATGTTACCTGCCCCCGGGCTTGTAAAGCACAGGCCGAAACAGGAAGATTTCTAATACACAGAAACAAAAATGATAAAAATTCCAAGAGGTATAATTCGTGCAATAAGACTACTCGTACTTTGTACCGGGTGTGAAAATGATGCATGACCATCAACCGAACCATACAATCATGGCAAGCACGTATGTCTAGCTATGTCACCATTTTGAAGGGGAAACAGGCCAACATAAATGTAAAATCTATTTCATTTGTATCGGCTAGATAGTCTTTGAGTTCTGGAAAATTTTATGCGGAAGCTACATTTTTCAACAATCTTGAGAAAAGCTAATGATTATAATTGAATTTCGTCCCATCCCATTTTCGGCTTTAACAAGATCGAAATTGCATCAGTTTTCTTGTGCGGAACGTAGCCTGCGTGCAGACTTTACCTAGGGGCCTGGGCTCTCATTCACAGTGGGAAGTAAAGTCTGCACGCAGGCTAGTGCGGAACCTAGCTGAGCAAAATATACCTCCAAATGTAAAAACCATATTCTTGTCATTAAGTCTTGATCCAAAGTGGATTGGCTTGATTGCTTTCATTCTTCCAGGCTGAAACTTGGGAAAACACAGTCGAAATTTTTGTTTTCTTTGATGACAAATTTACCAATAGCTCAAAAATGGTATGGCCAATGTCAATGAAGTGGATTTACTTACTTACTGATTCTAAGTAAGGATACCTTCTGCTACAAAATGATTGGTATTTCATTTAAATGGGTTCATGCTTCAGGATAGTTAATTTTGGCAAACGCCGATACTTCGTTTTGGGAAACCTGGTGTATGCAAAGATCATGCGGGAGGATGTAGCTGTGAAGGAGCATCAATGGGTAGCCATTGCCGCTTGCAAGAGGTGATTAGCAAGAATTCGAACACACATAACAAACATTGACGAAAAATGGCAGGATAATGATAATTTATGAGACAAGAGCTGAATAATTAATCATGATACTGATAAACCTCAGTTGATTTCAGATGATAACACTTCTAGCGTCCTTACACCAAATACATAACATGCATGAATCATTGTCCACCTGACAAACTACTATAAGTAGGCCACAAGCCACTAGTTTCATTTCTATGGTTACAGCTTTCTATAGAGACCTGTTGTCAACTCCAGGAGATATTTTGACTAAATGAGTCAGAAACGTTTGGAGAAATATTCCTTTCATTCTACGTCCCACCAGTGTGAGAGGATGCAGGTCTGAGAAGATGAAGAGATAGATATTCAATATCTCTTGTGACATATCACTTATAACAGACTCAGAAGATGATGCAGTTTCAAACGAGGTTTAGCAATTGATGTCAGAGCGTTGGATAAAGTTGTAAACAAGTGCCTTGGCTATGGGTGGCTATGTTAGAATAATCATAAGACGGTTGATGTTAACCAGTCTTTGAGATTACTTCAGTCGAATCACTTCAAACGAATCGTCTTCGAAGATTAGAATCCACAGTTGAGGATTGAGAACTACTTTCGAAGCTGTTGAAAGAGTGGTAAGCAAAATCATGTGTGTTGAATTCCTTGCTTCTGCGTCTTTAAAATTAAACATCTGATAGTCCTAATGTTTACTTATTGTACAGTAGAACGATTATAGGAACATTTTATGTAAACTTCGTTGTGTATCCATCTTTTTTCTTGACTTTGCAATGCATTTCATCAGTCCCAAGCAACAAATAAGTCTGTTGGAAACAATATCATCTGGCATACATAACCCCCACATAACCCGAGACATGTCATGGAGTAGCCATGGCATGCTACCAAGTTCAATTCAATGTCAAATGAAAAGAGAAACCTAAAGAAGGTGAACAATTGTGGTAAGCCTGCGGTGCCGTCTAAAATATGCAGAGGAGATTTTATCGCGTAAATCATAAACGTTTGATATCAGAACCATTGCTTTGTGCAATAAACATTGCAGAATAGTTGATACCTGTGATAACATTATTGACCAAGGCAACTCCCTTAGAATTTCATATTCTGTTATGGTTACTGTTGTCAATCCTAACTTATATTAATTTTTAACATTCTACTGTTCATGTTCGTGTTACATTCTTCTGAGAATGCAGTGTAACAAAGAAACTATAAACATTATTGATTTGTTTTACTACAAGACAAGACAATGCTGTTCTCCATTTTTTATGTATTTCATTGAGCTGCAAGAAGCTGTTTTGAGGTTGCAGTACATTCTAGCAGCTAACAAAATGCAGTAACAAATGAAATTGAAACTTAACGATCATCTTTTAGAGCTCGTGCTGACTTGCGAAACTTTTAGATTGCGCACTTGCGCACATAAAGTAGCTAACAGCCCTCCTAAAAGCAAATATAAAGTGTAATGTTTTAATTGCATACAAAGGGAACCTTGTTACTTACCACGAACTTTCTGACTGTCAAGTTTGTTACGAGATTAACAAAAATAACAGAATACAAACTTCATTTCGTTAACTTAGCTAGACTTTCGACTTGCAATCCTCCTCCTCAATTTTTATTGATGAACATGTTGAAACGTCTGACAAATACCCTGAACACTCACAGCTATAAGATAAACCAGCTCAACCAAAAACAGGTTATCGAATGGGCATCCAAAATAACCAGTCACAAAATCGAATGCATTTTGATTGATTGCAAGTTTACCTGGTCCAGGTAAGGCTGGGTTAGTTGTACCCTTTTTCGAGGCTATGGTACCCAGGGTGGATTAACTGTGTCAGTGTGAGTGCAGTAACAGCCTATTTAATTTTCGAAGGATCTATTAACGCACAGAAGATGCTGGCAGATACGTAGACTGAGAAACACTTCATAAACTTTCAGCATTGAAATATTGAGAATGTTAGCACTATTTTGGTCAATCTTTTGGCTTCTTGTAAAAATACCCTTACTCAGAGGTGCATCGGGACCGCTCTAAAGATTCTTCGTGAGGTAAATGAATCTGAAAGATCTGCTCACAGACACATTTAATCTTCGATATTTTTACGCTGTAGACATCGTCGATTTTTTAGCTGCGAAAAGCAGAAATGTTCAGATTAGTACGGTTAAAAAAGAATTTTCTTTCTTTGCAGACCGACACTCCTAAAAATAATCTCGTTTTCTTGACCTTTGAAATATTAACCACAGAAAATAACAGGATGGAGCAATTCAATAGTTTTGCGTTGCAAGCAGAGGCTTTGAAAATTTTGTAAAAATCCGCTGAAATTCACCGCGTTGATTTTTTCAGAAGGACAAGGATCTCCATTGGACTCACATCTAAACCGGTGGGAAAATTTAGCTCTTTGTTCTAATAACAAACGAATTCTCACGGCGTATGGCTACGAAAAATGTCTCCTTTTTACAAAAACAAAAAGATATGCTGGAGAGTTTGTCATCAGACATGAAGTAGAAAGAAACCAAGGTAACGGATTTGCATTGTTTTGGTGAAATATCTGTTGTGTTCAGCGAGGGAAAAGGCGTACTTAGAGCATTTGACTCTATTTTAAATGCTATTTTTAAGTAGATTTTACAAATCTGGAGGCACAAAACTGCTTCAAATCACAGGAATGTCGTGCACCCGCTGGTCTGTGTGGCATTTCAACTAATTTCGATGGTTAAGCGACGAAAGGTCTATTAGCATGTAGGCATGTAGTACGACTTGAAGAGGTAGGTGAACAAGTGAATATACCTTTTGTTTGATTCTCGAAAGATTCTTCAACGTATATCAGCAGACGCAGCAACTAAGATTTGTCAAAGATTTGTATATTATCAAAATTCTGTCTTGTATTCTGTATCGAAATTATTAGGCGTGGCTTGCTGACAAACAGTATCCTGCATATTAGATCCGCAACTTTTACGAACCTATACGCAAAACATTTGTAAGCAAATTTTCTGAATTTCGCAAATACTGTATCAAAACTAGAACGAAAGATTTTTTAAATAGATGAATACAGAAAATATGCAACTTGCATGGCTTTGCATAGAAAGGTTTCCCCTTGTATGCATCATTCCTAAGTTATGTAGTCCGGGATTAAAAGTTGTTAGGTCACTGAAATGCACTGTACTCCTATTTGAAAAAATGGCCTAAATTCAGTTTTAACATTGATGAAAGTTTTGATTTCATATTTTATCCTCCTTCGTTTAACAGGTCCTTGACCAACAATAGAATTCCTATCCTGAGCAAGTAAACCTGTATAAATATACTTATCAATCTCATTCATGATGCATAGTAACTCTACGTCGTCAGAGGCAGCAGCACAGTTATACGGCCATATTTTTGTCTCCTTACTCACGGTAGACATGAAATCCACGAAAAACAAAACAACCGATCGCAATGCATGCCGCTTGCGAAAGTGCCCTTAACAACCTTTGCTAGGCTAAATCTAGAAAGTGGTGGCTCTATATCGAGGTTTTTTACGACACCTTATGACTAACCAAGACTTAGCGGTAAAACTAAATTTCCCAAGAAAGAACGAGTATCAACTTTGCACTGAGCAGCAGACCTTTTATGATCGATTCCTTCTGACAAATGGTTAAAAATGAAATTCTATCTCGATTGCTTGAAACTTGAATGATGAAGATCAGAAAGATGAAAACGGCACCAATTGAATTGCTCGTTTTCATAAGCGTACAGCATAGAGCTCAAATCTTTAAAGGGGTGCGTGTGAACTTTTATTACTTTTTCTTTGAATTAAGATGCTTTAAAGAAACTTTGGGTACTTTTCTAGAAACCTGCGGTGGGAACTTTTGATATTTTGATTACTTTCAAAATGGCGGGATTTATTAATTTTGAGGCTGTTATGTCATCAAATTTCTAAATCCTTAACCAGAAGAGCTACATATTTCTGCTTGCAAACATTTTGTAAATGTTCAGAAGCAAAAGTTTTCTTGAAAATTGCATTAATTTCTGTCAAGTTTCAAGATTTTACGACGATTTTAATTTCTTCAACATTTTTAATGAATTCTTGCAAAATTTATCAAAACGCTGCCATTTTGAAAATAATCAAGATTTTAAAAAATTCTCATGGCAGATTTACAGCAAATTACCCAAAGTTTCTTTCAAGCAATTTAATTCAAAGAAAATTCGATACAATTTGACACCCACCATTTCAACGATTTGAAAGATTTGAGCCCTATTCTTAAGCATACGTGGATAGTGTATTTTAGGGGGGGGGGTTGCCTGCCTGACAAAAATTCCATAGCTTGCCAACGTTTTGCCCAAAAAGGCTGACTTTTGATTTTTCCCTAGTATTGGGGTCACAATCCCCCAGCCCCTAGCTCCTGCGCTTATGCTCGTTCTTGTTGATTCTGTTTGCCGTAATCCAAATTCATTTCGTCCTTGCAGATCAATGAAGGCTGATCTTTCAGCTGTTCGACAAGACCAAAGAAAGTGAACACAGCATTTCAACACCTTCCAGCCAGCAAAGGGAAGGCACTGCTTGATAACTGCAGGAGGGGAAAACAACTCTGGTATCATTGCACTGCAGACAATAGTTCGTAAAGAACTAGAAGGTCCTGCAGCCTCGCGCTAACGTGAACATGGGAGGCTGTTGTTCATCACGACGATCCTGGAAACTTCACCTTGAGGTAATAGGAGACGAGGGGAAGATTGAGCGTCAGCCATATTTAGTAGAACTCGTTTCGAAGGATGGTTGTTGCAACAGTGGAGAGTACCATTTGAAGATAAATAATGAAATACGTAAAACAACTGTGTACGATAATCTATGCAGCCCGTTATGCTGCAGTGGAGGAGCACATGAATGGGAAGAAAATGGACATTTCTTCAGGGTGGAACTTCCCTCATTGTACATCAAAGACAATTTGTACGTCGATGGTTATGAAGTCAAACTGAAGCGAGATAATGCTTCAACATGGTTATGCCAATTCGCTGTTTTTCTTATTTTCGGTGCATTGATCTTCATTGGGGGTGTTGTGATGACCGCTTTGAGTCCGGAAACAATTGGATGGAGCAGTTCAAGATATTTTGGATTCAGCTGTTTGGGGGTTGGATTTTTGACGATGCTGCCTGGGGTAATTGGACTTGCAAGAGCACAGAGTATCAGTATTAGAATGAAGAAATATCAGGACTTGGAAGAAGAACGGAAGCAAGAAGATACGACGACATTGTGAGTCAAAAAAGAGAAAGAAAATTTGCCAAGCCAAGAAAATTGATGGAAATTACCTGGTGACCATGATATTGCAAGTTTTGCAAAATCGCAAGAAATTTTTTCATATTTTGTTATATTACCAATGTTTAACTCTCTGTTCGTGCAGTTGTGTCAAATCCACATTGCCTGCAGAGACAATTTTGGAGTTACTACGCAGGAGAGACTCCGTATCCAAGACTTGTTTGCTTTGCATCATCGCACCATAAATGTTTTTTGCGGGGCAAATGAACATGAAAGAAAATTGATTGTAAATCGTAAATATGGTTGCCATTGAAGACTCTTGACGATTAAAACAGAATTTCCCATGTAAATAACTGTGGCAAGACTTCTGTCCTGCAGTGTCCAAGTCAAGCTGTTAGCTCTCGGTTTACCGTAAACGCTCTGTTTAAGTTGTTCTTCTGTGACGAACCCTTCCCTGCTGAACCAAAACTTTAACAGCGCCCCTCTCTTTCTATCAAGCCCTAACCCACTCATATCAAATACGTAAGGCTATCAAAGAATACTACCTTTGAAAAGGTTTGGGATAAAACCACCTCGAATTTGTGTATTGACTCGTGCAATCGCACACTGATTCTGCTATAAGTAAGGCGTTAGAGAATGAAAAGCTCCATTTATGGCCTTGTCATTTGAATTCAGGAATAAGTCCCTCCCTCCCCTCTCAAGTCTCCTGAATCAAAAAAGCTCCCAGGGAGTTTCATGGGGCTAAATTTCAGGGCCTGCAGTTCCCACCGAAACAACTTGAGCATATGACTCAAATCTTTAAACAATGGTGTAAAATTCTGTTACAGTTTTCTTGAATTAAAGTGCCTGAAAACAACTTTGGTATTTTCTGTAAATCTATAAACATTTTCATAAAATCACTTGTAATTTGAAAGTGGTATGGCTGATTTTGACAAACCCACATTCTCTATACTCCTAATTAACGACCTCGCCGGACATTATCAAACTGTACATTTTCAGCGGGGATTTAGAATATCGTGCGGGGAAATAAAAACCTTTTTCTGTTATCTGTGATGGAACCTGTATAATTTTTGACGGAAACGAGGCGGGAGAGAGCTGAAAACTCAAACTTGGCGGGGGGTCGTTACTGGGGAGGGGGGTGTTTCTCTGCTCGAAGTTCAAATTCCTGCTACACGGCAATTATCTGTTTATAGAAATCTGAAAATGGCTTAAAAGTCTCTGGCTTTTAAAGGTCCAAACATTTTTCTTGACTCACCCGGTAAATTCAGGAAAAAAATCGCGTTAAGAAGTCCTCTAGATTATCTCAGGGTACTTAAACACTGAAAGGTATTCTGGAAATTCATTTCTTCGAGTGTACAATAAAAAACTTTTGTAATATTAAATAGTAGAAGTCAGTGTATTTTCTAACGTACTGACTGGTGGGAAGTTTCCCCCAGTGGGCCCTTTTGCTTGCCCCAGTAGTGAAGAAAAAATCAGTACTTTTGCCCCAGTGGCCCAAGTGAAAATGGGGCCCTGTTTCAAATGATTATTCATCGTAAACAGAACAATGTCATTGATGTTGCTAGCTAAAATGAAATCTTCCCCTCAAATGCAGCTATTAAGTTGGATATCATCCATCATGCTGCATTCACTTACGAAGATAATAAATTGTATATTTTCCAGGTTAAAAGATTGCCTTTATATAGCTTAATGTATGCATCAAACCATTTTTTTAATGATACAGCTTTGAGAGTAGGGCCCCAACTTTTTCAGTGATAAACGATACCGTAAAGTCATACCGAAAAAATTTTGGGCCCTTTTGGCTATTTGCCCCATTAGTGGAAAATCCTTAAAAAAATACCCTGATAGAAGTAAACGCAAACTTGGAAGTGTTTCTAATAGTCTATTGACAGAATCTCTGTCGTTGTAGTGTAACAGTTCGAGATAGAATGCATTGTTAAAAATCAATTGTTTGTTAAATTTGAAACTGTCACCGTTTTTGTAGAAAATTTTCCATCGTAGATTACATGCATCGAAAAGGCAGCGTTTCCTTTTTGTTTCTCTACGCAGTGATGGGCCCATCAAACTGGGCTAGACTTCTTTTTGATAACCAGAAGAAGTGACTCAGTTTAGATTTCGAAATTGGAAAAAGGCATCAAAATTTTCAAAATGTTTACATGATATATGCATCAGTATAATCAAGATATACTACTTAGTATAAATAAATATTCAACAGCCAACCAGCAACCAGGAATTCAACTTTTGCGGTGCAAAAAGAATCACTTTGAATTATCAAACAAAATCGAGAAAATTAAAACATACCTCTGCCGAGAATTTCAACATCTTTGCTTATCATTTCAGATTTCATAACCTAAATTTGGGAGCATTGTTGGTCAAATGCACTGGATTTCTTTTTAAACGTAAACAAACAATTGTTGTAAGAGGTGGAAAGAAACTATGAATTTCATCCTTGCGCGCCAAAATTATCCAAGCTTTGCTCCGCCAAATTTAGGTGGATGATAAATTTTTCATTATTGTAATGCTGCAATTTCAACACGATTGGTAGTAGTTTCCAACCCTTTCTGATCATTCTTAAGAAAACTCTTTTTGGTATAATCAACCATTCCTTTGGAAGGAAAGGACGATTCAAGACAATTAGTCTCATTTTGAAGTTAGCCTCGTCCATACAGCAAATCTTTAATCAAAACAAGAAATATTCGAAGTTTTTTTACAAGTAAATAGGCATTTCCATTTTCACTCATCCTAAATTATTACATTGACCACTTTCAGTTGCCGGTGGGATATCAGAAGAAGGGTTGCTAGTCAACCTGGTGCATGACAAGAAAAACTGTATGGATACGGAAAATATTGGTCAGAAATTGAAAGACTTCCCCATTCTGACTGCATCCTCCCCAATCTAATTCCGAGGTGTCAAACATTAAGACTTGTACGTTTCAGTCTATCTACTCATTTGCACATTGCTCTTCATCCGATATATGAGATATTGAAAAACAATACGAGAAATAGTTCAACTGCTTCATGGTTGCATTTCTCAATGAATCTGAATGGTTTATAAAAACGCAACTTTGAAACCTTCCAATGTTTGTGTCTAGCTAACCCAACATATGCTATAAATTACTTATACAAGCCTTGTATATGCATATATTCTACGCCATATAGCTGGGCCAAGCTTAGCAGACCTGGCTTCTTTCCACAGGCATTGCAATTTATTAACGGACTTTCCATCGGCAAAGTCTGCAAGTCAAAATGCATTGGACTACGGTCGAACAGGGCTTTTTGAAAAACGGGCTATTCAAGATGAAAAGTCTTTACAAAATTTAATAATGTTGTGAAAAGCAAGATGCTTCGAAATGCTCGAATCAAACCTTGGTACACAACGTAAGATACATACACTTGTTAGTTGCCAACTACAACCTTAGTCTGAAGGCCAAATTGCAGCCAACAGAATTTTTCGCGTGAACGAGATGATGGAAATGCTATTTTCTATGCGAGACAGTGCAGCTCTGAAATTGAACAAAATCCACAGACGAGTGACTTTTGAGTAAAATCTTGCACGTTCCAAACATTCTCCTGAGTGGAAACTAATGGGTGCAAAATTAATGCCACAAAACAACCTTACTAGCTGCTGATCACCAATAGACGATTGCGCTAAAGAGTGCCGCAAAGAATTTTTTACCAATATGCATTGTGTTCTGTAATTTAATTCCTATCGAATCGTTGAGGACTCGTGATTAGAACGCAACGCATCTAAGTAAGAAATTCCTTGCCACCATCTTTAGCGCAATCGTCTATTGAGAGTTCTTTCCAAGTTGTGAGATCCTTAACCGCCATAAACACATGTAAGATTTTTGATAAATTGGGCCAAATGTCGTCACCATTTTGTATTTTGAAAGGGTGCGTCATAAGGAGGCCAGCAATATTGTGAGTTTCAACACATTTGGCAGCCTCGTTCAGGTAGAAGCGAACTGACGTCATCGACAATGATGTCATTTCGCATATTGAATATACGTTATTTCGCATAGGAAAGAGAGAAAAAGGTTTGAAAAAAGCACTACACACCCTTCATGACAATGTAATCTTCATTGCATCAAAAATTGCACGAAACAGTTATTGCTGTGTTTCAACAGACGAAATTTTATGCATTCAAATGTCACTGCGCCGTAACTTTCAATTCAACTTCAAAGCGACATTTTCTCAACGAAACAGCAAAATTTCCGTCCTCTTGGAAAATTCTACTGCCTAAAACCACAATCCTGGCTAAAAGAAGCTGGGACACAGGCAAATTTCGGCGTTTTAGTAATGTTTCAAAAAATATCGATGCGGTAACGTTCGTTTACGAACTGATTCCTCTTCCCTCCAATTCAATATTGAGAACGTAGAATAGCGTTCGATTCAAGCAACATTGAAACGGGAGCACGAAGTCAGTGACCGAAGTTGTGCAATCTTTCGACATGACCTAAGCATTTTGACCAAGATTGTAGTCTTAACTTAAAAAAAACTGTACATTTATTAGTGCTATGCAACTGTACATCTAACAGAATCTTAAGGTTCATTTATTCTTCATTTACGGGTGTATTTTTCATGAGTTCAGGATGAAATCCAGGAGACACACAAAGGTCAAATCTTGGAGTACCAGGACTGATACTAAATTGCATCATCGCATCTTCTAACTGTTTTGCTTTCGATCGATCCTCGTTTCCATTATCGTCCCTGATAACCTCGTCTTCATCTTCCTCCTCAATGTCATCACTCTCGATCCCAGTCCATTCTTGATATATCGGTCTTATGTATGTCGATGACTTCTTCAGCAGGTATGGATCGAATGGGAAAAAAGAGTCCAACATATTCTTATTGTCCCTGACGCTATTCGTAATAACCGTTGACAAAAAACTGCGTTTATTATGCTCGATTATAGTGTAGCAAAACACTACTTCATGCTTACGTGTAACACGTGCAAACATATCCACGATAGGGGGCGCGCAGAATTTCAGTGGATTCAGCCTACATGTGACGATACGATCAAAATTCAATTTCTTTATATCTGCACGCCAGTCAGGTTCATCCATGATGCTCTTAAATCGAAACACGAACACGTAAAATAATGTCTGACACACGCTATAAAACGCAGCGTGTCTGTGTAAGTCTGGGTACACGCAAGAATCAAGAACATTCAAATAGCTATGGATCCAATCACTAAAAAGAGTTAAGCATGTTTTAACTACATCACCTTGTAGAAACTTTGCTCTGGCTATGAAACTGCCAATATACGCAGCAGATGTCTGGCGTAGTATCACTGGAACGTTCGGATCACACACTTTCCGCCAGCAGAATTCCAAAAAGCTGTTTGCAAAGTACTAAAACGAAAGAAAGGGTATTAAAAGCTTACGTCTTGCCCATCATGAAATATGCCTGTGAAACATGGAATATTGGAAAAGAAGAAGGGAGGAGAATTGATAGTTTTGAGCTTTGGTGCTACCGGAGAACGCAAAAATAAGCTGGACCGATAAGAAACTTTTTTTCATTTTTTTTTTCATTTTAGAAATGTTTACCCTGGGATACAATTCAGTTAAAAAATAGATTAAGCAACTGCTTTCCAATTGTCCCAGCAAAAAAATAAATTAAAAGCTGATGAGAAATAAACCTATAATGATGACTTTTTCGATGCAGCACAGCTTTCCTTGAATATTCTCAATTCAAAGCTTTTAGTTTCGATTTAAATGACTGAATCGAAGCGGCTAATTTCATTTCCGAGTAGAGTTTATTCCATGCCTTCGCTCCACGAAACGCAAATGATTTTTGGCCATAAACAGTTCTCATCTTTGGCACTGCAAGATTACATTTCGTATTGCGAAGGACCCTGGCATGAACATCAGACAATTTGTGGAAAATGTTACCTAGGTCTTCAGGTGCGAGTTCATTAAAAGATTTATACACCATTGTACAAGTTTCACGATTGATTAGTTTCTCAACTGACGGCCAGCGAAGCAGCTGCAATAGAGGAGCAGCTGGAGTGTCAAAAGGGCTACTTGTAACAATTCTAGCAGCTCTGTGCTGTAATTTCTGCAACGTTTTCAGTTTAGTTGCCCCGCAGCATCCCCAAACAGAGCAACAATAACTGAAATGTGGTTGAACAATACTAAGATACATATTCCTTGATGTATCCTCTTGCACATAGTGTTTTGCATACTTCAAAATTCCTATAGCTCTAGAGACCTTCTTCTGTGTACATTTAACATTGCTCTCCCATTTTAGATTATCGTCGATCATGAGACCAAGATATTTAGTCTCCTTCACAAGATCGATATCATTTCCATTTACTTGAAATGAGGAATCGGTACCATAGGTGTATCAAGTTTCCTCAGCTTCTGCGACGATCCTAGGATCATGGCCTGAGTCTTGACAACATTCAAGGAAAGCCTGTTACCCTGTAACCACTTCTCAAGGCAGGCGAGTTCAGCATTGACGACAGCATCAATCTCTTCTATATTATTGGAAGAGAACGAAATTGCTGTATCATCCGCATACATCGTTGCTTTTGCACGTTTTAATGCAAAAGGTAGGTCATTAATGTGAATCAAAAATAGAAGTGGTCCAAGGCAAGAATCTTGAGGTACTCCTATGCTGATTTCAGCAGGATTGGAGCAGACGCCGTTGACCTTGCAGAACTGCCTGCGATTATCTAAGTAAGAGCTAAGCCACTGGTGTTCAAGACCGTCGATTCCGTAATTACGCATCTTATTCAGAAGACTTTGATGGTCGACTGTATCAAAGGTTTTCTTTAGATCAATGAAAATTATGGCGGTAAATTGCCCACTGTCAATATTTACGTACCAATCATTTGTACAGTTCAATAACGTGACGTTCAAGTGTTGAGGTCAATGAACACAGAGAAGGGGCTGCTAAAGGGAATAAAAAACAACAATTGGAGTATTTTGGACATATCATTAAGGACGGAAACTTGGAAGAATTACTGACAACTAGAAGAATTGAAGGCACTAGGGACAGAGGGAGACAATGAAGAAAACAACTGTACAACATCAGAGATTGGTTACAACTGGACAGGAGCTCCAAAGTGATTCACAGTTGCCAAGATCGAGAGAAGTAGAAGTCCAGGATCACACTAGACTTGCTCCAAGTCTATTCCGAGGTATATCAGCACTAAGGAACATGGTTACTTCTGCGGGGGCGTAAACCACGGAAAGGACGCTGCGAAGGAAAAGCGAATGCGAAGGAAACTCACATTCGCTTTTCCTTCGCAGAGTCCTTTTTGTGGTTTACGCCCCCGCAGAAGTAACTATGTTCCATAGTGCTGATATACCTCGGAATAGACTTGGAGCAAGTCTAGGATCACACAAGCTATATGGCGCAGCACATGAAGAAGAAGAAGACAAAAAATATTGACCATACATAAAGTGAGAGGCAAATCACAGATATTTTCAGTACATCTTCATCCAAAAAAATCACAAAACACAGAAAAATCTTTTGTCAGAAAAACCAACATCACAGAAGATAGCTAAGCATTTCAGCTATATACATGCAGATACCTTGTTTGTTTTCATAAAATCTTCTTTCTGAAAGGTACAATCTACCTTGTGAAGTTTTCTTGAGGTCACATGGTACATACTGGACTGGAAACTTTGATAAACAACCACTAAAGTTTTTTGGTTCTCTTTGTGGATCAGGTGTTAAATTATGGATGCTTCATCATTTATCACCTTTTGCCTTTTGTTTTTAGTTGAAAAATTTTTCTATCATTCCTGCTTAGATTGTGCATTCCTTCTTCCCTGAAAAAAAATACCTAATACCTAACAGAGTAAAAGAATACCTAAAACATTCTAGATCAATGAAACAGCATTTTTACTCAAAAGGCACTTGATCCAGTGGTATAAGCATTTGCTTTCACAACAGTGGACCTTTCAACCTTCATCAGATTTCTCCAAACAGTACCAGTTGGACCAAACAGAACTTCACATGTTTTAAAATTTGTAGTGCTGAGGATACTGTACTTGCAGCACTGGAATGAATCAATGACAACCCAACAGCAAATAGCCTGTGCGCAGACTTTACTACTGCGCTGCGCAGTACTAAAGTCTGCGCGCAGGCTAAACAGCATATAGAAGAAGCATTTTTTCTTGTAATTTTCTTTCTGTTTTTCTGCTTGTTGTGAATCTTGGTAAAACTCAATCTATTAGAAGGCATTTACTTCAAAATGAAAGAAAAAAGGATTAGGTAATCTTTTCATTTCATGCAACACACAAATCTTCCCTTGATTGAAACCCTTGAAGAGAATAAGATTTGTTAGAGTGAGGGAGTTCAGTACTTTTAACAAAAAAGTCTCTAGCACGGGATAATTTTCAAGATCAATCAAGCCCTCATCATATGTGCAAACAGGGCAACCTTGTGACAACATATTCAGTTCAAACTCTTCAAGCCAAAATGTCAAGCTTGTGCAAGCATGTCAAGCTTTTTGTGAAGGGTACGCTTTTTTCAGATTAAACTTTACCCATATTTCCAATGCTCAGAAAAAATAGAACAAAATCACAAAAATATTCAGAGCCTTTTGGATTCAAGCAAACTTCAGTTTGTTTTGTTTGTTTTCAATTTGTTTTGAGTGGGCTTGTCAGGATTTCTAGCTACTGAAAGCTAATTTAGGCCCACTGTGCATACCGCATCCAGGCATGGGACCCCTAGTTTAACGTCCCTTCCGAAGGACGACGAGGTGAGTTGTGAGGTCAGGCCTCAGAGGTCACCCATCCAAAATCTGACCTCATTCAACCAAGCTTAACTTCAGTCACCTGACGAAGACTGTATAAGCCACTCGGCCACTCACACCTCAGTTCAAATGCCCCAAACATTCTCTACATCACAAATTTTGAAACATTTGTAAAGTTCTTTCTGGTGCCAAATCTTTTCAAAAGATGCTTACCTGATCAAAACTGCAGATGTAGAAGATAATGAACTGCACATATGCACTTGCATGGGTTGGCAACAGCACCACTTCAAACACCCTCACAAAATCATTGTACAAATTCTCTGACTTCTCCCAGTCAACAATATCATCATGGAAACAAGCTGTTTGAACATACTCAAAAATTGTTGACATCAAGTTATCAAGTTTTCTGCCACATTCATTTGTCATTTCATTGTTCTTTCTGTTTTGCTCCACAAGTTTATCATCTGTGTCTCTTTGTGGCTCTTTCTCAAGTTCAAATTCAAATTGAGTTTCATCCATTTCTCCATCAGACTCTACATCAAGCTCTTCTTCTATATCTTGTTTACAAATCTGAACATCAATTTTCAATAGATTGTCAATGATAACTTCAAAAATCTTCTCTTGCAATGAAGGCAAATACTTTGTAAGGTGCAGAAGGTTCTTTACATAGGCTTCAATCACAACCTGATGCTTTCCAATATATGGAAACAAGTCACAAAGTTTGACAAGCAAATGCCTTGGTGCCATTGGAACGATTTTAGTCATGGCACAAATAGCTCTGTGTGCATTTTCAAATTGCACTTCATAATCTTTCAAATTCAACTCATCTAATTGATCATTTATCTTCACACTTGGCATGAATTTCTGCAGCAGCATTTTAAAACAACTTCGCAAGAAAAAAGTATGAGCTGAAACAAGTTCAGTCAGGAGATTTATGTATGACGTCACAACATCCTCGCTTGCTGATGTCCAGTCAAGTTTAAGTATAGCCCCTACCAAAGTTTCATGTTCCCTGTTTATAAGGCCCACACATGATCTGCAAGCTTCAATATACCCCAGCAAACTCTCTGGGAAAAATTTGCCTTCAGTCAGTACCTTCAGAACAGAATTATATCGGTCACACTCGCCAGCTTGCTTTTCGAGGATTGCTTCTTTCAAAACATTTGCAAAACTTGCAGTGACCTTGCGCTTGTCTGTCTTTTCCAAAGAGCCTGCTTTAGATTTCTGACTGACGCCTTTATCCATGTTTCTATCGCATAAATCTTTGCTTTTACGGCTCTGTCCACTCCCTTTTCATCTTCCTGCTCGAGCATTCGAGCATTTTCTCAAACATCTATCCGACGAAGTTGCAAACATGTGGTGAAATTTTTTGGCCTATCTCAAGCCTCTCTTCCAGTTTAATGCTCCTGCGTAGCAGTTAAGAATTTCCGGGGTTCAGAAAATAAAATAGACAGAATTCATTGAAAATAACCCATTTCGATAACATGCAACAAAGATTTGGAAAGAAAATGGCCAAAGTGACAAGTACGGTCAAGGCAACTGGGAAAATTTGAAGAGAATTTGCATGGAACAACGGGAATTCTCGACCAGTTTTTCATTGCAGCTGCAGGCTGCAGAACAGCTACAGCCGTTGGCTTTAATTGAAAACGAGGTAGATTAAAAAGCGCTCTCTATTATTGTTGTTGTTGTTGCTTAATTCTTTTGATTACCCTCCTTCCTCCATTCCAAACAGTTGCATTTCAAGTTCATTAAAGCCGCTGTTGAAAAGTCATAAAATCAGCGAAGAAGATGCCTAGGAAGGTATGTAATATTCTTGTCTTGTGCTGTAGCTAGGTAGGCTAGGCTTTTAAATCTTATGAATGGTACGGTATACCGGTAATAGGCATGGGAAGCAAAAAGAAAAAGGATTCATATATATCAAACTAATGTGTACCCTACCTAGGCCTAGCTACCCGGAAATGAATTTTAGAATATGTTATCAAATTAGTAAATACATTTTGCAAGATATGAAATCCAGATTCAAAGCTGGCCAGGTTATGTAATTGTAAAACATGCATATATGCATATACTTTGGCCCGCGCCGCAGTACTGAACTTTTCTTTCAGTTGTGAGCAGGGAGCTTTAAGTGGACATCATTTGAAACTGGTAAAGCCTGGCTTAAGATTAAACATTCGAAAAAACTTCTTCACAGAGAGATGCATAAGTACATGGAATGGTTTGCCAGAAAAATTAGTCCAGGCGCAAACTCCGAACGTCTTTAAGTACAGGCTTGATAAGCATTGGGAAGACCAGAAACTTAAAATGGAATTATCTGGTTAAAGAGTATCTTTTTTGTTAAGAATTTAAAGCTGAGGTGGCCCACCCAGTTACGTGGGGTGAAAGGGACTGATACACAAATGTGGGTGAACTATCTTCTGTCAGGCAATGTACTCAAAACTCCCTGGTTTTTAACCTCATGATATATCTTCCAACAGATCCCTTTCAAAACTGCCTCTTCTGAGCCACCTCTAAATTAGATTAATGAACAAGTGCAACAGCCCTTACAACATTAGAATTTATATGTATGTATGCATAGTTTGAGTGAATGCAAGTTTCCAACCTGGCATGCATGTAACTAGAAATGACCCAAGCACAGTGGAAGACTGCGCTAAAGGTGGTAAGGAATCTTTTAACCAGATGCATTACTGTATGCTTGAATTGTGAATCCTTAGTGATTCAACAGAAATTTAATTAAAAAAACGCAGTGCATCTTGGTAAGAAATTCCTGGCCACCATCTTTAGTGCAATCATCTGTTGAAACTATCCTAGACTTGCATAACCCTACAGTATATACTGTAACTATTATACTGTCTATCAATTTGTTTGAAAATTTCTTGGTAAAATATCCTAATGTCTTATTTTTCAACACAGACAGATGGATGTTCTCATGAAGTCTTGGCATGCACTTTATGCAGATCTGGGAGACAATCCATTTCAACACTCGAAAGAGCTGAGCATCGTAAAATTCAATGGCCAGAACAAACTCTTAGGCCCCCAAATTTTAAGGTAACATAGATGATAAAAGTGTTCTATTCTGTAAAGGATTTATGGAGGACCTGCTACAGACAACCTGCAACTGTACTCGTCAAAGCTTCACGTTCTTGCACGCATTTCAATTTACATGGAGCCTGAGACAATGTTTCTAGTTTTGAAAAATTGTTAGAAATGGATGATTTGGTAACCGTTCATCAGAACCTGCAGTTGTTTATCGCAGAGATCTACAAAACAAAATATAATCTAAATCCCAGCTTTATTAAAGGTGTTCTGATAAACTTCAACTCCCAAAGGCAAAAACAACCTGCCTTGGAATCTATATAGTCAGATTTATGGGGAAGAAGGTATGGGAGACATTACCAGCAGAGCTGACAAACTCAGATTCCCTTCAAATTTTCAAAAGGGCTGTCAAAGCCGATAAATGCCATTCACTTTAATGTTATACTGTATGTTTTCCTTTTTAAATGGTTGGCCTTATTTACCAATTAGCTAATAGCATTTTGCCAACTTTAAATGAAAGAATTAATAATCATGATAATAATAATAATACTTTATCATACTGCTTATAGTGCTTTTGGCAACCAAACTGCTCTGTGCTCTGGATCTAAAGGCTGAACCAGTAGACAGTATGTTCTATTCTGATTTATGTCCATTTTTATACAAAACATAGATTCATTCATGAAAAAAACTGGAAAATTGTTTCAGTCCACCCTGGCTTGTCTACAGTTTTAACCTTTTTGAGAAAACAGCAAAATCTACAGTTACTGCATATTGTATATAATTTCTGGACCAGAACATGAACTTTGATCAGTGTGTAACTGAATGCCTGATTCTCCACAGGATCCACAGATATACACTTCAATAGATGAAGCCTTTGACACAGTTACTCAATTCATGAACATGACCACTAGGCAATGCAAGGTACAGTCAATTTCATATTCATATCATAAATTTCTTTTCTTAATTTCTTTTCCCACCTTAACATATGAACAAAGTCTTGCACTTTGAGAAACTAAGGAATATTTCTAATTCTCTTTCAAAAAGAAAAAAAGATTATTTCAACACTCAAGAGTAACCGTTCCATTGCAAAGATTTCTTCCATTACCTCTCAAGGATTCTTTGTGAAATACAAAGATTTTGAGAGATATTTAAAATAAGGTTCAAGATTTGCTGAAAATGTTTGGTGGCATTAGAACAATTTTTTGTATTTTCCTTTGAGACATCATCATGAAATATTCTTTAAACTTTCAAACAGATAAAAAATTGGAGGAGCCTCGGCAAACTCTGATTGGATTTCTTTGAGCCTCATTGTAGCATCAAGTGAAGAAATGGGTGCTGGCCTTCTGAAATTTACTTTTAAATAATCACTTTCTTCAAATTTGATAGAGGTACTTTGGATGTGGTGAAAACAAAGGTCTAAAAGTAAAAGACAAAGAGCATTGTAACAGATTTCACACAGAACAACATTATGGATCACAATTCAAAAATCCTGTGAGTATTCTTGAGCAAATTATTTAGATCTTTTTGGTGTTAATATGCACATGTTGCTTTTGGCTCCGGCATATGTTTACTTGCTCTCACAGTGACATGCTTTGTGGCAAGAAACTTTTGGGTTTTGGGAAAAATAAGTAAGTTGTAGAACTCAACTTTGGCAAATTGGCCAAAGGGGATGTTGTAGGAATAAACTTTTGCATGTTACCAAGTCTCTTATCAAAATTTGCGATGACTCAAGTGCTCATTTGACTCTTACTGTACATGAATGTGCCAAATTTTCCACACCTATACTTGTTGGTTGCATTGTATGATAGGGATGTTGTTAAAACAAGATCACATTGAGTTTCCTTGAATTTTATTAAGGCATACAATGGAAAATACCCAAAGACTTACTCAATACCTTTCAATTCTGGGGAGTCTTTGCCAATATTTGGGGTTTGGATCATACATTAAATCAATATTTGGGGTCTGTGAATAGCAACATAGACAAAAATTCAATATTTGGAGTCCACAGATTTGAAGAGTGGAAAAATTGTTCAATTTAGTAGGATTCATTACCATGGCACATTCAATAAATCTCATCCTGCAAAGAAGTCCTGGAAATGACTAATGTTATTTGGGGTTTCCAAAATATTAGACTCAGTATTTGGGGTCCAGCAAATTGGCACTGACTCCCCAGTACTGTATGGAGAATGTGGGAGTACCCCCTGGGGAAAATAAGAAAAAGAATATCAATATTCAGCGGTATAAATGTTTGACTCTGTATTTTAAGATATTTCTCAGAAATAAACTGTCACAAGTAAATGCAAAAACATAGCTGTAAATTGAAAATGTTACAAGTCATCAGAAAGCATTGGCACAAATTCAGTAATGCCACCAAGCCTTTCATTGTAATCTCAAGTACCAAATAAATGGGGAGGAGTGAAAATCAGTGGAGGGGTTGGAAATGGGTTGATATCATGTTTTACCATCATTACATTTGTCTAAAAATCAATAAATAAAAGTGGGATAAAAGTTTGGAAATAAAAAATTGGAATAAAAGTGGGGAGGTTGGAAAATTTTTAAAGAATTAATAAGTGGGGGAGGGGGATGATAATTTGGTACTTGAGAGTAACCTCATTTCTGTACTACAGGAGGCTTATAAGCTTAAACTTCTGTTTCTAGCTTCAAAAACCTGACAGTGTTCAAATTGAAATGGCTCCTGGGACATATGCCATCAGCGCTGGAAAATGGGGCGCAGAAAGAGATCATACCCATGTTGTCCATGTCACACCTGGGCAGACAATTGATTTGACTTTTGGAGTTTGATGCTTTTTGCATCATAGGTATCAATTTTATATATATTTGAACGTGCCTTTTAGTATTTTGAAATATTTTGATATAAAATTCAAGAGCTTTTTTCAAGATACCAGACAAAAACTGGAGGACACCTAGCTTCTGTAATTAGTACAGTATGTCATTAAAATTAATATCATCATTTATGTCAATGCTGTTAAGTGCACTTTGTGCTAATTAAGCTTGGTTGTCACTGACTAAGAGTGCATCCAAAGTGCAACAAGGCGTAACAGTATACCCTAAACAGCATTTTGAATGAATTTCTTTCAAAAAGGGCATCTTTTAACTTAAAAATTGATGCGAAATTTCCCATTAGCACCCTCAGTGTCCCCACCAGTAGCCATGTCAGTTGTCCACATCAGTGAGGTGCTCTTTTCAGTCCAAAAAATGCATTCAGAATATCATGAATTGAGGTTGGAGAAAGGCCACAAGACAGCTTTCACAGAAGACCTGATTGAATAACAAATAATGCTCCACATCTTCATATACACTTTTCATCGGACAGTGTGGATTTATGTTTATCTGATATTCGACAATGTTTTTGTTTGATAATGGTGTTTACAGCTATGTTGCTCTGTGGAGCAATCGTTAGTTGCCTTTTCAATGAATTCCTACCAAAAAAAGATTCTTTAAGATGCCCTCCTTCCAGATGGAGTCAGAAATGTTCTGATTCCATTCAAATATATTTGGACATCTATAAGTACACAAAATATCTCCTGCTTATGCATTTCTAAATGCATTTTTATTGAAGTTATAACCAAGCTTACAGAGTGTATAATAGCTGGGAATATGTAAGTCTTAACATCCATAAAATATTTTATAGTATTCATGGCTGTGTCTTGCATTGCCTGCAACACTGTTAGTTTGGAAACCCTTCAGAAACGTGAGCTGCTTGTTGCAGTAAATGCTGCGAACTAAAGTGTTTTCTCAGTCTCTCTCCTAAAAATTTAGTCATTCAAACGCACAAAGATAAATCAAATCAAATAAGATCAATTGAACAAGGTAAGGCCATGGCATCAACGTTGCTCGTCCGATCTGAAGATACTTTGCATGACCAATAAATGAATAAGTTTGCAGGCAGAAACAACGCAAAACGATACAAAGCGACTGCGAATGAGTAATAAATTCAACGAATGTACAGTATCTATGGCCAATGTATCATCCTGCCACGCAAACTTCTTCCCGGCTGTTATGTGTTACTGACGAAGTCTTGCGTGCCTGGGCGAAATATTGGCAATATAACACGCTAAACTTATACTCATTCGCTGTTGTTGCCTCCAGACTTAACATCATACCAACTTACAGGTATACTGTTCTTGGGCTTTTTGAATCACAAATTTAGTCAACCACTCTATGAAAATGATTCAAGGAAATCAATACTGGATTTTCCTAAATAACATACACACTTTCAGTTAAGTGGACACACTATTTATGTTTCTGTCCTAAGGGAAAATTTACTTCCTAATCTTCCCGTTCCGATTGCGGCAATCATGGAATCAAAAATGGTAAACCGTTCTGTCTCTCCATGAATGACGAAATTTTCTTAACCACTCTGAGAAAACGATTCAGAAAAAGCACCGCTGGAGGTATTTTTCCCATGTACAAACTCTTGGCAGATAGAGAATCCCGTATATATTTCTGTCTCCAGGCTGAAAGTGCTCCCTAACTTTCCTGTTCCCATGGATGAAAATCATGGAATCAAAAAATGGGATAGTAGAAACTTGTCCATTCTTACCCATGGCCACACAATGAAACAATTGTGTCAAAGTTGTCCAGTAGAATAGATCGCAATAGATTGTATTTTTAACTTTGCACGGACCAGCTTTTTAACCATGTTGAATCCCTTTAATGTGCAAATGACCTGCCTTGTAGATGGAAACGTCTGAAACAATTTTTTCTAAGCATCGGCATAAAATCTTTGAAATATGTATCACAGTTGTCCATGAACTGAATGACTTGAAAGGAGCTTTGCATAATTTGCTGTAAATCAGCTGCGGCAAGTATTTGACGTCTTTTGATTACTTTCAAAACGGTGGCATTTTGATTATTTTTGCAAAATTCATCAAAAATGTTGAAAAAATTACAACACTTGTAATTCTTACATTAATTGAGGAAAACTAATACAATCTTGAAGAAAACCATAGTTTATGAAGTTCTTCAATATGGTGACAAAGCAGAAATCTGTAGCTCTTCTGGTTACCTACTTAGAAATTTGATGACGTCACTGCCTCAAAATTAATAAATGCCACCATTTTGAAACTACTCTAAGTATCAAAAACTGCCATGTTAGCAAATTACCCAAAGTTCCTTTCAAGCACTTTAATTCAAAGAAACATGTAATAGCATTTTACGTTCACCCTTTTAACCATTTGAGCCCTATGCTATTTTTGGGCATAAAGCTTAAAAAACTGCACAAGTGGTCAATGCATCTTCCAACTGATTTGATTGCTCATAGGTAGCATCATCCAGTACTTTGCTAAGATCCCACGTCACAGATATTCGATATCTGGATCATTTTCAAATTTACAACATTTTCATCTTATCAAATAAATTCCTGGTGTTTTGAAAGAAATGGCCTTCTTACTTATTAAGAAAGAGATTTGGATCGAGCGTCCTAACCTCATAAATTTGTGAAGGAAAAAGAGCATGATTCCCGTTCTCGGTACAAACACTGCTAGCTGTGGCGAGAAGTTGCTTCAGACTTCAGAAAGCTTTTCAGAGAGTTTATTATCGACAGTTTGCGCAAGGCAAGTTAGCAATGATTCAGTTTTCACGGAAGCAAATGTTATTTGCCTTGCTCCTTTGCTTCTCGTTATCTGACTTTTCGATCAAGGCCCCGTTTACACGATACCGTTTTCATTTCATATGGGATTGGTTTCATATCGGATTGGCCTTCTGTTTACATGATACCGTTTTCATTCCATATCGGATTGGCCTCCCGTTTACACGAGAACGCACCAATCCGATATGCTTCATACTATTTTCGTATTTTCAAACGAAAACGCTCTGAAAGTGGCATGAAACCAATCCGATATGAAATGAAAACGGTATCGTGTAAATGGGGCCTAACTCTCTGAAATGTGCTTTGAATTCAGAAGTAACTCCTCGCCACAGTGAGCATCGCTATGCAGAGAATGGGAGTGATTGTTTTGCTTTCTTTCACAAATTTGCCAAATTTGGTCGCTCGACCCAAACCTCTTTTTTAAGAAGAAAAAGGTCTATTAAATCATCTTTGTGACGTAGTGGGGTAATCCTCTGACTCTGCAGCCACAACTGTCTAGCAAGCAGGGTTCGATCCTAGGTAGAAATCTTGCCACTTGAGCGTCATGACATGGGGTCACGGACTCGATTAGGCCTTCTCTACCTCTCCGATCCCAGCGCTTGGCGCTAAAAGCTGCAACTTCACCTTCACCCATCCTAAATTACTGCAGGAAGAACGGTAAATCTTAAAGAAACACAAAGTTTATTGAGGCTATAAAATGGCGGTGGGTAGACATATGTAGCTTTTCTGGTTTATGGCTTAGCAATTTGATGACGTTACCGCATCAAAACTGGTTGAAACCAGTCGACACAAACGACATAATCTATAATTCTGAAATTATAAAGATATCAAAAATCCCATATGCAGAGTCATGGCAAAGTATCTCAAGCTACCTGCGAGCCATCGAATCAAAGGAAGAAACAAATAGCTATCTATCGCATCAAAATTTGATGCCTCTGCTGTTCTTCTAGATCTTCGAATTTTCATTATGGTAAAACACAAGATATAAAGGAAAAAGAAAAACAAATTTTACGTCCAAAATCATTCTATGCAAAGACAGATCTCCAACAATCCTAAATTTAATCAGTGAAATGTGGAGTTTAAACGAAATTACTTTAGAAGGATCATTGTGTCTACCATAAAAGTTTGAAGTAAAATTAACACGATAAAAGGGTTCGCCTGAATCCTATTAATCCATCTTTCACTTGCTTGAATTTGGTTATCTGGCAGCCTCTTCAAATATACCTTTGGGCAATCTGACAAGCTCACATCGAACAAAAGCAAGCACAACATAGATAAAGATTCCATGAAGCTAAAGCAACTATTATTGGTGAGAAGTATATCCTGCGTCAAAGACATTTAGGTAGCAATGGAAGGGATGAGATTTTGCTACTCTGGGATGAAAGGCTCACAAACACTTGAAACAACAGTATAAACAATGGTAGGTTTTCCATCACAACGACAAAGATAAACTCTTAAAGGCAGTCTGTCACGCATTTGATTGGGTAATTTGGACAATACAAAGAATTGGAAATTTCAATGGCTGCTAATCCTCTGACTTTCTACGGCCGTAGAAAGTCAAGACGGTTATCCCTCCTTTGTTTCAAATACACAGATTCACAAAGAAATCTGTTGTGTTGAGCGCTGACTTTGTCGTGGCCAATCATGGAAGTGACAGACTGCCTTTAATTTCCTCAAGGAATGGTTAATACAAAGATGTTTTCACATCATCTTACCAGTTTGTCCTTGCAAAAAACCACAATATTATTTGCAACTGTCATTAAAAGAACCATTTGTTCTGTTAACCACGAAATACAATTTAGGACCACCGTTTACCTGACCAAAGAATTTGCTTCGGTCAAAACGGCAACGCGTTCTGTTTGGAAGCGAAAGCAAATCTGAACTGTCAATGTTAATATTCAACATGCAAAACATCAAAATCAACATACGAGGTGTCTAGGATCAAGTTAACTGTAAAAGGAATATTTCTAAAATTCACTTAGCGATTTACCAACGTTACCAACGTTTTAGCGTCTGGACACAACCAAATCTGCATGCTTTTTTCTGAGACAACCATTTCACTTCAAGTCACAGTTTTTGCAGGGTGTATCATTAGCTAGCAAAGTTTCTTTGGAAGGAAAGGCAATCATTTATGAAGTTTGCATGAATCATTATTCTGAGGGACTTTACCCCCTATCCATTCATCTCTTCGCACTCTCTATCAATGTACCAATGCCCTCACCCAAGGTGACAGATTTTAAACTTTTGGCTGTGCTTGCCTTTTGCAGATGCTGCTCTTCCTAACGTTGATTGATTGATTGATTAAACCTAATTGGCTATTGTCATTGCATTGAATATATATATATACAATTGAACCGACGATGCTGCTAATGCTGTTTTACAACACATAAAATTGTATGATTTAAAAAGAAACTATGCGACGAAAATGGTACAAGAATCCCGAAATTAAGCGGGCAACCAATCCCATTCACACAATGGTACTATTATATGAAAGTGCAAAATTGTATGGCTTAAAAAGACTCAATGTCACCTCGTATCAAGCTATTTAATACAGCTATAAAAAAATCTGTCATTAGTGCGGGGGTCCTTTTTCTACGTCGTGTTTTGAAAGATTTGCTAGGTAGTATAAGTATGATCTATCATAGGGCTCGAATCTTTGCGAGAATTTAAAATCAGTTGTGTTAAAAGTCATTGGCCTGTTCTTTTAACTGAATTGATCCAGGGGACCTTCGTCTAATTTAGCATAATCCCAGTGAGGACATTTTTGGTATCATCACTATTTTTCAGAATTAAAGCATCTACAAAGTTCCTGCTGGTTTTGAAGTTATGAAGTCATCAGATTGTTAAATCGAAAGCCATCAATCAACATACTTTGATTGCTACCCTCTTGTAGACCTTCAAAAATAGAGTGTTTCTTCTTTGGTACATATTGATATTCCTCAATCAGTTAAGAATTCATGAAGCTTTTAATGTTTGTCAAAGCTCCAGATACGTTCTCTGATACATCCTTCCATAAAACTTAGAAAATGACAATAATCATGAAATTCTCTATAAAGGATCATGACAATTACATAAAGTTCCCTTTCATCATTTCAGTTGAAAGAATTAGTCAACATTACTTTAAACATTTCATTCTCACTTTCTGCAAAGATTTGCGCCCTATGCCATGTGATCTGTATCCTGTATCACATAATGAGAAACAAAAACGTCCAATGAGAATGTCTTCAGAGAATAGACCTTTTAGCTATTCTGGAAAGAGTCAGAATCGAACGGTATTTTGCTACATTTTGTCGAATTTTCGAATCTGCACAAAACTGAAAGAAGTTCTAACGCCACTCAATCGAACGTCATGTATAAAAATGTATAAAAATAGCGTTCGATCCAGTCTCTTTTGCAGAATAGCTAAAAGGTCTATTCATGCCCAAAGAAAACAAGGTACACAAAGACCCCAAAATATCTTCTATGTAGTAGATTTAATGCAAAGTCCACGTCAAGAAGATTTTGAAAACAGTTCAATCAATCTTTAATGAGGCTTGTCATTTACAGTTATACAGTGATTCAAATAAAGAGCAGAACAAAAAAGAAGAGAAGCTGTTTGCCTCGCTCCATTTCTTTCAATCCTGCTTGCTGACATGGTAATAAAGTAGAGTAAACTTATTGTTTTATACATTCTGAGAGAGATAGAGCGCACGAGAGAGTAGGGGTGGTAGCAAGTCCAAGGGCAAGGCTCTATTATACGGGTGACATTTCCCTGTTGCGTACACATCTTATAAGGTAACTACAGAGGATACATCTATCTATTCCTCTCTTTGGTAGAACACAGTCTTATCTCTTCGCATTCTTTCATTGCCATGCACACCAAGCAGCGTTGTTGAGACTGTACAGCAAGCGGGGCTTGGCTATTGAAATACTACTTTACGAGTGAGATTGCGTTATAGCGTACGCAGCTTAGAAGGTAACCTCTAATGATATAGCTATCTACTCCTGTGATTAGTCTAAGACAGTCTAATCTTTTCGCATCCGTTCATTGCCATGCGCACCAAGCAGTGTTGTTGAGACTGTACAGCAAGCGGGGCTTGGTAATTGATCCAACCTTATAAGAAGACATTCATATCAAAACAAGTCAATCTGCCGACTGACAAAGCTAGGCCATTTATCCATTCGGATCATTAGTATTAGGATATCTTATCGTCACCTGAACACTGAATGCCATGCCATCGCAGAGAACACTGCTCTCTTCTTCACTTTGCCGTCATGACTTGACATTGCTACTGCTTTGTGACGAAGTTTGTTTATCACTACGAAAGACAGCGAGAATAAATATCAAGTACCGGGCATGCTAAACAGGCCTTCACCCATTGACCTTTCTCGCTACTGTAAAAAGAACCTGGATCGAATTCGATTCGGATTCTTTTCAGAATAGCTACAAAGGCTTTTTAATTCATAACATGGAGAATACTTGAAACCAATTGGAATGAATCGACGTCTAGTTGGTGGTTGATAGTCGATAGATATTTAAATACTCTTTGCCCTTTCCTTTCCTTACTTCTACACATTCCTTGGAAATTTAAGTAAAATCAATTGGACGAAAATTATTTTACTTACAAATGTGTGAAAGGGCCCAAATCATCCAATACGAGTATATGAAATTCCCTCAGATAAATATGCAAATACTCTTCATTTCCCTGAAGGTCTTCGAAGTGATCTTTATAAAAAGTATTAAACTTCATTCATGATGATTCGATCTTAACCCCCGGGGGAAGGGGGGAGTTACATCTGGGGAAAATGAATCTATGTTTTTGAGAAACAAATTATATCTACAATTTACCTCTCAGTAAAGAAGAATTAGCAGGAGAAGAAGACAAATTATATTGAAGTATAACTACTTGACCTACCACATCCTCACACACAGAACAACAAGAAAATCAAGGTGACCCAGGTTCTGGACAATTCTTCAAAATGTTCTTCGTAAAGATTTATACCTCCGTTACACCTCAGTGAGGTAACAAGGTTTAAGACATAGATAATAGTGAGCAATTTGAAAAAATTACACAAAAACAATACAACAAATTACAACTTGTAGTACAAAGATATGGGTTTCACTCAAAAATCTGGGGAAAGAAAAACTCTTTTCAGACAAATGGAAAACATATCCCTATTTCGCTCGCGAACATTCTGGAACCCTTGTAAACATAAAACATAGCTACCCCCGAGTTGACTGACTCCTTATTCCAAATCAAACTAACCTTTCAATTTGATGATTAATCGTGTCTTTCATTTCCTCAGCTAGTACTACTGGTCCATTTGCTTTGGGTACGTCAACAATTATCTCAGTTCGCTGTAATGCATCACTTTCTGTTTTTGATTCTTTTGATTCCATATGCGATTCTATTGCTTCGGATATTGATTCCTCTTTTGGCGATCCAGGTTTATCAGTTGTAGGTGATTTGGTCCTTGGTGACTGCGGTGACTGGGGTGATCTGGGTGATTTGATATTGGTCAGTGATTGTGATTTCTTGGGCGATCTTGGCGATCTAGATGTTTTCGGGGATCGTGGAGATTCGACTTTCCCATCTGAATTGATGTTGATAACTTGGCGACTGAAACAATATCCATATCATCATAAAAATACATCACACGGAAGAAAATCAACCTATAAAACAAAGGGAAAAATTCAATAGACAATCGCATTCTACCTGTCTCTGTTCGAATGCACTATGTTTTCGAAAAGATTTCACGAGTTAGATGCAAAGACAAATGACGGAGATATAAGGCAGCTTAAATCAGGGGCCATGGGAATCTAAATATAGTCTTTTCCATTCCATTGTATTTGATGATCTCGAGAGATTATCACAACAATTGGACAAATAATGGCATGCGCCCATCTTTTGTTCTATTTAGAATACTAGGCGCTATATATCCGTCATTTGTCTATAACGAGTGTTATCAAAAGTTCTTTTTAACAAGGCTGGGTCGCTTAAAGTAAAAAACCTTCTTTTAAAGCGACGATTTTCGCAGTTGCCTTGATAGGCCACATCACACAGATTTTCCATTATTTTCTAGAAATGAAATGGTTATTTTGAAAATAGGCTCTTCCATATCGTAGAGAAGCAAACGAAACATTCATGTTTTAGAATTACAGAGATATCGGTGGACTTTCAGAGGCAACTTCATTGTGGATTCGCACCATCCACCAAAATCTGCGTAGAACACAATATACACGTGCGGGAAACGATATATATCAAAGAGACAACAAGTTTTTACAGCTACGAGACCCAGCTCCTTTAACAAAATGCATATCTAATAATGAGCAAGTGATGTAAATGATATAGAAACAGGTAGCAAGAGAGCCACATACCTTGAAACTGTAACTACTGAAACTGCACCATGTGATGGACTTAACGACTGCTTTTGCGGTGATGATGTATTTACTTCTATATGAGTTGATTCTTTAACTTCCTACGATGAAATGCGAGACGTTAACTATAACTAGGGTTCGCTTTGATCAACTGCTTGAATCTCCTTGAAAGAAAAGCTGATTACAGTCGACAGCAGATTCTTTTGTGATTTTCCTTTCTTTTCTTTTCTTCAACAAAAGAGGAAACAAAATAAGAAAGTAGTTGAACTGCTGCAACCCTTATCACAATCGTAGAAAGAATGCAAACATAAAAAAAAACAATAAAATTAGTGACCTGAGCTGTATGGAGTCCGTCTATAGATAGGACAAAGACAAAACTAAACGATAAAATAACTTGGGTTATTGACAACAAGGAATCTAAGGGCGAGGACCCCAAGAAATCTTTCTGAAGTCAAGCCTCTTCTTTGGGTAAGAACGCCTCTCCCATCCAATGTTACTGGTACTAAAATAAAACTTTCCACATTTTGCAACAGTTTTCTGTCAATCATCACCATCTCCAGGAAAATTTTGAGCAACCACTCCCTGGTTTGGCTCAGAATGCCTCTCTCGATCCAATATTAGACATCGCCAAAATTTGGACTAAGCCCAGATTTAGCGCTAGTCCAATTATCCAAAGTATGTATATATACTATATAACAAATAAGAATATAACAATATAACAAATAAGGATGCCCTTCTTTACCCTCAACTTTTAAACCTTCCTTCAAATTTTGCTCAAACCTTCCTCCAAACCAGGTTTAGGTTTGTATCTTTCTAGGGTTACATCTTTGGCAAGAAAATAAAAAAACATACCTTTTCACTCGCTTTTTCTTCTGATCCCGCTGCATCAATTACAACAAATCCACCAACGACCTGTGACGTAACCAGCATTGGATCATCACCAGACTCGAACACATCTACTTTTACATTTCTGTAAGTAAAAGAGAGTTTCGTTTATATTCCCATAATATGAAACTTTCAGGAGACTACCATTGAGCTCCGAATATACATTTCTCTTACCTGCTAGTTTCTTGACAAATCCACCTAGGGCAGTATTGTAACTTTCTCAATCTCGAGCTTATTGAAGTGTGAAACATTTTAAGACACGCTTCTTGACATGTGCTTCGAATTGTATTTTGGCTTCAAGAAGTTTTTTATGATTTTTAAATTGAGTTCGATAATATTTACAGCAAAAGCAGCTTGCAAATGTAGCCTAAGTACTAGAAGTTTTTCACGGACTCTAATACCCCATATTTACAAGAACTGCAATATTTTCCATCCATTCTGTATACTTCGGGCTCGAGAAGAACTTGAATTACAGAGATCATTCGTTGAATCATTAGTCATTATTAAGAAGTCACGTGGAAAATCTCTATATTACTTCCAAGAGAAAACAAAACTTTGAGCGAAACAATTTCAAACAGTCCAACACTAGGCTGCCATTTAATATCTATGCATAAAGATAGCTTTGTTTCTGTGCATTTTTAGTTTCCATGTAGCTAATACAATAGACTCTGAGATGTTAGTCTCCTGACAGAAAATAAAGGGTATTCATGTTAGGGATCGTCTCATTTGATACGAATTTGAAAAGATTTGATACAAATTGTGTATACGAATTGCATATGAATTTGATACGAATTATGTTTACGAATTGCTTATACGAAATCGATACGAATTGCATACGTATCACATAGGGATTGTATACGAATTATACGAATTCTAAAAGGTGACGATACGAATTAATTCGTATCCAGCTTATAGAATATCGTATCAATATCGCATAATGCTGCGAATTCCCTATACGAATTTGATACCAAAATTTGGAGACGATACCTTAAACTTAACCACTCATAATAAGGCCTCATATTCAAAAGGCTGAAAACAAATGACTTACTCTCCCTTTTTTGATATGCTTTCATCTTCTGTTACATTCGGCTTTTTATTATTGTCATTTACTTTATCAACTTCTTTCTTTTTTGAATCGGACTCTTTTTCCTCTTTGTTGCTACTATGACTGTCCGATTCTTCTTTGGTTTCACTGTAACATGGAGCAAATAAAGATTGATTACAAATTGCATCATACTTTGAAACATAGTTTCAAAGATCCTTGGAGAACCTTCAGTAAAGTTCAAATGTTAGTATCTATGTAACTGTGATCAAGACTCTACTAGAACTGATGAAGCCGAAACACTAAAACCAAAGCCTCTTTGCATCAACACTTCTTTCCAACTTAATAATTTACAATTCGCTATTTCCTTGCAAACGCTGAATTTCTCGAAAACTGTCTTCCGCGAGCTTTAGCTACATAATATAAGTTGCTCAATTCCATGTAACTGTTACGTCCCAAAATTCCACAATCAACATTTTCTTGACATAGGCATTGTTTTCTGATAACAAAGCAACTATCAACATGTAAATATGCCTTCCAAACGATGCTAGTCACCAAAACAGAACGGTTTACGTCAAACCTTTGTGCAAAAGGAACAGCCTGTTTTCTATTTGTTATCGGAAATAGAAGAGCATGCCTGCCAATATCTGACTTCCACGAGGAAAACGCATCTATGATAATAACGATGGATGGTGGTGGGTGTTGGAAAAGGGGCTGTGGCCAATAAAACCCTGGCGATGACCTTATGGCGGCGATGGCCTATAAAACCCTGAGGCATAAGCCTATAAAAGTTAGAAGTACGATAAAATATTTTCTGATCGAGATAAAGTGTCAATTTGACAAAAACTTCCAAATGCCTTACATACATTTAGTGGACGATTTGAAAACATTGTTGCATATATACATTTTCCAAGAAACTGTAAGGCCCTGTTTATATGGGGAAAAACACTTCACCTGCCAGACCCGGGGCTGACAAGCGAGGTAAATTTCAGTGACTGTTTACATGAGATTTTTCACCTCACCTGTCAGCCCCGGGGCTGAGAGGTGAGGTGGAGTAAAGTCTCTCTTCCGTGAAATCAGAATGAACTGACCAATGAGAATCAACCAAAAATTTCATTTCACCTCACCATACCGGTGGTGTTTCGTTTATATGGAAAAATTTCACCTCACCCAGGTGAGATTCCGCCTCTGGTGAGGTGGGATTTCACTATGCCGGTGGTGCTGCGTTCGTCATGTAAACGAGAAATGTAAACGAGAACTGAAAATACAAAGGATTCTTTTGGAAGGTGGAATCTCACCTCTCAGCCCCGGGTCTGGCAGGTGAGGTGTTTTTCCTCATATAAACAGGCCCTAAGTCTCAAGAGCACGCACCACGAGTTTTAGAAAATAGAGAGAGCTTACCATTCTTTTGAAACTTCTGTTTTAACGTAACTCCTTTCTGATTCAGGAAGATCTTCATCCATTCTATCATCTACAAATGAGTAGAAAGAAAGCATTACAAATATAGAACCACTTAATTGGATGGTAACAGGAAAGGTATATCTCTGGACTGTTGTTTCAATTCTGGAAGCAGTGTTTTCGCATGCCTTTCTTTCCGACCAAAATTTATCCATTACGCTTCCTTGAAACTGAATTATAAATAAATACCAAGTGAGGCAATGGAAACGCCCGGCGTTTGAAAAATCCTGCTCCCTGAACATCGAAGCAGTGATATTGAAAACTGTCTTCTTTTATCCGCGATATGTCAATTTAGGCTCAGTAATTTCACCGGCTTTAATCGGCCATTCCTTCCCATCGAAATAGGAGATTTTCTGCAGAAAGCCCCTTTCGAAACCCTGCAAAAACGAGTGAAAACACCAAGCAAGATTTCCCTTTGTTCTCCTTCTTAGCAATAATGACTCTTGAATGTGTTGAAGTATTTTGTCCGCAAGGGAGAATGGAATCCCTTTAATAAGTTATTCACACCAGAGGGAAGACTTTCAATGCATCAAAAGGAAAGCACGTGCTAAAGCGTGCTGAAAGTCATCGCTTTGAGGTTGACACATCAAAGATTATTGCTTGTAATCTTAGCATGTTTTTTAAGGTTTCTCAAAAAGATTCCTTGTATAAAGTCGCTTACAGAATCTGAACGGACCGACAGATTTTGGTCAGGAAAATTTGCAAAAATAATTGAACATGTGAGCTATTCAATCAGGAATTGCAAAAGATTATTACTTATATAATCTGGGAGCAATATCCTTTCAAACGCCAGGCGTTTTTTTTTTACTCACCCGGTAGAAACATCGAACTTGTGCCCAACTAAATCTTCTAATTCAATTCCAAACAATACTTTCAAAAAGTAGAATAGGGAATCCCTCAAAATAAGCACCCTAAGAATTTACATTGTTTTCAACGCTTTGAGTAAATTCACAGGAAACCCAGGCAGTTCACTGAACAAAGCTTATTTGTTGCACTTCTCCACGACTGTGGTGTGTCCCATTGACTTCTGCATTGCACTGCACAATTTTTCGAATGTGAGAGTTCGATTTGAAGTAACTTGCAGGTATTCTTATGTTGGTTACAAAGGAGAGAAAGTTAACCTTGTAACCAACATAAGAATACCTGCTAACTTCAAATCGAACTCTCACATTCGATGAAATGCAATGCAGAAGTCAGTGAAACAAAACACAGCCGTGGAGAGGTGCAACAAATAAACCTTGTTCAATGAACTGCCTGGGCTTCCTGTGGTAAATTCAAAGAAAAGAGTTTGGCCCTTGCTACAAAAAAACCCGCGAAAGTAGTTTGTGGCGCTATTGAGTTGATTTCTTCTCATTTTCTTTTACATTCATGCACAAACGTACTTCAGGTGATCCTTGAAGCTAGCCTATCTGCAATGGATCTACTTGTCCACCAAATCAGTAAGTACCTTTGAATTAGTACTTAAGTACCTTTGGAGGTATATCTATTTCACTTGTTGAAAAGTTTTCTTTTTACCACCGGTGAAAACACTATATCACAAGTCTTGCTCCGCCTCTCAGGATTAAATTTAAAATAAAATCGTCAAGTTCCCTCTTTCCATTCGAATTCCACGATGCTATATGGACCTTTAGCGATTAGGACGGCGACTGCAACGACAACGCAAATGTGCCCTTTGTTTCCGAACTTCGGCTTGAAAAGACTCTTTGTTTTCCGTTCGAATTTGCTTCCCTTGAGAGTCTGTGAAGTTGTCCTTTTCAATTGCACAACTTGCAAATCCTATTTCTAAAGTGCTGTTCTTCAGATCTGGATCTTCAAAGTGAAAACTCAGTCATTTTAACTGTTAATTATCAAGGAAACAGAGCGTTCCCGAGTATTTAGATGAAGATCGGGATTTTTTTTCTCGTCTTAGTTTAGAACACGTGAAGGTAACGTGGGAAACTATACGTCCTGGCTGCTAAAGGTCCCTTATGTTTAGTAAGCAGTCAGTTATCGCTATTTCTAAACACCCTGTAGTACTTCGATTCACATCCAAGCAATAGACCTAATCGACTAACGTTTGTTTTACCCATTTCAATTCTCTTGAAAAGTTTCACTATCATTCTACTGGGTGAGCCAGAAAAAAGTTCCCACTTTTGAAATTAATAACACCAAGACTACTTCACGGATTTGAATCATTCAAATTCTAGTTACAAGCCGAAAGATTAAAGTATTTTCGTGATTTTTCTCGCTGCCCTACCAGCACTGCAAATATAGGTAAATTCAACTTTACAAAAATTTAATGGTTGCAAAATGACTGAAAAATGGCCCAAAACATCGATCAACTCATAAATGACTTCTCGCACAGAATAATGAAGGAAATGCAACTTCTCATGGGTGAGAGATATCTTCTGTACATTAATTGCCATGAGATTGAAAATCTTTAATATCTGTTTGAAAATCTTTAATATCTAGTTAAAACTTTTAACTAGAACTTGAGTGATTCAAATCCGTGAAGTAGTCTTGGTGCTATGAATTTTCAAAAGTGGGAACTTTTTTGTGGCTCGCTTGGTACTTCTTGGATTCATGGCACAATTTTGCATGGCACAAATATGTTAGAGAAGTCAACAGAAGTTTTATCATGAGATTGATCACATGACTTGAAATAGGTAGTAATAAACGGTAGCCGATTTTGTCTATATCATCACTATATGAGCATCTCGGATACTTTTGTATACATCGTATACAGTCAAATCTTTTTGACTGTATGATTGATCATATAATAAACAAAAAACTTAGCTAGCAAGACAAATTCACAAACCTTCGGTAGGAATATCTTTCATCTCCGGCTTTGTTTCATCTTTCGTTGTAACTTCTGCCTTCACTGAGTCGTTGCTATCCTCGTCCATAGCAACAGGTGATTCTGGTCCTGTGCTCTGCTTTTCCGTATTTTCATCTGCATCACTGTATGAGAAGAAAATGTTAGAAAGTGCGAGAAAGATCAAGGGTTGAAAAATGACGTGTTGCGGGTAGCCAAATGTTTAAACTGGAAACCGGTACTATTTCAAAAGAAACATATAAAAATTAAAGAGAATAAAAGCTGGCAGGCGCTAAATTAACCCTATTTTGGTTGGGGGGCAAAGTTGCCCCCCCCTAGTAGATTTTTTTTAATACCTCTGCTAGGAAGATATTTATAGCCATGAAACTTCTTGACTTTTTGCAACTACTTATTGTGCAGCTTCCCAAAAAGCTTCATTGAAATATTTTGAAAAATGAGGGGGCGGGAGATAATTTTCTGGGACTGACCCTGGAAAAATCACAAATTCTCAAATCTCAATTATCGCGAAAAAAGGAACATAAGTTGAATATATTGCAAATTTCTTTTGTAGTGTAGTGTCATTTGATGCATTCTATCACAATTATCATGTTTGGGTGGGAAATGTACTCCAAATTTAATTTTATCGCTATCTAAAGTGGCAATGAGAGGATATAGCTATGTCTTATTTCTTTCAAAGAAAAGATGGTTTTCTTGACGATATTTCGAGGATGAAAAATGTCCCCCATGAGAAACCACTTCAGTAACCTATTTCCTCATCCAGCAAGAAATTGGAGCATAGAGTTTTAGTAGTATCCCCTTGGAGAAGATATCTGACCCTGACAACACTTAAAACAGTAAAAACAACGAGGCAATGATTGAATTCTTAATACGTCGAATTCACTCACAGTAATACAAATTGAGAATTTACCAAAATTAACGACATATGTCACTGTACCAAGCAAAAATAAACCATATATACAATATGTAGTCCTAAAATGTCTGCCTCGAAATAACTTTGACAAAAATAACATTACCAATTGCTTATTGTCAACTTCAGAACAAAAGATTGGCGGTGGCCGCAAAGATTTGCAAGCTTTATCATCTTAGGAAAATAAACAGTACGCTCATACTAAAGAGACAGTGTAAGCTGATTTGCTCAACATGTCAGTAAGGAAAGGTAGTTGACACTGCTCCCTAACGAAACTGGAAAACTGCAATTTTCTTTCTGTTCTTGTGTTATGATCAGATCTTAGTTGCTTCTGTTAGCAAAGAAGTCGCAACTAACCAAGAAAATTTCGTGATATCCGTGAAGTCAGCAAATCCAGCCTCGTCTGTGACTTCGACAACTGACGTTGCACTTGAATCTACCCATCCAACTGCGGCGGCATCTAGCGTATCCATAGCAACTCCTTCGCTGTCGAAATTCGCAGTCCATTCTACGGTACCAGAGAAAAGTATTTGAAAGTTTAAAATGACAGTGGGGAACAAGCTTGTCCTAAATCATTACTATAGGTATGAAGAATTCTTATGGTACGTTATTTCGGACCAGTAAATCAAGATGTTGCTTCACGAAAGAAATTGCGCTGATTCTAAAAGGCAATGCTAAGATGCAACAAAGAACGACTTTGCTGCTCTAAAGAGAAATCCCTAGTCCTTGTGGAACGCTACAAACCAACCAGCGTGTGGTAGGACAAAAAGATCCATTGCTTCCTTCGGGCAAGTCCAAGAGTCTAGCTTCGTTAAAGTCAATCGCCTGCTGTAAGATGAAGGGGAGTCTTCTCTCTGAGATGCCAGGTCGAGTTGTTTCATAATATTTCCTGTATATTTCGTTATCATCATAAGTGGCTAACATAGCTGGAATTCAATGACATCATGTCCTTTCCAGCTATGGCAGCCATTGAATATTCATATGTAGCTGTAGTTTAGCTGTTTTATTCGTGATAAGAGAAGTCCTAGTGCTCCCCTTTGTCATCATGCAGGCATATTTCAAGGTTTAATTGATATCTTAGCTTGTCTTCCAGGCACGAAAATGATTTTATAATGCCTGAGAGCCATGTCAAAAATTGGACTCAATATGACACCAATAGTACTTGAAAATGAATCCTGAAAAATTTCCAGAAGCCCTTCCTGCCATCGCCCGCAGATCAAATAGACTTAAAAAGTTAAAGGGTCTGTTTCATCCAGCAGCATTCCTTACATGTGTTGATTCTTGGTTGGCATTTATTCGTCGCCTTTTTAATTGTCCATGGAAAAAATTGGCGACAACAAAGGGAAACCAAGAGAACACACGTGCAAGGCATGTGGAAGATACAGACCCTTTAAGCTCTGAATAAAAGCACAAAGATCAAGTGAAAATTTACAGTCCCCAACAACTTTTCAGGGAAGTTTTCTGTTAGAAATAGTGGCATATAGGCTTTCAAATTCACATATGCTTCGTCTTACAATTGAAGGTAAAGCGGAGGAATTGTAGGCAAAGTGACAGAGCAGAAAATGCGTAAGATGACGTCATCGACCAATCTGAGATAAGGAAGTATTTGGACAGAAAAGCTTTTTGAAATCATAAATCAGAAATTCAAGGCCCTGGGGAGAAAATATAAAGTGTTGCCTAATTTTGGGATCTGTTGCCGAGAGCTAAGGGGGCTCATAGTTACGACTTTTCGCGCGTGGTGTGCGCAATTTCTGCTCTTTCAGGCAAAGTTAAGTTTTCAAATTTTCATGCAAATAATTTCTAATATTTGTGATACCTGTTTCTGAAATATCGATGTCCATATTTTCTTCAGATTCCTTTGATCCCTTGATACTGTCATCACTCTTTTTAGTAGTGAATGGGTCATTACGTTTTCCTACGTCTGTGAACACTGATTCCTCATCACCAGAGCTGCTTGAGTCTTCACTACTGTTATCTGATTCATCACTGTTGCTTTCAGCAGGCCTAACAAGGATTATCATTCACATCTTGTGATTGGTGGGTGTGAAGGGTGTGTTTGATTGGTAATTCCAACCTACTGCATTCTGAAAACGGTAGACTTCGCAGAGATGGAAACACAGTTCCAGTCAAACATAAAATTCTTCAAAACAGCAGGTTTCAGATTTATCCTGGCGAAGGCGAGGTTTCCAGTTCACAAACACGACGACGAGTCTGGTGCTTGACAACAAAGAGTAAAGTTATCGATTACCGTAGCAACGCGAGCAAAGTCGCCTCGTTTTTCAAGTTCTGCAAATGAAATCAAGAATCTCTCCAAAGTCTGCCAAACCTTCTGCCTTTTGGAGCAGAAGCTTCAGCAGGCCTGCCAAGCCTGCCGTGTTTGGAATAAGGGAGTCAATCAAACACAAATTCTGAGTCTTCCAAGTCTACCGTTTTCAGACTTGGTACCAATCAAACACACTCGAAGATACCATAAATATCTTTGAATAATTTTGATGTATATAAATCTTTCAAAATATGTGACTTAATTACGAGATATTACAAAACATTCATATGAATCAATTACCGGATGTCTCAAAACATTACCCCCTTTAGACAGGAAATGGGAACGAAACGATAGGATATTATTACTCTCTGAATGGACAGCTAAATTTATCAATCTTCAACATAGATTCACATACCTTAATACATTTAAAACTTAAATTCACATACATTTCAAAATCGTCCACCAGACATCCGAGATACAAGCTTACAAAGTCAAAATTTTAAAATGCACCCGAAACCAGAGGTTTTGAAAAAGGGCTTAGCCATGATTTGTATCATGGATACTGTCCAAAGAACGTAAAAACTTTAACTTTCAGTTTATCGCTTTGAAAAGACTCGTGCAGACGCCCCGATTAAACAAAGATAATGAAAATGTGGTAACAATGATAAAGTCATGCCATGTCTCCAAAATGAGCGTGTATGTTCTCCTTTTCTTCTTCTTTGACACTTGGGATGGAATGCAATGCACGGATTGATTCCTCAAAGGAATAATTATTTGTAGAATGATTGAATCATTTCAAGGGTACAATTCTTTTTCAAAAGAAAAAGCTAAAGGTCAAAGTTGAAATTCTTTTGTAATATGAATGTGATATCAAATCATGGTTATGCCCTTTTACAAAATCTCTGGTTTCAAGTGCACACCAAAATTCAAGTTTGAGAAATCATATCTCTGGTGTTCGGAGGACGATTTCAAAAATGCAAGGTATGTGCATTCAAGTTGAAGATTAACAAATTTGCCTACGAACTAAAAAAGTCCCGATATTTTATCGTTGCGTTTCTTTGCTTAGTCAAAAGGGGTACTTTCTTTTGAGACACCTGATAGTTTGAAAATTCTCAAGAAATAACCTAAGGGAAAGTAAATGATATTTCCATTTCATACCTTAGTAAATATGAAAGATTTCTCATAGCAAACTTTTAGGGGGGCAAGTACATTTGACGACGATTTCACAACAGTAGTTTGCACAAAACAATGAAAAATTCTGATGCGCAGTCTTCTTTTCTCATATCAATACCCTCTAAAAACATTTGATCACATGATTAATCAAAGGCAACTCACTTATGCTATATTGCAATATGTCATTGGGGAAATTTAAGTAGGTTCATTCTGGAGGCTTTCAACTAGAAACACTACTAAAGAAGAAAAATACCTAACGGGAAATATGATGGATTCTTGTAAAGAACCTTTACTCATGTTAAAAACAAGGACAGATTTTGCAAGACAATAGCATCAGTTGCTTTTATTGACACTTAAATTCAAAGAGATTTGCGATTGCAGACAAAGGAAATTCCCGCAAGCGGAAATTCAAAACAAACGAAGGCGCAAATGTTCTCTGAAACCCAGATAGCTATCTCGCTTGTTGTGCATTCCAGAAATGGTCTTTTAGAGCAAACATGAGCATATATTGAATGCAGAAGGATATATCTAGATATCTACCACGGGCATTTTATTTTTGCTGTTCAGAAGCTGAGAAGTAAGTGCTTTGATTGCACCCAGAAAATACGAGAATTGAATCGCCTCCAAATCGGTTCCTATACCAAACAAGTAAAATGCCCGTGGTAGATATCTAGATATATATATATATATATCCTTCTTCTTTCAATATATGCTCATGTTTGCTCTAAAAAACCATTTCTGGAATGCACAACAAGCGAGGTAGCTAACTGGGTTTCAGAGAAACTTTGCGTCTTCGTTTGTTTTGAATTTCCGCTTGAGGGAATTTCCTTTGTCTGCAATCGCAAATCTCTTTGAATTTAGGTGTCAATAAAAGCAACTGATGCTATTGTCTTACAAAATCTGTCCTTGTTCATGTTAAACATTTCGGTAAAGTAAATCCCCGCATATAAGAACCTAATTTTTTGAGAGCCAGGCTGAAATTGGTTCTTGTTGTAAAGGTACTAAGACTAATTTCAAGGTATAGAGGTTCTAATTTGAAGGGTGCCTCAGGTAATCTCCTTGAGAGTCTCACAAAGATGTTCAGCCCTATCATGTTTTTGGAAGAGTTCTTATGGACCTAAGAGGTAGCTGACGCGGGGAATAAAATTTTCAAAGCCAACTGGGACCACAATGACCTGGGTAACAGTCATAAAATATCAACTTTGTAGCTCCTGCAATAAGAACCTATGTTTCATCAAACTGAAACAGGTTCTTAATTGCAAGGTACATGACTTTGGAAAAACAGCCTTTAGGTTTTTATTTCAATAGGTTCCTATATGCGGGGATTTACCGTAGGTCAAATCATTTGTGGAGCGTTTGGATTGCAGATATTGAAAATTACCTTCGCTTCATATTTCCCCTTGGTGAGAATTTCAATTCTTTTTCTTCCCATACATCCTGCAAGTAAAGAACACAGTTAGTTAGAATTTCAAATCTTTGGAACAAAGTACACGCCATGGTCTACAAACAACAGCCGTAAGAAACAAACAGGTGTGAGTTCCAACAAACTATGGTGCACTTGAGGGTCCACGAAACATAGCCACGTTTCAAATATTCAAGTCGATCTGACGATGATTGCTTGATCTGACAAGCGTGGACAAACAAACTGCTCTAACTGGCCCTTTAAGAAGCTCTACCTTGATTCGAGTAAAGTGGGAACGAAATTGATCAGAGTGCGGCAAGATGGGTCATTTACAAATTCATCGACTTCATCCTTATTGTGACAGACATTGACTGTTACAAGCAAAGTTCATTTTTGTTAGAAGAAAGTCCCTCACGCCTCTATATCTTTGCTGATGATGACTCTAGCCAGAGCCGAAACGTTCAATAATTTTTCATAAACATGACTTAGTCGTTCGTATTTACTTGTTATTCACCGGATGTATATACCTTTAATTATTTGCTGTTATCAATGCGAATCGTTTGAAAAATGTCTAAATTTTTCGTCGCACTGGCTCTCAATGTTAGAAGAAATATATCAAATGACCCATTTATGCTCACAACAACCGAACATGTTGGAGGAACGAGGAACGAAAGTTAAACAGGAACATTTAGATAGGAAGAATTCCATTTCGAATGGAAACTTTAGTTTTGTCAGCAACAACAGAACTTTAATCAACAAAATTTCAAAATTTTCACACGTTTTTGAATGCACAACACTGGCTGAAACTCACAACACCATAACTGAAACTTTCCCATTCACATTGAGATATCTGCTTTTAAGAAGATGGTAAATCAAAATTTCATGGCAGTGCAATTTTTAATGATGAAAGAGAACTACTCTAAAGCAAATTAGGAACTATTCTAAATCAAAACTAATCTCCAAGCCACGCAATGAATCATGAAATTCTAACTCACGATGTCAACAACTCTCCATTTGGTGAGTGGAGGTCGCTACAAAAATGGATAAAAATCAACGGTCGCTAATTCGAAACTATTACACTGCAAATTTCAGTCTGTCTGTACGTTCGTCTGTCCCTTTTTTAGACAAGTTCCCTCTTTATCCTTCTCTACGAGGGGCTGGGCCTGAAATGCTATTAAGACGTTAAAGCGACCACAATGGGAGAGGGATCGCTTTCTTTGAATGTGTTACTCTAACCATAAAAATATTTTGCCGAGTACCTCTTTCGCCCAATCACATTCTTTGTTTAAGGCAAAGCAAATGAATCAAAGATGTGACCACAAAGTCTCCATCACATAGCTTATTAAATTAGATGGCCTTAGTGCGTGCATAGCTAAGTGTAGCTGATGAAACTATAAAGTGTGCAGTTACTTCTTTGCCCAATTCATGTGTCACTGTTCATGCCAACTCAATGCCCGGGCGGGGGGGGGGGGTAAATACCATATATGCAGATACGGGATGTGCCATTTTCGGGGTCCCTTTTTCGAGCAGAAAGTAAATTTTGGGGTATCATTTTTGGTAAAATCACAAGAATTCATAAATTTGGGGGGTCATTTTAAAAAAATAGCTCTTTAGGGTATTGATTTTGATCAAATTTCACTTACTTGGTTATAATTTTGGATGGCTGTGACAATTTTAGGGTATACACTTTCAATGGCCTGTAAATTTTGGAGTATAGTTTTCGCAAAAAAATTCATAAATTTTAGGGTGCGATTTCAGACGTCAAATGGCACACCCCCGTCACCCGCCTATTGAAGTTACCTCCCCCTGGGAATCAATGCTATGCTACGCATCAGCAACAAGGGTCAAATTTATAAAATGATAGAGTTAGTAAGGATTCGTATTAAGGTGTGATTTTTTGTACAGTGCGTTCAGTGGACAGTGTGAAATACAGTAAAAGCCCGCTAATAAGAAACATCAATTCAGAAATCGACCCTTTGAATTTCTTAGCTCCTTTACGATTCCTACTTGTTGGAGGTAGAATGATTCTTCTGCTACAAAACTGATTCTTTTGATCACAATCGATTGCATCTCTTAGCAAAGATTAAGTAAATAACAAAAATGTCATGTTTGAAACCTTTTCTTGCAGCCAAAATTTTATAATAAGTGCTTCCCTATTTGTGGGCTCTTACTGTAGGCGTAATGAGATTTAACTGACAAAGACGAGGGTTATCATTAATAAGATGGGGGTCTGCATGGAGGACCGGCATCAGTAGAGGACTGCCAAATTACAAAAGAAGTTATCAACTCTGATTTCCCCAAACATAACCAATGAAATTAATACCACACATTTTTAAAGCTATTCTTGTATCACAGTCCCTTTTTGCACGGATCCAGCGTTAGTTAGTCATCCATATCTGAGGCAGCTTTCGCGGCCTTTTTGCTTACATTTGAGACTTAAAGGACAAGTCTGGGGTTGATAAAATTACTTTTCAAAAGCAACCTTACCAACTGCTGATCACCAATCGTGAGTTCTTTCCAAGTTTTATGCCTCCAACTTTCATAAATTGGTTGATGAATCTTCGTAAGTCAGGCCAAATATCGTCACCATTTTGTATGAGTGTGCGAAGGCGCGATAAGGAGGCTAGCAATGTGAGTGGTATAATATCAACACATTTGGCAGCCTCATTCAGGTCAACGTGAAGTGACGTCATATAATATGACGTCATTTCGCACTTCTTAGCAGATTGAAATATGTAGTTCGCAGATTAAGAGAGAATTGAAAAAAGTACTTCACACCATTCACAATAGTGGAATCTCTTGAATAATCAACAATTATAAAACCCCGGACTTGTCCTTTAACACGCGGTCGTGAAACTGCCTTTCTGCGATCAACGACCACCTCGTCTTGGCACATCAATCATAGGCGACGGCTTTGAAAATGCAGCCCTGAAGATGCAAGTCCAAATAAATTTAATATGGTTCCTTACCTCATCATCACTTCCATTGTCGTCAAACCGATGAATCTTCTCATTACAAACAGCCTCAAAAAGTTGAGCATCCGGCTGTAAGAAGATACGACATGAATTTTTAGAAAGATTATTCTGAATATTTCATACCCTAGGAATTAATCTGACAAATGATGACACATGCTAAAATATGCTTCATCAAAGCAGGGCAACCAACAAAATTTTATGATCACTTTCAGTCCCTTTTTGATGGCATTTTGAAAAGAGATCTGCTCCAGAAAGTCACCTAACTTTGGAAGGCAATGATCAAATTAAAGGGGCCGGGTCACGTAACCGTAAACAAACCTGATATCTCTATAATCTACATTGCTGTCAAAAAGTACCCATTGTGCTCTGCACAGATTTTGGTTGATAGGGTGAACCCACAAAAGAGTTCCTTCGAGAAACCCCCCCCCCCCTCCCCGAGATCCCTGTAATCGTACAACCTATGACTGTTTCATTTGCTTCTCTAGAACGTCAAGAGTCCATCTTCAAAATAACACCTTCATTTTGAGAAAAGTAGTGGAAAATCTCTGTGTTAAGGACTATAAAAATAGGGCAAAATCGTCGTTCGAAAGAAGTTTGTTTACATTACGTGACCCAGCCCCTCTAAACCAGGGAAATTCTGAAACTTATACCCCATTCAAACTTGCAGGCAAAACCAGTTTAAACTAAACCAGGTTGTGGAATGGAGCCTTCTGATTGGAAAACACAACGATTCGAGTGCATCTGATTGGCCGAAATTTGATCTGGTTTAGATAAAGCTGGTTGACAGAGCAGAAACTGCGTAAAATGACGTCATCGACCGATCTGAGATGAATTGTTTGGACAGATAAACTTTTTGAAATGGTAAATCAAGAGTTCGAGGCCCTAGGAAGAAAACATCAAGTGTTGCCTAATTTCGGGATCTGTTGCAGGGAGCTAAGGGGGCTCAAAGTTACGAGTTTTCGCGCATGCGTGCGCACTTTCTACTCTGTCAAGCTGGTTTAAATGCGTCAGTGTGAATGTGGTATTACTTAAGCATGTCTGCTATTAAACAAGGCTCAACATTATTCTCTATTTTAGGACATAAGCAAAACTCAAAGCTATATAAGCGGAATAGGCATTTGATGTTGGTTCTCCTGAGATAATCCAACATCGCTTGGACTTTACCAAACAACATCCAAAAGCATCATTCTTAGAATAAATTGTCATCAACATCTAAATTATCATCAACAACATACCGTCTCATCGTTGGCATTAATCGTAAAGTCAACATTTCCAATTTCATCAAATGGATTGCTAGAAAGAAGATGACAGAGACATTAATACCAAAGATGGTAATGGCGTACTTCGTTCCCCGTTTTAATCAATCACAAAAAGCGTTTTACTGGGGGTGAACGGTCTTGGTAAAAGTCCTGTTTCCGCCCATCCCAATTTAAAACATGTTTTATGATCTCTGACGGTAAAGATGGTCACTGTTTTTAACAGCACTACTTCCACCTTTTTTGCATTTCGAACATCCATGTATAGTGCAGCCTAAAGAAAATGGTCTGCAATTGGAAGGAATGAAAACAAAACTTATCGACATGAATTTGCTTTTAGGTCCTTAACTACCCAGAACAATAAAAGGTCAAAGACATCATAAGTAGAAGAACAGGACTATGAAATGTATAATGCTGGTTAAATCGGTAGCTTCCAGCAACTTGTGTGAGATCGACATAATGGCCAAGTTGAGATTTTATAGCAGGAGATACATAATAAATCGAAGAATTCACTAAACCAAACTCACTCATGTTTGCTCATTTCATTCAGTTCATCCTCATTATGTCCAAATGATTCAATGAATTCATTCGACATCTGCTGGACCTGATAATTTGAAAAGGCCTGGGGTAAGAAGAGGATATACAGAACTTCAACAATTTGAACGCTTAAGCATATCAAATAAATAGTGTAATACAACAAGATTGAAGTCTAGACTTATTAATTCAGAAAAACTCCGCGAAATACCGTAAAAGCTCTGTTTAGTCCACTCTCGTTTAAGCCCCCTCTCTAGTAAACCCACTCTCTATTAAGCCCACTCTCTATTAAGCCCACTCTCCAATAATCCCTTCCCTCTCAGCAAAAATCTTAAGAAAGCCCCCTCGCTATTACGCCCCTCCCTCTTATATCAAATTCCAGAGGTCACCAAAAATTTTCCATTTATTTAGCAAACAAGTTTGCAGATTAATTTTGATATGACTTGAGATACAAACTGTTTTGAATTAATGCATTTAACTCGTACAATTGTTAAATTCCGCTAAATATGGCATAAAATAACTAAAAAGCTATCATATATTTCCTTGTGACTTGATTTTGTGGTAAACCCCATCTACAGTTTCAGAAATTAGATTAGCCTTTCGCGGGTTCGATAGAGCTTTACAGTATAGATGTAAAAGTGAATCAAACGCAAATGTACTATGACAAAAGTCTAGTCTATGTTTTCATGCAAAACAAGGAAGGTAGAAAAACAGAAAATAACCTGCAAGAACATTGAAAGAGAGTTTAGCATGTATTGCAAATATTATCATAAATATCCAATAATCAAGAACTGTTTCAATCACAGAAAATATTTGGTGAGTCAAAAAAAATATGAGCTTGGAGGGATACGGAATAAAGTGTGGGGCTTATGATACTGGAAACTAAAATATTAATCTATCACCCATGTGAAAATTTTGTTTGGTAATATCACTCATCTTAAAGACTCAGAAATTAGGAAAATGCTGGAAGGGGTTTGTACGGGAACCAAGATTCCACATTCAGTTCTGGTCCATGATTTACTTGTTATTGCAATTAGAATTCATCTATGAAATTGACAATGGCATTAAATTTGATTTAAAATGCCAAATAGATCATGCACCAGAATGGAGCGTGGAATTCTCGATTTTGGGGCCTCAAAAATGAGTGATCCTTCAAAAGAAAATTTTCTTATCTAAATTAGCCTTAGACTTATTACGTGGAGTCCTAAGTATGAGCGGGGGGGGGTAGGTGGGTGGTAGCGATTACTAGGACTCAACGTAATACGTCTAAATTTGCCTTTGACTGATAGATTTGCATTTCAGTTTTGAACAGCGGTAACGTACTTTGAAGGTGTTGTGGCGCCGTGTTGTAATGCACTGACATTGCAGTAGGAACAGTCAGACGAACGGCGTTCAAATCCAACCAGCACCTTTGATCGTCACGACAAGGGGTCGCGGACTCGATTAGCGCTTAGCTATTTCTGCGATCCCAGCGCTTGGCGCTGAAGATCGCATCTTCACCTTCACCTTCACTTTTTATTGCACGGTCCGCCAAAGGCGTAAACTTTTTTTTGACTCACCCAGAACAACAATGCTCCATTTCTAATATATAACCAGTTAAAAAGAATATGATTTCAATATTGAATGAGGAGAATTAGGCCATGTGCAATGAGTAAACTGGAGCTAAAGAAATTTGAATCTTACATACTGCACTCTAATCACTATGGACTAAAACCAAAACGAGTTGTAAATGAATGCAATATTAACAAATACTTGAACCGACACAACCATCAATCATTAAACTTGCATTTTGCTTGCCCTGACTCACTTCAGAGCAGCTAAACCACAATTTTTAGATTTGCGAACAAAATGGTAATTGACTTACCTGCTGTAAAGAATTTTCATATTGGAGTATAGATACTGATTTGAATGCACCATCGTCATCATCTTCTGACGAAGAATGTCCTATCAGTGCACTCAATGACTAAAATTCAAGAAAATCATAGTGATCATTTCATACTGTCGAACACTGGGCTAGAGAAAGATATTGGAGAATTTCAAAGTCGTCTAAATCAAATTTTTCATCAATTTTACAAACCTAAGTACTTGGCTTTCTTTGCGGTTTTTTTAATGTATCAGTTATCATGTGATGTGTGCTTAAGAAAATAAGACAACATTTCTGAAAACGTTACACCAAAGTTGCAGCTAAGTCACACAAAACGTGGATGCAGTCAGCAAGGGCAGATTTTGTAATACAATAGCATCAGTCGCTTGGGTTCACACCTCAATGCAAAGCGATTAGCGGATGCAGACAAAAGAAATCCTCTCAAGCAGAAATTGAAAACAAACGTAGCCGCAACGTTGCCCTGAAACCAGTACGGCAAACTCTCACTTAGTGCGGGCAAAGGAGGCTTTTAAGAGAAGTTATATGCTAATAACAAAAGAAGAAGGGTAAATCTATAGTTCTGTCTGACGGATTTGGTCTATTTGACTCAGGAGCTGAGGAGTAACTGGTTATATTTGAGCAAAGAATATGCTAAAATCGTAATGCCTTCTGCTCGGCTTCTGAATCGCGTAAATAAACTCCGCGAGACAGAACTTTAGATTTACCCTTCTTCTTTCGTCTTTAGCACATAAGGTCTCTTAAAAGCCTCCCTTTGGCCACACCAAATGAGAGTTTGCCCTACCGGTTTCAGGGCAACGCTGCGGCTACGTTTGTTTTAATTTCTGCTTGAGAGGATTTCTTTTGTCTGCATCCGCTAATCACTTTGAACTGAGGTGTGAGCCCAAGCGACTGATGCTACTGTATTACAAAATCTGCCCTTGCTGATGAAGTCTCATTGCAAGAAATTGGGTTTGGAATGTTCGACTGGCACTACCTGAACGTAAATAGTCGATCATTTTGGAAAAGAAGGATGAAAGAGTTTCGTCAAGTCTACTTTTACAATGGGAATAATGTTTAAAAACAATGTGTCCGACTGTCACACCTTATATTTAAATTCGCAAGTCGAACCCCCCCCCCCAAGAGGAGAAGCACATCCGGGACCTGAGGCACATCCGGGACATGACGCACATACGGGATCTTGGCAATGGAAGACAAAAGAAAGAGATGGACCGTGGCGAAAACAAGTTAGGAGGTGTGAAGAGAACAGGAGGAAAGAAAAAAGGAGGAAAGAGCAACTGATGGCGAGGGCAACGAAGCTGTCAGAGGAAGATAAACTGGACCGTTGAGTTGATAGAAAAAGACTAAAGCTATGGAAAAAAACAGATCGTATGACAGTTTCTTGTTATGAAGATTTTGATTGTGTTGGGACCATTACGAACCTTGATTTTCGTTGTTATTTTGGATGCTGTTTGCATCGAATGGGGTAAAAAGAACTCGGAATCACATAATGGTCACAAAATGTTATTTCAATCAAGAATATATGTAAGAATAAGATGAGAAGCATACTACCTACACGAATGCATTTTCTGACAGAACTTTACTGTTACACGTATTCTCAATAATCAATCAAACGAAGATCAAACGTTTAATCTTTTGGGACACCCTACATGTATTCTTCGCTTTGAATCTTATCTTCATTGCTGAAAATATTGCGAAATAGAAAACAATGTTTGAGAATAAGAAAAGAACTTGCATGACTGCATATAGCTGGTGCTAACTGCATATCCAGCAGGAAATGCCAACACTTACCATCTGAGAAGTATTTCTTGTGTTAATGTCACTCAATGCTCCTTCAACGAGGTCTTTCCAACTCGTTCGATCATCTTCTGGTAAGTCTATAACATGAAATTTTAAAAATAATTCACAGGGAAAAGTATGAAAGGAAACAGTTCTGTTTCAGGCAGACTCGTTTTCGTAAGAGCAAATTTCGATTACAGGAATATTCAAACTTTTGGTAAGGCAATGGGGCTGACTTTTAGCTTGGCTGGTGGTTATTGAATGTCCGTCAGAATGGATTCATAACAATGCTAAGCACTCGATTGTTCTCCTCAGGTTTAAACAATTATTTTCAGTATAACAAATCTTGAAACTTGAAGTCTATTTTACCTACTGAAAAATGACGGGACAGAAATTGCACAAAAAAAACACCATTCCAATCATCAAGCCCCAAAAGCCTCCTCCGCATAGCCTTTTAAAGGACAAGTGCGCAGTTGGGATGATAATAACACTGCTATTTACGTGAGTACTTGGTAAGTTTGCTTTGCAGCGTTAATCATATCAACCATTTTCAATAATAGAAAATGCACGCATAAAGGACGAATGGTTATCTATTTGGCTAAGTGTTGAAACTATTGTTCGATTTCATCGTTCTGTGATGGCAAATAGCATTCTGAACAAATCGAGCCCGGAAAGCCTTTGGGATAAGTACCAATATAGATCCGCGTATTCAAATCATGAAACAAGGAATCGTAAGGATCTGCAGGTCCCAAGGCTTAGAACTGAACATGCCAAAAAATGATTTACTACTTTGCCTTAAAGGCTTGGGACGATATCCTGACTAATATAAGAGAAATCCAAAAACTCGGGCGCTTCAAAAAGAGCTAGAAGCGCACCTGACGAGCTAAGGATGCTAAGAAAAATACACTAAAACATGACCCTCTGGAAAAACAGCACATATTTTTAGGCATTACTCGCATTTGTTTAATTGTAGAAATATTGTACTAGGTTTATAACTGAAGAGGTGCTCGTGTACAAATAATAATGAATGAATGAATGAATGAATAAATGAATGAATGAATGAATAAATGAATGAATGAATGAATGAATGAATGAATGAATGAAAGAATGAATGAATGAATGAAAAACCCCAGACTTGTCCTTTACGAAGCAAATTCATATTTATCCTTAAGCATAAAACAGAATCTTCAGTGCAATCTTAATTGCAAAGCAAATAAAACTTTTACAGATACACAGTGAGTTGGTCCACCCATTGTAGAAAGTCGAAGTAATGCTTCACCCACATTATGTGAAAAGGATTCGTTCTTTCAGTTTTCATGCAGCACGAATATGGCATCGTATGAACACCTGAGAATGATGAAAACAGAACATTCTTGGACGCTTTTGGTACGAGAATGATCGATTCCTAGGGTGTAGGTACATTTCTTTGGCATCAAAATCTTGCAACGAGTTTTTACCTTCCAGATTGCTAAAGATACCAAATTGTTCTTGCATCGTGTGAATGCTGAACACCGGCTCAAACTATGCTACCGTCACATTTTCACAGTTTCCAAAATGTGCCAGCATAGTGTGAACGTAGTCTGAAACATGCAGTATATAAATGATCAAACATATCACATATTCTAACTACTCACCATTAAACAGAGACTGAAGTAATTCAGCATTGGGTCCTGTTTCAAGGTTATGCTTGAGACTGTTTGCTATACTCGTTAAATGCCCCATGTAGCCCCTTCGTTGGCCTCCAGGATTTGACCTGAAAAGAAGTGCGATGAAACAAGATCTGAAACAGTTTTAAGCATGGCCAATACTATCATATGTTTAACTTGATCAAGACAAAACATACTGATTGAGATGCAGATTCAAAATGTGAAGAGACAATGTCTTTGTTTATGATATAATGAACAAAAATTACACGAAGAATAGACTAAACATACTTTAGGGGCAGAAACTTTCGAGAGCAGAAGGTTTTGCGAGGAGAAAAAATCACGAAATCAAGGACATAAACTTTCGCGAATGACGTTTTTCCCGCAGATTTTGCGACAAAAACTTTCGCGATCGAGAAAAAAGATGCATTTCCGCGTGAAAAAACTTTCGTCACTGAAGAAAAATGAGGGGAAAAACACAATTTTCTATTCATTTTCAGTACTACTCACATTCACGGTAACAATTTACAAGATTTTCTAGTCCAAGAGACTAAAGATCGGGGTGGTTAAGGAACAGCAAAGCAAGAACTTGAAAAAACGTAAAAAATTGGATAGAAAACAACTTTCTCGAGTCGAGAATTTTCTGTAATTTTGCGAGCAAAAACTTGTGCGAAATTTGAATTTAGATCATGCCTTGGCAGAAAATTTCGCGAAAAATGCCAAAAAAAACGCAAAAATCGCGAAACTTTCTGCCCGCGAAAGTATCTGCCCCCAAAGTAACTGCATGTGACTGAAACATGTGTGGATCGATATTTTTTTCAAATGATGGCATGCTAATTCTAATACTGCATTCACACTGACACAGCTAAGCCAGCTTTATGTAAGCCAGTTTAAATTTCGACCAATCAAATGACTGAATTTGTTGGATTGACCAATCAGAAGGTCCTATTCTATAACCTGGTTTACTTGAAGCTGGTTTAACTTGCAATGTGAATGGGGCATAAGTATCAAATAAATGCAATTTCAAGTCACTTGAACATATGAACGTAGGAGAGATGGCATTCTGTCAAAGTATCTTACAAAGCAACCAGTTAAAACTCAAACTCACTGTTGTGATTCGTTTTCTTCCCATGCTTTTAAAATCTTTGTGATAAGACAGCAATCACACAGAAGCTAGGAATGAAAATCAAATCAATCAAAGTCACATCTGAGAAAGAGGACGATCAAAAGAGGGAAAAATTAGTGTGATAAAATACAGACATCAGACTACAGATAACTGTGTATTACAACGATTCATGCTAAAGGGAACTCGTATTTCTGTGGAAAGTGCTCATTCTAAGCATCAACTGGTCAACAGAGATTTTGAATAAGATCATCGCAAACTTTTATCTGTCTCCATCGAAGTTGCTGTAGACAATCTTGCGAATTGAACTGAAATATATTGTTCATCTATTTTGATATCATGCATTTCTAAATTTATTTTGTTGATTATAAATTCTCGAAAGTCGTACACAGCGATCTTGCCTTTACCGAGGATCTTTGAAGCTGCAAAGAGATGATCTGGAACTAAAAGAGGGCTAGGAGCTCATCAAAGATTGTGATTTTTGAGTGAGATTTATGATGCTTGGTGAAACCTAGAGGTGAATAGAGCCTTCTCGAATACTACTGGATTCATTGCTCAACTAATTCCGTCGGCATTACAACGAACACAGAGGTACTATAGAAGTGTTTGGTAGTTAGGCCTATACAAATGGGATTGTACCACGCGGCATCTGCTACCCGGGCTTTGCATCAACTGCTCCGTTAAGCCCCCCAACCCCTACTTAAGATGTACGACTGTCTGTGACAAGACAACCTTCTCCCAACTCATATTCAACAATTTTTGTCACTTTCCAAGCGTCTAATCGGCTTTGTTCCTGTTGTATAACATGACACTCATTCTATATCATTTGATAAGTGCCACCACATTTTCATCATCTATTTACACTCAATATCTTTGCAATCATGTATTTTCCTTCCAGTTAAGAACATACATTCTTTTAACTCAACGACTTAGGTTTTTTCACGCATAGCTGATATGGACAATTTTTGGAACAGTTCTTGACTGAGGACAACGGAATACATTACAGATCACGACCAGATCCTCAAATCAAGTTAGCCTCTGTGAGCTGCAGGATGTCGCATATCGGATGGTTGGTTAGTCGAGAAGGCTTTAAAGAGTCACTATCACCCAAGCGCCTTCGCATTTCAGATTACCTGAAAATCACATTTTATTTCAGCAGAAAAAAATGGGTCTGCACTGCATTATTCGTTGGTTCCACCTGTCTGGTTATGAACAGTCGTATGGGTCAAAAAGTGGGAGTCTGCATTTACAGGCGCAAAGCAACGGCGAAGACAAAACAGGAACGAAACACAAATGTTTGCATGCATACGATGTGGTTTAAAGCTTGAGGGAAATACTTATTAAGAATTTCAATGAAACTTTTGATACTAAATCTGAATCTTTCACTTCCCTTTCGAATGATCGATAAATGTCATATTATGTCATATTTTCCTCCCCTTGTTGCACAAAAAATCCTGGGTTGAAATGGCTCCTTAAATCAGTGGATATAGCTTTTAATTTTTAGTGGTTGGTCCGTTGGTTATATATAAATTTGGGCACTTACGTGAGTTAGTAAAGGGTTTTTGCCACTTCCATCTTCATTTATTACTTCATTCGATAAAATTGAACCAATACAGTGTTCCACATAAGAATGTAAAAAGTTGTTCCATTGATATTTGAAAAATAGGTCCTGAAAAGAAACGAGATAAATTTTCAATTTCTGCCAACGAAAGGAACACCTAGATACCAATATGATTCCAAGTCAACCATTATCCTTCATTTTCTTTGCTTCATTTTATAACATTCATACACGTTAAAAAGGTTCACACATTAATATGTTTTTCAACTGGACCTGTTTTAACAATAATCAAAATAAAGCACTACAAATGATAACAAAAGAAATTTACATGCCTTATTTACAATATTATACTAAACTAAGTTTATAAAAAAAGAAAACGTAACAATGAAATAAAACTTGTCCCTATTGTCATATGAAGGTTTTGTGGGAGGGTGCCAAGTTTGTCTCTCTAGACTGTTCCACAGTTTTACATCGCGATCAAAAAGTGCCTGTAGCCCACTGACCGTTTTTTGGTAGCGGTATCTCAAGATTAAATTCTGATGATGGCAGAAACCGTTCTCTATGGGGTGCATTTTACAATTGTAGCTGCTCAATTTTGGATTTTTTGCAAGAAGTCAATCTTTGATTCACTACAGCAGTCCCACACAAAACAACAACAGCTCAATCCCTTAACCCCTAGCAGATCCAAAAGGCCAAATGACAAACAAATTGCAACAACATATTCCCAAGAAAATTTGATCAATCAAAATGTTTATTCTTTTCACCTTTCCGATTTCGAAAAATATGCTGGTACAGCAGCTACATCAAGTCATTTGAGTTAAAGAATTGAAAGAGATAACAAACAAAAATAATATATACATATACTTGATTGGCATGACAGAGGAGAAACTGGGTAAAATGACATCATCGAGCAATCTGAGATAAGGAAGTGTTTGGAAAGACAAGCTTTTTGAAACGATAAGTGAAGAGTTTAAAGCCCAGGGAACAAAATATCAAATGTTGCTGAAATATGGGATCTGTTGCAGGGAGCTAGCGGGGTTCAAAGATACGAGTTTTCGCGAATGGGTGCGCAATTTCTGCTCTGTCGATAGGCATAATTTTAGTCAGGACAAAATAAAGCTTATTTTAGAAGCTTAAAACTCTTGAAACTCATCAAGTCAAGGTTTTGTCCTTTGTTCTATTAAGTCAAAAGCGAGACTCGGGATAGGTCAACTGAGACGAGATTTAAAGTAAAGCAAACAATTCTTTAAAGATACGACAATGTACTCTAACAGTTATAATATGCAAAATTTCAAGCTTAACTCTTCGTCACATGCAAAACAAAGGTTAAGGAGAAAGTAAAGCAACAGATGCCTGACAACGTGCTTCGCGTAGAAAAACGACTTTATTTACCGCAAAAGCTCTATTAAGTCCCCGGGGGCTTATTTAATTTTGGACCTTCCAGAGGGGAGCTAAATAGAGAGGGGGGGGCTTATTCACAAAATCAAGTGACAAGGAGATATTTGGTAGCTTTTCAGTTCTTTTATCCCATATTCTGTGGAATCAACATGCAATTTTACGGCTCAAGTACATAAATTCCACAAAGTTTTTATCCCAAACAATATTAGAATTAACATGCAAGGTTGTGAAGCTAAATAAATTGAAAATATTTGGTGAATTGTAGAATTTTGCACAAGTAGGGGGTCTTGATAGAGAGGGGGTTGTTTCCAATTTTGACTCAGAGGGGAGGGGCTTATTAGAGAGGGGGGCTTAATAGAGCTTTTACGGTATTCATATTCGAATTAAAGCATCTGGAAGTTGAATTATACTCACCAATAAAACATTAATAGTTCCTAATTCAGTCAATTGATTATTTACATAAGGTGTATTCGTCGTCACAATTGCAGAAATAAGCCATGCAACATGAAGGCGTACTCTTCCTAATGGTGGATCCAAGGTACCTATTGTGGTCAGCATTGGAGCTTGCTACAAGAAAATATAAAATTGAATGTAAGCCCCCGTTTACAAGATATCGGATCCAAATGGACCCGTACCCAAACTGTAACAGATAGGCCTTGCATTTACACAGGACCCGACGGATCTAAACCCATTTGGATCTGCTATTCATACCCAAACGGGGTCACTTTCGAAAAGGATCCGGAAAGGATTCGATCCCAGAGAGGCCTAGCGTAAACGGATGGGAGCGGATCCAAACTGGTACGGATAGGACGTGACGCAGTAAAACTGAAAAGCCACTGCTCATTTTACTTTCTTCCTTTTATATTCTTTAGACACGGCAACCCCGTCGGCAAAGGCCGCTTTTCAGGGGGCCGTGACAAAAACTTAAAATCTAAAATTTACAAGTAAAATATATTAACAAACGAAACTAAATAATCTAATTACAAAGTCAAAGTAAAATAAAAATCAGTATTTACATGATTATCATATGGTGATATTTCAAAGATGGAATCTGAGATGAGACAGAGTCTATTAGACTGCAAACTAGACTGCAAAATGTCAAAGGATCCTATAAAAAATGAGACAAAAGGTTTACCAGAGGGCTGCTTAAAGTTCAAAAAATCCAAATGGATCCGCTCCCGTGTAAACGCGAGCGGCTTCAGTGAACTTTTTTCCGGAATGAAACAAAAACTCACAAAATATCGCAAAAACTCACAAAAGCCTTCCGCAACAAAGCCTCGAAGAAAATTCCTTTACAAATATCAGAAGAATTTCTAAATTTGGAATACGGTTACAACTTACAAAATATTTACATAAGAGCCTAAACCAACTTGCATTGTAATAACTGATGCTTTGCTGGTGCTAACTTCAAGTAAGAATAGGAAAAGCTCATTTTGATTTTGAACTCGTATACATACCGGAGGAGGGTCCATTAACAGTAAATGAAAGTCTTTTAACCTTGGTGTCACTGCCTTTAACGCACTCTGAATGCCTTATGAAGAAAGACAATGATCTAACTGAAATCACTTACATCCTGAATGAATAAAAACGCTTCAAACATTTAAGGACATTGTAAAAATTGATACCATACACCTACCTCCGAGATTCTTGCTTTAAAGGACAAGTCCGGGGTTGGTATAATTGTTGATTATTTAAAAGATTAAATTGTTGTGTATGGTGCGTAGCACTTTTTTCAATTTTTTCTCTTTTTTTTCTGCGAAACTAGATATTTCAATCCGCGAAATGCACGAAATGACGTCATTTTCTTTGACGTCACTTCGCTTCGACCTGAGAGAATATGCCAAATGTGGTGAAAAATCTCACATTGCTTGTCTCCTTATCGCATATTCACGCACTCGTACAAAATACAAAATAGCGACGACATTTGTTCTAACTTTTGAAACTTCTTCTACCAATTAATAACAGTTGGAGACGTCACAACTTGGAAAGAACTTGCGATTGGTGTTCAGCAGTTGGTAAGGTTGCTTTTTAATAATAATTCTATCAACACCGGACTAGTCTTTTAACTCGTCAACAAAACTCTACGCCAAATTTATGGATAAAATTTGGGCATCTCTGTTTATATCTAAGCGTTACTTCAAAGGAGATCGTAATGTCGTATCGGTTTCAACGCTTTTTATGCTAATGAAAAACGTTGGTCAGTGTTTGACCTGCGAGACAGTTTGTAACTGGTTGTTTTGCTCATTTATGAACGTAAATTTTGCAAACTGAGGAAACCGAGAAAAACCTATCTGTGGGCGTGTTGAGCAATGTTTCATAAACATGAAGATATAAACAATTAAACTAAAATAACTGAACTTGAAACAGATCAGTTGAATACAAATAAATTGTATTTATTTCTGAAACTATTGCCATACGTCATTCACAAGATTGTATTATACTTGAAACAGCGCATAATAATTTCACGAAGTTTTGAGCTAAGCCCATAATGAAGTGAAGCAAGATTAGTAGAACGAGAGTAAAAGGAAAAGTAGCGTCGAAAGACAAGGATCAGATGAGAAAACAGAGGCTTGAATCTAACGCAATCCATTCATTATTCAGTTCCCATGATGGAAAACAGACCAACCTTTTCTATAGCCTAAACAGCTACATAAAAGCGATACTCTGATTGTTAGTTTGATAAATGAATCTGCTATCGTCACCGAAACTTGGTCTCTAAATTAAAGTTAAACATTCCTTGATAGACGAACGCAAAAATCTTTTGAGATTGGTGTTCTAGAAAGACCAATCTTGGACAGATCAAATACAAGAAAACTAAAGAGTCAACGGTAAAAAATAAAGTATAGCAAAGTGATTCAATCAAATGAAAGATTGGACTTCTGCCTTTTCGTCTCTTTTTCCCCTGCGTTATTTTATTTGCTGATATCACTTGGTCAAAAGAGACTCATAATATTACCCTTAAAAAGTGGGTCCCATTTAGGTCCGCGTAGAGTGGGTCCATATTTACCAATTAATTGGCTAAATTTAGATTTTAGCCAATCACGAGGTGCTGTTCAAATTGTTGTTGTTGAAACTTGGAAGAAACGGTTGATGAGGTCTGGAGTTCTCGCAGCTTCGATGGATCTACTTAGTTACTACAGATGAAGATTATTGCCTGAAATGAATGCATTTCTAGACTTATAGGTCAAGACAACATTATTCTTTGTACTGAATGTATGCTAATCAATGTTCAAGATCTTTAGACCATAGTTTGAAGCCATTTGTGGAGTGTGCGAGAACTCCGGCTTATTCAGGCCACCTTGAAACGGTTGGCTAACTTTCTAAGTGTAATACAAGAATATTCCTATCTTAAGATTTGCGCAGATGTTTGCCAATATTTGAACTTTGTGACTACCGTAAGTCCTTGAATTTGCCCCTACCCAAAAATATTTTTTGGGAAATAAGTCCTTATGAGGGGTTATTTGATTTAGATTCTTATCAATTTGATAAATTCTTTATAAAAAATGTTGGTTAGGATAAAGAATAGCCTACTCTAAATTCTCTTTCCTGTAAAAGAAGAAAAATAGTCTTGATAATATTTCTAGCTGCTTCTAAATAAGCCCCTACCCTTGAATGCCCCTGATCCCAAATTATCTTTTGCGAAATAAGTGCCTGGGGGCTTACTCGAGGACTTAACGGTCAATGTTTTCAGTTCACAGCATTTCCATGGAAGGCTATCAAATCGAATGAGTCATTGTTGAATACGGATTCAATGGAATTGTTCCAATGGAATGGAATATTCCAACTTTTGTCAAACAATCAGCTGGAATGTTGTTTGCTGAATTTCAGAAAAAGGCCAAAGCTCTTTTCTGAAGATCTGGAACTCGATTTGGAGCAAGATCTTGCTGTCGTTTATCATAATGAATACGGAAGGCACAAAAACCCCTCGAAGGTGAGTGCAACTAAGACACGACAAAAAACTAAACTTACAATGGACTGTCAAAACTTCAAAACCAACATTTGGTCAGATTCTGTGAACACACAGCTACTTTACACAGATGCTACTATTCCAGCGGACAAGATACACTGCCTTCAAAGAAACATAGCTGGTTAACTTTCAGTTTAAATTAGCACTCACATTCGTTTGCCTCTGTGCGTTCCAGGTTTTCATAACGAGCTGGCTGCCTTTTGAATACCCATAAAGTTGCCCTTTGGACAGCAATCCTCTTCAGCAACTAAATACATTTTGTTATCAGCGCATATGAGTTTTGTGCCTCTTTAGCGAACTTATGGGGGATACGAATTATCAATGTTCCAAGCAACGGTTATCCCCCAAAAAGGAAATTTGAGATTATGCGCGCAAAGCATGTTTGGTCGTGGAAAGAATGTGGGCGGAGAATCCAACCACACACAATCTAAACAAGGATTAGCAGAGAAACAAAGAGATTCTCGGGCATGGCGATAAGTTCCTCGGCTGTTGATCTCCTTTGAACATTACCAGCAAAACAAAGGCCTCAGACAAAAGGGGCAGTCCTTGGTATCCTCAACAAGAACACTGCGCATGCAAACACTACTGCGCCTAGGGTATGTGATTGGTTTATCACAATCGAGCCGTTGTGAAGCAAGTCCTGAAATAACAGTTAAAACTACGTTGGAAGCATAAAAATCAACGGAACTCTAAAGATCTACATGCTGCTGCGCAGTGCAAATCAATTATGAATCCCTTTTGACCAAGTAATATTAGCAAATCAAAGAACGCAGGGAAACAAGGGACAAAAAAACATAAGTCTACCCTACGATTTCATCTCATATACCTAGAATAATATTCATAAAGACTGTTCGCTCACCTTGTGCTATCTTTTCAGCGCTAACGGGCGTAAATAATTCTTCTAGACCTTCTGGGCTGGTAAGGAAAAAAGACGATTGCCTTTAAAGTCATAATCACTTTCCGACAAATTGAAAATCAGTCTACCTATTACGGCCGATACTTTTGAATAAATCTAAAAGCTGACAAAACGTTTACAAATGCTTCACTGCCTACCAACAAATACCTTACACATATTCCAAGAGTTTCCTTTATGTTATCAAAGAATTTATCACTAGATCTTTCAGCTATTCTAAAAAAGAGCCCGGGCAAAGATATCCACTGCAAAGTTATTGCCATGGGATTGAAAATGTTTTGCATCTGTTTAAAAATCGATGTCTTATCACTCTTGAAAGAAGTGAAACGCCCACTGCTTATTGTTCGTGTGAGGAGAGTCCTTACGATTTGATCAATGTTTTAGGCTCTTTTTCAGTCATTTTGCAACCATGCAATCTTTAGAAAAAGTTGAATTTACTTCCCGTGCTGATTAGACAGTGAGAAAAGTCACAGAAATGCTTTGATCTATTGGCCTTTAACTAGAATCTAAATCATTCAAAACTACAAAACTACTCTTGAAGCTATGAATTTCCAAAAGTGGGAACATTTTTCTGGCTCATCTGGCATGAAAACCTTCAAGTGAGTTGGCTGGCGCTAGAACTTCCATCTCTGTTGTTCACATTGGAAAATTCTAAAATAGTGTATCAAAATGTCAGTAGAAAAATTGTTGGATCCAAGTTCATTTTTAGAATAGCTTAAAATAGAATAGCATATTTTAGGAAGGTCTTATCCAGAAAAGCAATATTTGATATCGTCATTGTGTGCGTGAATTGTGTCAAGAAACCCATTAGTATTCTGGAATTGACCATTCCACAATTTGAAGAAAGGGACTGAGGACAGTGCAGCACATTCTGACAGCCTTGGCAACAACAGGACATCAGGGAAATCCTATCCGCTTCGTTGATAAGCTTAGGGCTTTCGTCTCGGTTGCATCTCCCTGCAAATTTGAGTTATTCGATTTATTTGCACTTTTCAAGAGTTGCAAGATACTTGCTTAGTATTTAGGCGTCTTGCTATCCTTTCGCCAATTTGCGAGGGTAGTTTGAGTCAATTTATTGCATGTCTCCACTCAAGTCTAAAATTAGGCCTATTTATCGGTTGGGCCTAAAATGAGCGGCTAGCAAATACCTGCTCCAACACACAGACAAAATGGGTGATAGGATGACCAAATGGCTGAATAGTCCAGAGAAAACACCTACAAGACTAAACAAGTATCACGTGACTCATGAAAAGTGCGAAAAATTCAAATATTAGTCGAGTTCGAAGAAAGATACTGACACGAAAGGAGAGAATTCCCTTGATTTCTCATTGTTACCAAGACTGTCACAACGGGCCAGGCTCTCCTCAGTCCCGCCTCAAAATTACAAAAAGGTTTATTACAAATTCAAAAATTTCATAACTTGACTGGGGAGCAACTACTTTACAAGTACTCACAAACAAACACACCGCTACAGGAGTTTAAGGCTGACAGCAGTTACACTGATTCAGAATCAATAGGAATGGTGTATACACATTTACTTTTTACTATTCCCGTTACTGTATGACTATAATTTGGAGTGGATATCCGAAAATATTGGAAAACCTGCTTCCCGTGTAGTAACAGGAACGGTGTATACACATTTCATATATGCGTTCCTGCTCCCATATGACTATGCTTTGGAGTGGTTGACCGAAAATTAAGGAAAATATGCTTCTCATGTAGCCATGGGAACGATGTATATAACAACCTGTAAAACGGTATGCAAGATTCTGCGAATTCGTAATAAACAGGCTGATAATATCTCATGATTCAAAAGATTCCCGACATTTGGTTCTCAAATTACATTCCGATACATCGTAAAAAAACTTGCCAGGCAATCCATGCTCTGTTCTTCGGCGTCTTTCGAATAACAACTCAAGGAAACAGTCTCAAACTCTACGTCTCACAGCAGGTACCAGAATGGAGGCTATCCAAAAACTCAAATAAAGGAATCAAAAAGAAAAGAATCATGTACTTACTTCGGCCTTTTGTATTCGACTAATGATAGTATAACATCCATCCCATTCACTAGAGACGAGTCAGCATTGGAACTTTCACGATCGGATAATATTGTTTCAAGAAGGTCTGAAAGAACTTCTTCCCTGTTCAACAAAAATAAGGTAAACAAATTACTTCATGTACAAACTGTGTGCTACAATTCAACTGTTCAGTAACAATCAAGCTTTCGTAGCCCGCTTGTCTTTGCTAAATCCATTAGTTCAGTGATCAATGCATTGTTCAATTCTTTATTCAGACATCTTCTTCATGAATCTTTTCGTTCCTTTCTACAATATTAAGCTTTCAATTTAACTTGTGATGCTGTAATGTAAGAATCTACGTAAGAATCTATAGTACTGCTCGTTTTGCGACTTCAATTCAATTTTGGCCGCTCCGAATCAATGTCAAATCTCGAATGTGCTGAGCAATCACATCAGAGGAATTTATAAATTAGCAAACCCTCTGTGACGTCAAATTTACCCGTTTAATTGTTACGTCTGATACATCTTACCAATAAATACGAATGCCTAGACTTATGCCTTTCGTCCCTCGTTCCTCTCCGTTCTTTGGTTTACTGATATCACTTTGACAATGGGGACTCATAATATTACTCTTAAAAAGAGGGCACAATTTATCCAAATGGTTTAAACTAGTGGATGTTCTCGTACGCTCAACAAAATCGCCTCAAAATCTGGTTTAAAGAGCTTGAACATTGAAAAGCAAACTTTTAGTACAAAGAGTGATGTTTTCTTGAATTGCAAATCGCAAAGTGTGTACCTTTAAGGCAGTTATCTTCCTCTGTAGAAACACAATAGATCCATCGCAGCTACGAGAGCTCTTAGCTTCATCAACCGTTTTTGTAAGCAGCAACAACTGTCTAAATAGTGCCTCCTAATTAGCTGAAAACTAAATTCTAGTGATTTGATTGGCGAATACGGAACCACGCTAAGCGGGCCTAAATTGGGCCCACTTTTTAAGTTATGCTATGAGTCCCTATTGACCAAGTAGCGTCAGCAGATCAAAGAACGCGGGGAAACAAGGAACGAAAAGTCATAAGTCTAATGAATGCCATCATGCTCACGAGATGAACTGGGATAAACATATTCAAAGTGTCAAAAGCAAATCTTTGCGCGCTCTTAGTGTCATCAAATACGCAAAGAAATATTTGTCGTCTGACATTTTAGCTAAAATGTACAGAAGCCTTGTTGAGCCACATTTGAGTAACTGCTGCTCCGTCTGGGGTGGCCGTTTCGAAATAGACTCAGCTCCTTGTAGAAACTATAGAACAGGGTTGCAAGGATCGTGACTAATAGCAGATACGATGCTTCGTCCCCTTCTTTAATGCAGAGTCTAGGCTGGCCATCGGTTAAAGAAGTCCTTATACGATAAGAGACTGCGATGATGCTCTATAAATCCATAAACAATTTGGTACCAGGCTATCTAATTGCCCTCTTTGAAAAACTTTCAGATGATACGAAGAGCACTGCAAAATCTAAAGAAACAAATGTTAAATAAGCCCTGCTAACAAGAACGACGGAGCAGAAATCCTTCTCTTATCGTGGTGGTCAACTCTGGAATGAGCTAAGTGGAGAAACCAAACTGTCACCCTTCCTTGACACGTTCAAGAAAAGCCTTTGATTTTGATTTATATACTTTCTATGCTTCTTGCAGTTTCTGCTTGATCGACTGATTAACTAAAGAGGTTCGCTTCTTCAGCAGGTCACCATGTAATACAGTGGTCTATTTGCAGATTGCTTACAAACCTAGTGAGCTATCATAATATTTAATTAAGTTACATCATAAAATTGACTATACCTCCAGGATGTACCTTCATGAAATCAGGCTGTAGGTTCTTAAAATACATTCTTAAATTTGCTAAGAAACTTTTACAATAATGCTTCTTTGTATTCTGTCTCTGATATATTTTCGTTTAAAATCAAACTACTGTGAAAGAAGATAGAACATGAATATTGTGGTCGGCCTATCAGGCGACTGAGCAACAATATCTATCTCTTTTTCATTTCAAAAAGTATGAATGACATTTTAATAAACGAGAAGACTACTATTATCACTTGACCAAATATAAATTTTAAAATACTTCTATTGATCCTAATTTAAAAGACAGTGTAAGTATCATTTTAGCTTTCGATTTAATTTGGTAGCCACACATCAGCAGTAATGCTGTCCATTTTTAGCCTGCTTTAAAATAGTCGTGATTTTCTACCTTATTTCTACTTTACACAGCAATCAAATGGACGTTTTGGACTGTCACAGTTGAAAATCAGATCCATGCATTTGTTATTCAAAATAAGAGCATATGAAACAACTGAGTGAAAAGGTTCTTACGTAAAGGAATAAATATTGAAGGTTTCAAGAAGTTTGATCCTTTTCGTGGAAAGTTCTTGTCAGTGCATTTTTACTGTATGTTAATCAACATTAAAGGTGCAAAATCCGACAGAGCAGAAACTGCGCAAAATGACGTCATCGAGCAAGCTGAGACAAGGAAGTGTTTGGATAGATAAGCTTTTAGAAATGATAAATCAAGAGCTTAAGGACCTCGGAACAAAATGTCAAGTGTTGCCGAATTTTGGAATCTGTTGCAGGAAGCTAGCGGGGCTCAAAGTCACGAGTTTTTGCGCATGCGTGCGTCGTTTCTGCTCTGTCGCAAAATCCAAGTATTCTAAGCAAACGGACATTGACGATAACAAAGAAACACCTTTCTATTGTATTGAATAATTTGCTCGGTTCCTCTGCTTCACCGAATTGGGATGTTGATTCGCGTCCCATTCGAACTAATTCACTTAGTAGATTGGACGAATTACAGTGCATCTGAAAGAAATATACATGGTTAATAAGATAATGAACCTGTTTGATACCAGAAAGTGCCGCTATGATCCTATAGATTACTGTGGGGCATTTGCACGCACTACTGCAAAGTCCCGCCTTTAAGAAACTGCATTATCAGACACTCAGGCTTGATTTTGCTGAATAAAATACCTCTCTACGAGAAACTATCCAGGCTGATTCATGCTCAATTTCATGGTACATAGTAATATATAAGGCGTATAGTTGATTATGTCTCCAATAGGTCTCATTTCTCTAGAAACAAGAATGAAAGTTTAAGCCCAAATCGTTACAACTTCAGCAAACTCTCAGCACTGACTCAAACTATTAGTATCTTGTAAAATTGTCCACATCTTTAAAATATTTTGTGAAAATTTTGACAGCTGTTTTGAATATAAAAGTGTTTCTCATACCATGGTACACAAACACTCTGTTTTGAAAAAGTATATTTCCACATAAGAAATTATCAGGCTGTTTTTTTATAACGACTTTCTTAAAGACAGGACTTTACTGTATATGCCCTATTCACACTGCAAAGTTAAAACAGCTTAAACTAAACCAGGTTATCGAATGGAGTTTCTAATTGGTCAATTCAGCAAATCCAATGCATTTGATTGGTTGAAATTTAACTTGGTTTAGGTAAGGCTGGTTTAACTGTGTCAAGGTGGCAGCAACTGTTGTCGTTCTTCTCTAGGCCGTAGCCACTGTTGCTCGGCATTTTGCGCCTTATGCTGACCTGGCATCCAAGGTAAAACATGTTTCAGTATTTACCAGAAATAATCGTGTATGTGTGCCGGGTGTCTCAAAAAAGTACCCCCGTTTGACTAAACAAGGGAATGAAACGATAAAATATCGGGACTTTTTGAGTTCATGGGAACATTTGTCGATTTTCAACTTAAATGTCAATAAAGTATTTAAAACTGTCCTCCAAACACCAGAGATATGAGTAGATTATAATTTTATCTTTAAGTTCGTAAGTTTCGTAATGGCGTGCCCCTTGAAAATTAGCATTGCTGGGGCCACCCTTTTAAATATTTGAAATAATTGAAATAAATAAAAGAAAATCATAAACATTAAGTTGAAGCTGCAGTAAAATGATGAATTTTAAAATTCTAGGATCTGGTTGCATTGCTTTTCCTCTATGATTTTTCAAACAGTGGATACTTTTATCAAAAATCCAAAATTCTTACCTCGTGAGGGTATTCTGGACTGAGCCGTTTTATCAGTTTCTGTACGAGTTCTTGTTCTTCTAACCACTACGGATAAAAATTTTTTAAGTTTGACGGGAAAATGACCTGATGAATAACGACCATCGAAGTCTTGATTTCAATGTGATTTCTTCGATGCCTGTATCAAATATCTGCAAGCACATATTAGTTTACAAGTATATCGACATGTCTTTCAAAAATTTCCGCTCCTGGCCATTCATACCAACCCGTACATTATGTGGATGATTCTAAGTGGGACACTGGGTGGACCACAAAATTTTCAGGCGTTAGAACTATCGTAGTACCAAAACAAGAAGAATGACTTCAATGAATCGAATTCTCCTTGACAGCAGAAATAAAGTATATAGTGTGCTTTGTAACTTTTTCCTTGTTTCTACGATCACTCAAAGTAAAGGAAAATTCAAATAAATGAAATCCTTGGTTGCGACATGAGCGTAGAACAATGATCAAATCGAAAAGAGTACGAAAACACAACAATACGAAAGGGAACTTTAGCTTCAAAAGCACAACGGTTCAGTTCAACACAATGATGTTTAGGTTGTCATAGCATTGCAAACTTTAGCATATAATTGTTTCAAAATTCATCTCCTTAACTCCTTAAGTCTCTCTCTTGTTGGCACAAGACGCAGAGCAGAAAGAGGGAGAAAAGGAATGAGATAGAGGGACTTGTAGGACTAGGAAACTGATAACGAGACTCTTGTCCACAGACAGACGGTGGACAAGATTCTGTCCACCGGAAAATCCTTTGATGTAGGCAGAAAGCCAATCAAATGCGTGGCACGTGTCGCTGCATAATGATGATTATGCATCTAACTATACACTTAGGTCTCGATTTCGATTTCCTAATCTCACCGGTCTCTCTCCTGCCTCATCCCTTGCATTCCTATTGTATACCTTACGACATGTGCTAAGAACAGAGAGAGACTTGTAGCAAGTCCACAAAGGAAAAGACTCAAGTTTCTCCGTACGGGGACGTGCCGCTGAAAGGGTATCATTTTCAAGATTCCGACTCTGGGACGGGGTATCAATTTGTATAGTCGGCTCCATGACACGGTCCATATTCTACTAAATAATCTCAAAATGAAATCGCAAAAACAGGCCAAAAACTTACAGTCTCCATTTTTGCTTTCATTTCTTGGGAATCGACAACAGACATTAATTTTACGAAGACTTCCATCATTGCAGATACATCCAAATGTGATAACAATCTATTTACAGTATCTTGTTCTTTCATGTATTCAAATACCTAGAACACAAATAAAACAAATATCAGCATAGGGCTTAAATCATTGAGAAAGGGGGGTGTAAAATTGTGTCAATTGTGTCACATTTTACTCTGAACTAAATGACTTGAAAGGAAATCTGTGTAATTTGCTGTAAATCTGCCGTGGCAATTTCATGATATCTCAATTAGTTTCAAAATGGCGGCATTTTTCATTATTTTGCAAAAATTCATCAAAAAGTTTGAAAATCAAAATCACCGTGAATCTTAGACTATTTGAGGAAAATTGAGACAATCTTCAAGAATGCCATACTCTGTAAACGTCTACATATGGTGGCACGCAGAAATCTGAAGGTGTTGTGGTGCCGTGTTGTAATCCACTGACTTTGCAGCCAGAACAGTCAGGCGGACGGGATTCAAACCCCACCAGCACCTCTTGAGCGTCATGACAAGGGGTCACAGACTTGATTAGCGCTTAACTATTTCTGCGATCCAAACGCTTAGCACTGAAAACCTCACCTTCATCTCCACAGTTGCTCTACTGGTTGAGGATTTAGGAATTTTATATGACGTCACAGTCTCAAAATTATTGAATGCAACCGTTTTGAAATAAATCAAGGGATCAACAAAATTAAAACGGCAGATTTATAGCAAATTACCCAAAGTTCCCAGCAAGCACTTTAATTCAAAGAAACACATGTAATATAATTTCAAACCCACATTTTAAAGATTTGAGTGTATGCTACAGATATAAGGCAACCATAAATACATAGAACTACCAGTTAGCAGAAGAAAACTGCATTTATTCCATCTCATGCACCAAACGCAACATTTTGTACATTATCGTAGAAATTAAAACATTGGTTGGAAAGCGCAGCTTTATTATAAATCGTAACATTAGGACCAGGACGAACATCATTTTGAGAGTCATTTCAGAGAGGACAAACCGTAGTTAAATCGACATTTTTAACAAACTGGAAATGTCGATTTAACTACGGTTTGTCTTCTCTGAAATGACTCTCAAAATGATGTTCGTCCTGGTCCTAATGTTACGATTTCGTGCATTGGAGAAACTTCTCGCCAAATAAATAATAGATTTGGAGAACTCATGGGTAATGTTAGGAACAACATCCATCTTAATGAACAACACGAAAACGACCCCGACAGTAACATCTCAAGACACTTTAATTCATCCAGCCACTCAACTGATGACATGATGATACTTGGTCTCCTCTTTACATCCACTGACAGTACCAAAAGAGACTTTGGACAAGTGCATAATTTTCAAACTTGGAACTCTCTTTCCTGCAGGACTTAACAAGCAATTTAATCATTTGCAATGACATTATTCCCGCAGAACCCTTCTCATCCACTCTTTTGCTTTGCTTTCCTGTCTCTTTACGTCACATCTACTCCCTTATATTCGATTTTAATCTTTCGAATCTAGTCTTCTATTATCCTACGTTCTCGTAACGCAATCACTAATACTCTGTTTATTTACCAGTTAGCAGCTACAATAAAAACACTCCGCGTTTGCACTGCTGCTGTTTATGCTCCCTAGATAACAAGTAATTATTGCTTTGAACGTACGTGAACAGACAAAGTCATCCCGCCTGCCAGCTTTTCATCTCAACTGCCAACTTTATAAGAACAAATTACATCACATCTCAATAGACCATTTCGACAATTAAAAGCGAAATGGCGGATGCAGTTCTGGTAAATGGCTGCCATGGAGTGAGCCCGTTGAAGTGAATAATGTAAACATGGCAATCACTACTGAATAAAAACGCAGCGATGGAGCTGTCTTTGGATTTAGTTAAATAGCGGTCCATGTAAAATACCAACAAACGCGTAATTTACCTCTATTCGCAACTGATTTCCTTTTCAGCCTTTACTTCAGTGCTGCAAACAGCAATGCTTGCTTCGAATTTAGGCACTTCGCATAATTTGAAATAATGCATTTGAAGTATTTAGAATAAGACAGCTTACTCTCGACTCTGACTTTGAAGTAAATGGAAGTCAACGGAATTTTTTAACTTCGAATATCCTTGCTGAATTAGATTAAAATTGGCGCGAGGAAAAAGTTCGAACATAACTCGAATTTTCTTAATCTAACGGTTGAACATACGTCAAAACTGATATTTCAAAACTGAAATTCTAAAACAGCGCCCATACCGAAGCGATCGTCGCCACAGCCTGCAAAACTCAATGTTTACATTATATTCACTTCAACGGCCCAACTACGCGGCAGCCATTTACAAGAACTGCATCCGCCATTTACCAGAACAAACCGCTCTCCCCAGTCCCTGATTTCAATAGACCTTTTAGCTATTCTACAAAAAAAGAGCCTGGATCAAGCGATATTTTTATACAATTTTATACGCGAGGTTCGATAGAGTGGCGTTAGAGCTTCGATCTCAATTGTGAACATTCGAAAATTCTACAAATCAAAATGAAATATCGTTCGATGCACATTCGTTTTTAGAATAGCTAAAAGGTCTATTGTCGAAATGGTCTATGCGATCCCACCTCTCACAGAGTACGATCTCACCCAACCGAAATAGCTCCTTTACCATTTAAACGCTAACGCAAGGTAACAAGTACAAAGGGTCGTACAGAAGGGACGTATAGGATGATTTTCCCCCGTATAAAAACGCCTTTTAGCTTTAGGCCACGTAATTTGAGAAAAGATTTTCTTTGATAATCGTAACAAATCTGTTCTTGCTTACAAACTCTTTGAAAATAATACTCTTAAAAATCACACTGCATGTGAATTCATTACTTAATCCGCGTAGAATTTCTCCAAGAAGGATTATTGGATCATAAAAGCTAGAGTTCTCGGTTAATGGCATTATCCAATTGAATTTTAATTAATTCATGATTGGCTTACCTCTGATCCTTTCTTGGCTAATATAGTGGCGATTATTTTTGCAAAGAAACTGAAAGGAAAAAATGATAAGATTAGAAAATCTTTCAAGGTCAGAAATTAATAAATTTCAAGGCTGATCAGATTACGAGGACCAGGGCTCAAAAAAATGAAGTAGCGTGGTAGCGGCGCTACCAGGAAGATAGCTGAAATGCTCAAATTTCCCAGGAAGGAAAATGGGAGAAAGGGAAAAAGAGATGGAAGGAAAGGAAAAGAAGGGAAAGAAAGCAGGAGAGAAAGGATTTGGGATAGAATGAAGCGGTATATAGGAAAATAAAAAAGGAATTGTGTGAGAAGAAACGAAACTGCCTAACTTGCTACCAGGAAGGAAAAAAATTTATTGAACCCTGACGAGGACATCAACTGTAACAGACATGTTTTCTTGCTAGAAATGAAATTTGGATCACAAGAAGAACAAAATAAAGACCAACCATAAAAATTATCTGGTCTTTGATAGAAATGAACAAAACGAAATTTAAAACTGTGTGGGAAAATCAAAGTTTAGTGACTTCCAAAAATTGCAATAATCCTTTTCACTCGTACCCGGTTTGGCAGAGTGGAATCATTAAAAGAAAACTTGGGAACTGTGCAAGCTTCAATAATCTTGCATGATATTGTAGATAAGTCTAGCTTAACACTAGCAATTTGGATTACTGTAACTCTCTGATGAAAGGTATGCCACAGCATAATACTGATAGAGTGCAGCGCGTCCAATTGGAGCCGGTCGTGTTGGTTTGCTTCTGCACTGGTTACCAGTCTAACAACGTATATGTCTCGAAATTATTCTATTCACCTCAACCGCTTAATAGGAAAGGCACCTGTGTATCTACAGTATATGACGGTAAGGTAAATCCTAAAAGAACTCGCAGATCGCGTAATGCGTTGTTGTCTGCAGCAGCTCGTTTCAAGAACTAAACATTAGATGGTCAAGCTTTTGCATATGCCTTAGTTAGTCCCTGGGACAGTCCACCGGGAGAAATCCGTGCTTTTGACAAAAATACTGGAACTGTGTGGGAAAATCAATGCAGTCTATCAGTATAGTTTTCTTTTAATGACTGATTTAGTTCGAAAATCTGATTTAGCATTGGCAACGACTGATTTAGTCAAATTAGAGTTTGATATTTTGTAACAAGTTTTAACTGTAATGTGTATGACAGAGCAGAAACTGCGTAAAATGACGTCATCGACTAATCTAAGATAAGCAAATGTTTTGATTTGAGAGTGTAAGGCCCAAGGGAGAAAATGTCAACTCGGATCTGTTGGTGGGAGCTAGGGAGAAAACGTCAACTGGGACCTGTTGGTGGGAGCTAAGGGGGCTCAAAGTTACGAGTTTTCGCGCATGTATGCACAGTTTCTGCTCAGTCAAAGTTTATAAAATAGTGTACTTTAGTCGTATACTTTAATCATATGATGATGATGATGATGATGATGATGATGATGATGATGATGATGATGATGATGATGATGATGATGATGATGATGATGATGATGATGATGATGATGATGATGATGATGATGATCAAAACTGATATCCTACCTTGCTATCAATGGATTTAAAGGTGGAGGATGATCGAGGAACCTCCATAATTTATCCAGCAGACTCTGAAACGACAGAAGCATTCAACATAAAATTACACTAAATCGCCGCATATTAGAACCTACTTTTTTGAGACTGAAATAGGTTCTTGCTTCAAAGGCACTAACACTAATTTGAAGGTATAGAGGTTCTTATTTGAATGATACCATTTGTAGGCCTTTTCAGAGTCTTACAAAAGATGTTCAGCCCTATTATTGGTTCTAGAAGGGTTATTATGGCCCTAATAACTAATTGGGGAGGAGAATCACATTTCAACAACCAATTGGCAACAAAATGAACTTCATAGCAACAATCAAAAATCAACTTTGCTACTTCTGCAATAAGAACCTATATTTGATCAAACTGAAACAGGTCCTTTATTACAAGGTGCAGAATTTAAGATTAAAATCAGTCTTTTCTTTAAACGCATTATTCATAGAGCTGTGTGAATTGCAAGCTAGCGAGCTTTTTGGTATCATCTGGATCTCGATGTGCAATCATATTTTCTCACACTCACTGATATCAAGCAGACTCAAGTATTATCGTACAAATTACACAAAATGATAGTCGTCGACGAAGTGTCCTATGGAAACATACAGTAAAACCCCGCAAACAAGAACATACTTTTCTAAAAAACAGATTGATTAGGTTCTTATAAATGAGGTACTTATGAAATCTGTCAAGGTGTTGTTCTTATCGCAAGGACACTTGTGACTATGATGAATATATTGCTATACAGTATGTGTCAAATAAACTTGAGGGTAAAATGACTCCATTTAAAAATTAGAGGGTATATGGTAATTTATTGTTGAAAAAGCACTTGATATCATACAGCTTGAAAAAAAAATTTGCAGAACCCTGAAAAAGCCACTTTCGAAACTTGCGACAACGAGCATAGGTTCCAAATCTTTAAATCTACGAAAAAAGGCGGGTGTAAAATTTAATGACCTATTTCTTTCACTGGATGACTTAAAAGAAACTTTAGCCATTTTTCTATGATTCTGCCGTTGGACTTTTCAGAAATCTTGAATATTTGTCGAAATTATAGCCAATTTCATATTTCAGCTGATTTTATGATATGACGTCATCAAATTTCTAAATCACAAACCAGAAGAGCGAAAGAGTTTTGCTTGTTACCATATTTTAGACATCCATAAACTATGGTTTTCTTGAAAATTATTTGATCTTTCGTCAAGAGGTTTAGAATTTTCGAGAGTTTTTAAATTTTTGGGGAAATTTTCTTGAAATCTTAAAAAAGAAGAAAAACACTGTAATTCTGAAAATATTGAAGATTTCAGAAGAGCCAACGGCAGATTTACTGCAAAATAGTTCAAGTTTCTTTGAAGCCCTTAACTTCAAAGAAATAGGTCATAGAATTTTACACCCAGCTTTTCAAAGATTTGAAACCTATGCTGCAACAACGAATGAAAACAAGGAGCAAACTTTCCTTCTTTCCTTTGCTAGCAAAAATGACACCAACATGCATTCAATTTCAGTCCTCTTGGCAGCATAAAATCCTCCTGAATAAGTTACTCACACTAGGGGGAAGACTTATTCATTCCCCAAAGTGGACAGCACTTGCTACAGCATGCAATAGTCATTTCTGTAGTTTAAGCATACAGCGTGCTACAGTCATTTCTGTAGTTTAAGCACATTTTTTACGGCTTGTTGAAGGGACTTTTCTAGAAAAATCCATTACAAGGTCTGAACAGAGTGACGGATTTCGGCTGGGAAAAATTCTAAAAAATAATTGAACATGCTAGCTGTTCAATCACATGTACCAGAATGTCATTGCTTGTATATCCATTGAGCAGTAGCCTCTCAAATATCGAGCTTTTTTAACCAAGAAGATCTTATCCACCGGGTGTCCAAAAAAAGTATTCCTCTTTGAAATAACGCAAAAATTTCATTAGTAAGCGGATCTGTAAATTTCTGTTTTGACAAGTAGATCAAAGACTAAATTATTTTTCCAGATATGGTTGATTTTCTGATTGGTTTTATTAGCAAATTTAGCTCTTTTTAGAGTCACCTGATTTTAAAGACCCTGTGCTCCCCATGATCCTTTCTGGTCTGACAATGAATTTCATACTGTATGAAAAAGATTATGGCCTAGAAATCGCAAGGCTGTGCATTGTCGTTTCAACTTTCAAATGAACGTTATGAAGTCATCGCTTTTAACTCAAACAAAACACATTCCCAAAAGTAATTGAAGGATTAGGGAAGCTTTCTACCGAGAGCTATTCATTTCCCATATTCTGTGGTCGAAGTGCGTTGTTCACAGTAACTGTGATGTTTTGCTGGTTTGTGCCCATGCAAAGGATCTTGGGGAGCACAGGTTCTTTAAGGCATACTGCAAAAAAAACTGATGATTACGAGATTAATTCCTTTTTGTCTATTTAGCTTCAGGTTTGATCATAAATGTCAGAAAGTAACGTTAATCATCATTGTAGACTTGAAAGACGATGAAAAATCTTAATACTTTCTTCTTAGACAAGATAAACAATATTGCCTAAAGAGTATGGCCCAGAATGCTGCCTTGTGATAATTTGTAAGATTTTTAATGGAGGGCCCCTTGAAAATCATCATTGATATTGATAAAGGGCTACCCTCCTTAAAAATTTGAAAATAAAAGATGAAAAGAAAGAGGTTGTTCGATGCGTTATTTCATACTCTGTAAGTATCGTTAACAAAAATTTATCATCTCCAAATATTTTTAGGCCATTGAAAAAAGGGATCAAATGGAAAATTTTAGAAAAGGTTTGATAGTCAAATTTTGGCGATTTTTCAAACGAGAGTACTTTTTTGGGACACCCGAAAACTTTCTGAAATGAAACGTTTTGACATATGCTTTGAATCACCGTTTAGCTGAAGGGGTTTGCTGCCTTGGGATAATCTCTAACTCTTGTTGAACATGATATTGGCCATGAAAAGAGACATTTTCAGTATATCATTGCTTTAATATTCAGACAGCTTTATTCTTTCAAACACTAAGCGCCCCTTGACTGAGTATTACGATTTGGCAACTTTCTCTACGTCAATACAAGGCACCTTGTAGACGATTTCGAGTCGGCGGATGAACCTAATGGACTATCTTTGGTCTTAACCTGTATTTGCGTGCAATTCTTTAACGCACAAAAATCAAGATCTATTCAACAGAGCACTGTCTTTACCTTGTCACCTGCTATCTTGTCAATAACTTGATCAATGTCAGAACAAACAACTTCACAAGCCAAATTCGGGTATCTATAAAGAAAAAGAAAGACAATCTTTGGCTTTGCATATCAAAATAATAAAACCAGAATGAAAATCTCCTAACGGTGCTTGCATCAGACAAGATAATTCAGCTGGTTGTGCTAACCTAAAACTACTTTAGTGTGGGAGCTTAGGGCGTATTCTTTTGGGCATCTTCTGAAAACGGTAGAGTTAGTAGAAGATAAAATCCCATTCTTTTTGGTACCTTTCTACCGAAAACGGTAGACTTCGCAGACTTCAGATCGCTTTTTATAAAAGCCCATTCTTTTGGTCATTCTGTTTTCGGTAGACTTCCGAGAGATTTATGACGTATTCTTTTGGGCTCTTCTGCAAACGGTAGAGATCCGAGGCTTCGGAAATCTGCTTCTGAAGCTGGCAGACTTTTGAAAGATCCCAGAGAGCATTGTTTCGTGAATGAAAGTTTTCAAAAACATTCGAAAAAACAATGGTACATCGCAGATTCTTTTCTCTTGGGATTGCCATAACAAAAGTACATTGCATTGCAATGGTTTCAATTCGCTCGGTCGAACAACAACATTTGAATACTCATTTCTTCAGCATTCCAATCCCATTCTTTTGGCATTTTTCTCTGCGAAGTCTGCCAACCCTACCATTTTCAGAATGCGTATTATTTTGGCATTTTTCTCTGAGAAGTCTGCCAACTCTACCGTTTTCAGAATTCCCATTCTTTTGGTAACTGAAATTTTTCTCTGTGAAGCCTACCGTTTTCAGAAGACTTCACAGACTTCAGATGCCCAAAAGAATACGCCCTTACGCGAGGAGGGCTGAGTCGAGAGAGGGGGGGGGCTTATCTAGCAGCAACCAAAAATATTACTGCGACTAAATGCTTGAACAGCAAATAAATTGGGATAAATCATTTTCGAGACAATATCTCAGCCCGAGTAATCCATTAAATGGTAGTTCTTAGGTAGATATGAGACAAGACAATTTCCTAATGCCAACTAACCCTACCTTACCCAAACCAATCTAAGCATTCATCCGATGTAGCATTAAACTGACATGTCCAGTTGCTGCCAAGACACAGCAATTGCTCGACATCCAAACTAAACCCGACTCCAGTATGTATCAGTAGAAATTGTTTGTGCGCAGTTTTTTGTATTAGTATTTGATAGTATATTTAGATTTGGCTTTAGTTACCCATCTCTATGTTATGGCCATGGGGTAGTCATGGTCTTCTGTTCCTCATGGCATTGTCCTTGTAGTGTAGTAAAGCAGTTTGTAAGTGTCGTTTAGGTAACTTAGTTCTTGTAAATTTTCATATTGGATAAAAAAGACTGATCTAAAACCCTACCTTGACCTAAAACCCTAATCCAAACTAACAATAGACCTTTTAGCTATTCTACAAAAGAGCCTGGATCGAGCGATATTTCTATACAATTTTATACGCGAGGCTCGATAGAGTGGCGTTAGAGCTTCGATTGCAATTGTGCTCACTCGAAAATTCTACAAATTGTGATGAAATATCGTTCGATCCACATTCGTTGTGAGAATAGCTAAGAGGTCTATTATCACTCAACCTATTACTCATCACAAACTAAGATTCGAATGGCGCCTACTAGAATGCACTTTGTCATTAGTACAAAAAAGGATCCAAAACAAAGCTAAAGAACATAACTAGAGCCTAGTTTTCGGTCAGTGGAACGTTTGGAGCAGACGGAACTTACAAATAAAAGGTCATTCAACCCGAACTTTCTATTTAATCGCATGTGATAATTCTGTCATAAACAGCAGTTCAGAAAATTCCACTGCCTGTAAAACAGTCTAAATATCTCACAAGCCTTAAAGGGAGTACAAAGACCAGTATGCTTTGCGCGAAGTCAATAACTTGCTCTCCACAGCTTCCAGAATATCTGACTATACGAAATTCACGAAAACAAAAACAAACGATTGCACAGGTTGCTGGTCTTTGTACTCCCTTTAACTAGCCTTTATCGTGGGGATCACTAAGTTAATGTATGCAGAAAGACCAAATGGTGTTGTTGGCACCGTCGTATGTAACAAGACCGTTGTTATTCATACGTCATATCCGTTAACCTCGTTACCATTTTAGACTCAGTACTTCCTTCACAAAAGCGAAGTAGTTTAGCTGTCAATCACTTATTGTCTGCATGAATATTTACATTTTGAAGCTAAGTATGAATAATTTGATCTCCTATTTTCTTTTTTTCATGTTTCGTTGTGAATAAAAGATCATTAGGAGATTTAGAAAGAGGATCTGGGGAGAACAATATTTTACTGGTAAATGGCTCCCACGCGGCTTTCACGAAAGATAAATTGAACTCTAAAAATCTATCGGTTTCAAATTCACGGTGAAAAATCTGGCCTTAAATTGCCTAAAATGTGACTAAGCTACCTCATGGCCCATAAGTTTCACAACAGAACTAGGGAGCCTCTCTCCCCAACCCACACCTCGACTCCAATGGCTTTTTGCGTTAGGCGGGAAAGTATTCGTCATCCTTTCAGTTTACAAGAATGAACGAGGCAAGCGGAACAGTTTCATACGATGAAGTATTATAACGAATTCATGGGGATGATTATTTCTTTCTGAGCGCGAGATTCTGGATGATGCAAATTCACTAGTATTGAGACAAATGTCTCGACCCCTGTGTGGATCCGCTGCTTCTTCAAGGAATGGTTTTTCACGAAGTTTCTTTGCTTTGAACCTTGATGTGACTAAGGTCCATATGCGAATCCCATCCTAGTTGGACACACTGCAAGGATAGGTAAATCAAATCTTCTTTGCTGATTTTTTGTCACATTTCATTTATCAATAAAAATCTGTTTACTATCTAGATTCTGCGTCACATAAAGCACGTTTGCTCAACAGCTACCCATGACAGAAAGGCCAACGTCGATAGCTGCTCTGCCCTGTTTGCTGGAAAACATCACGACAAGCAGTTTATCGAGAAAAGGAACTCTAAATTTCAACTCAATTGTGAATAAAACTTAGCGTTCTTATGTTGCAACAGGCTCTCCAAAATCCTTCCTTCCGATTGTATCTGCATTTTCAAGATTTATTATGAAGCCTAAGGATTCAAAAGCAACAACAAACGCATATCACATATTGCTGGTAAAGCATAATTCCACACAATACTAAATTCAGAACTTTTCCAGGAAACATATCTCGGGGCGATACAACTATAATCCCAATATATGACTATAAACTTTCGTCTTGCACTTGCTGCAAGATTTACTTCGTTATTCTGGTAAACAGAAAGAATTATGAATACTTTCCCGCCTAAAAAGGCCGTTGGAGTCGAGGTCTGGCTTGGAGAGAGAGGCTCCCTTTGTTACTAGCGATATGGGTCATAGCACAGCCTTAAAGTACATTTTGGGCAATTCACTACCCAATTTTTCACCATGAATTTGAAACCAATAGATTTGTTGACATCACTCATAGTTCGAGAAATCCCTGTGGCAACAATTTACTAGAAAAACATTGCCCTCCCCAGATCCTTTTCTAAATGCTCAAATGACACATGAAGCATGACTTCTTCTTTCACCAGCTCAAGGCCTATCAAATCCGCGGTCACATCTATGTGGACAGAGGGACAGAAACTGCGCACGCATGTGTGACAACTCGTAACTGCGGCTCCCTAGCTCCAAGCGACAGATTCCAAAATTAGGCAAAACTTGATGCTTTCTTCCTTGGGTTTTAAACTCTTGATTTACCATTTCAAAAAGCTTATGTATCCAAATACTTCCTTGTCTTAGATTGCTCGATGACGTCACTTTCTACCATTTCTGCTGTCAGACGGGTGGACTTCTTCTTTGAAAGTTTATTGGGGTTCTGCTTCTCTCCCTGACAAGACACTTTTGCCTGACAGCTACAATCAAATAGCCATAGAAATCTATCCACAGAACAGTAATGTATTGTACTTACTTGAACTGTGTCTTCAAATCACTGTCTTCTGACGGCTCATTGATGGCAAGATCTAGCAGCTCTGAAAGTACTTCATCTTTGACAAGACTACAAACAACAGACAAGAGGAGTTTTACAAATTTCAAACCTTAAACATAGCCGGGGCGAATCTTCTTCAACATTTTCTATTGCTGCATTGACAAACCTATCGAAGAATTTACATGTTCAACTGCATGCCTACAGAGCGGAGGGGAAATCTAGACTGATGAAACGCTTTGAGCCCAAGTAATGAGTTGATTCCTTAAATGTAACTATCTTTCAGAACTTGATGATTCTTCTCCAAAGTAAGAACTTTCAAGATCATTGCTCCGGAAATATTGGCAAATTTTGACGAAAATCCCATATACTGAGGACGCTCAGAGGAAAATTTAACACATCACGATGTCCACATCATGGTTTTTGACTTTCAATCATGTGTGACGAGGCATGATGATTCTCATTCAGTGCTACCCTGTATGAGGCCTCCCAACACAACATACTCATAGTGCAGATCTAGCCCAAAGTCCTTGTTCGAAGGCTGAAGCAAATCTAAACTTTCAAGACTAATATTTCAACTGCCGTAACACCAATATTGACAAAGAAAAAGGTGACTAGGTTCACTCTGACTAATGACGAACGCATTTAAAATGTTTCGCGTTGATTCACGCCACATTCCCATCTTTAAGCCCTGCCAAATCTGTTAACCTTTAGCAACACCGACCGGACAGGTTGTTCCATCGCTAATTTACTTCTACTGGACTCAATAGTGTAAAAAGCACATGCATATTTAAAGACAGATGGTATTAAGGATACGGAACATTTTTTGCTGCTCTGCCATGCTTATGATCAAGACAGACGTAATCTTCTCAACAGTGTAGATGCGATATTGCAACCCCATATACAAAAATAATTGAGGCAACATTAAAATACATTCAGGCCTCTGAACGATTTCAATAAGTTCGTAAGTTTGTCGTCTCCCCTCTCGTGTAATTTGTTCGTTCGTACATATATTTTTGTGATCTTTTGTGTCGGAATTATTTGTCCTAGTTGTAATATAATATTTGTAATATTATGCACAGGTCTGTACTTCTAAGACCTCGGGCTTTATATTTTCCTGTACAACGACAAAACCGGTTAGTATGAGTTTTATTACCTGACATCTTCTAATCTTGACTCGCATTTCATCAAACACATTTGGTTACAATCATGTCGTCTGAGTTCACTGCAAATCTCACAGGCCTAGGCCTAAAGCAGTTGCTGTGGTGACGAAAACGCGTCCTTGTATCGTATTATACAAAGCTACGAGAAACCCGCGGGAAATGTGTGACTAGCCAATAGGAATGGCGGGATTCTGTATTGCCTCGTTTTCGAAACTCCAGTCAGGTAATAATGAAGTGTAATACTTATTCGAATCTCTCAAGATTGCTATGTATTTCCATGCTCTTCGTGGCATCGTCTTGTAACTTTCGTTTGTTTATTGTAAAATTTTATTGGAATAAAAAAGAAAGACTCTTACAAGAACCTCACCTTCAGACTGTTAAGAATTAAGAAACTCCACAAATGGAACAAAAATATTTTGTTTTATCTAAGGAAATCCTCTGCTTATTTTCCCTTCCTTTTCACTTATACTGCATTCACACTGGCACAGTTAAACCAGCTTTACCTAAACCAGTTTAAATTTCAACCAATCAAATGACTGGATTTTTAGATTGACCAATCAGAAGGTCTTATTCAAAAACATGGTTTAGTTTAAACTGGTTTAACTTGCAGTGTGAATGGGGCATTACTTTCTGCATCATATTAATCAGGAAGCATCCGAGTGACGACTAAACATTTGAATCGTTCAATCGAGTTTCCCTGTGAAATGAACAATAAGCAAAACGATAAACTCCGAACTGAAGTCCAGAGAAACTCCTAACAAACTCTGGGTTTGTTTGATTGGTGCCAGTTCTGGAAACGGTAGACTTGGAAGACTCGGATTTTGTGTTTGATTGACTACCAATTCCGAAAACGGCAGGTTTGGAAGGCCTGCCGAACATTCTGCTCCAATAGGCGGAGGGTTCTGCAGACTTTGGAAAGATTCTCGTTTTCATTTGCGAAACTCTGAAAACGAAGCGAATTTGCTCGTGTTGGCAAGGTAATTGAGTCAGTTCAGTCTTTGTTGCCAGGCACTGGACTCGTCTTCGTGTTTTCAACTGGAAACCTCGTTTTCGTTGCGATGAATCTGAAACCTGCTGTTTTGAAGAATTTTGTGTTTGATTGGGCACTGTGTTTCTATCTGTGCGAAGTCTACCGTTTTCAGAATTTGGTAGGTTCGGAATTACCACACACCCTTTGAGTGTTCAAAATCTGAATACCGAGAAACTTTCAGCACTGGATCAAATTCTTAATTTCTCATAAAAACAACACATGTTTTAGCATAAACAAAGAAAAATTTCCGCAAAACTAAAAAAAATGCATTCTTTGAATTTAAGGGGTAGGGTCACGAAACATAAACAAACTTCTTTCGAAACGACGATTTGGCAGTAGTTTTGATAGGCCATAGCACAGTAATTTCCACTACTTTCCTCAAAATGACAGTGTTATTTTGAGGATGGACCCTCGTACTTCGTAGAGAAACAAACGAAACACTCATACGTTGCACGATTGCAGATATATTGGTGGACCTTTAGAAGTAACTTTAGTGTGGATTCACCCCATCCACGAAAATCTGTGCAGAACACAATGGCCACGTGTGGGCAACAATATAGATTCCAGAGATAAACGATTGTTTACTGTTACGTGACCCTGCCCCTTTAGAGTAAAATGAAAATACAACTTACAATTCAATCAACTTCGAGTTCTGTGTTTTACATTCTTGCAGGACATCTTCTTCGTCCAATACTTCCTTCAGCGTAACATCCTACAACGAAAATGGGAGTTTAAGACTACGTTCAAGGCCTGGCCGTTTGACAAAAGCTATAGCTCTCGTTCTCCTCAAGGCAACTCTCATTTGAAAGCGGGGAGTTGTAGCTTATTCCATGGGCTATAATTGACCGTGTTGGTAGCTTGTAGTTTGTAGTTTGTACCTCACCTCAATATTACTGATTTTCTTTGGATTTCTTCCGCCGAAGCCTAACCATTGCTAGAAATTAAATTCAAATGGCCCCTGCGCGTCTGAACAGTTGGCTCCTACACAGCGTTCATCCTCGTTTCAAACTTCCTCGTAAGGTATTTCATAGAGAAGTTTACAACGATGATGAACGCTGTGTAGGGGCTAACACCAAGCTAACAGCTCAGACGCGCTGGAGCCATTTGAATTTGATTTCTAGTACTGGTTAGGCCTTGACCGAAGAGAAAGCAACAAAGAAAAGCAGTAATATCGAGGTAATTAACTTTAATTTCTAAGCTACAAACACGGTGCATTACTGCCCATGTTTAATCTGCAGAACCGCTTTCCCTTAACTCCTTCTTTTGTGTCCTACGCATTCATTTTGGAATTGTTTGCCTCAGGCTTGACGTTTACATGATACTGGGACAAGAAGAAAATGGCAAAACTGTGATGGTAAACAAACTCTATAAAGCCTTCACACAATACGCCACAACTTGAAAACGGTTACAAATGTCGAGCTAAACGAAAATGAGGTTGGAAAATTTCCGTTTCTTGCACCTTAATCGCTACTCGCCTATTTATCGTGTTTTGATGAAGAATTGGAGACGAAATTGCAACGATTTTTGGCTTAACCCTTTCACCCCCGGAAGGGCCATAGGCCCAACAGTATTCATTGAGAACTGCAAATTTTTCAGGGGGTTAAGAATTTATCTATTGCTTACTGAATCACTGATTATGATACCCCCTGGAAAACGACAGTCTACATTTGGTTTTCCTGTTAAGCTTAATTTTAGCCGGGCGTGAAAGGGTTAAAGTCACAGCATGTTTAATTAACTTACAGATGTTACGAGCATCAGAATGTGGAAAGAAGTTCATAATTCGCAGCAATAGTTCAATGGGGTTGATAAAATTATTGTTAAAAAGCAACCTTATCAACTGCTGAACACCAATCGTGAATTCTTTCCAAGTTTTGATGCCTCCAGCTTTCATAGATTGGTTCATGAATCTTTGTAAGTTAGGCCAATTATCCTCGCCTTCTGTATTTTGTACGAGTGCACAAAGGCGCGATAAGGAGGCTAGCAATGTGCGTGGTATAATATCAACACATTGCAGGTCAACGTGAAGTGACGTCATATAAATGACGTCAGTACACACTTCTTAGCATACTGATATATGTAGTTTCGCGGATAAAAAAGAGAAAAAAATTGAAAAAAGTACTACACACCATTCACAACAGTGTAATCTCTTGAATAATCAACAATCGTAAAAACCCCGGACTTGTCCTTTAATAAGTTTTTTCCACCATCTATCATACCCACTCCGAGCTTCTAATTTGCGATCAGGATCATCATCGGATTTTGGTGGTTTTCCAAAGCGCTTCACTCTTTAGGCTACCCGGCACATTTTGTAGAAACGTTTAATGTAAACAAAGCTTTCGTGGCGATCACTTAGACTTCTGCCCTTTCGTCCCTTGCTTCCCTGCGTTCTTTCGTTTGCTGATATCACTTGGTCAATAGGGACTCGTAACATTGCTCTCAAAAATGGGCCCAATACACCACTTTAATTAAGCAGGCTCGTTTTGGAAATTTGGTAAAATCTCTTCCTATTGTTCATATGAAAATTTTGAGCGCAGATTCGGATTTAGTACCCAAACTTTAGTCTTGTTACGTGTTTTTAAACTGCAAGCAATTGTGATATTGATTTTATAACTATGTAACCCGAGTCATTTTTCACGGTCAAATCCCTTTTAGATTTTCAAACTTTAAATCGTCATAAAATTAACACGATGACCGCTAGCAACATGAAAACTTGTGATCAGGCTAAAGTTTGGGTACCAAATCTGAATTTGGCCTCTGAAGGTGAAGGTGAAGGTGAAGTTGCGGTTTTTAGCGCCAAGCGCTGGGATCGCAGAAGTAGCTAAGCGCTAATCGAGTCCCCTTGTCATGACGCCTAAGTGGTGAGGCCCTATCGCGTCTCGAACCCACTCCGCCTGACTGTTCTGGCTTCCAAATCAGAGGATTACACCACTGCGCCACAACACCTCTAAAATTTCATATGACACAATGTTGAATAATTTCCAAAACGAGGCTATGAATTAAAGTGACCAATCAGGAAGCGCTACTTACACAATTTTCTTGTTGTTGCTGCATAAAAAAAGCAGCTGATGATAGCTAGTGATGCCTGATGAGTTCTAGCAGCTGCGACGGGTCTATTTTGCTTCTTTTAGACGAAGATAATTACCTGAAAAGTATGCATTTTTCGATTTGTAGGTTAGAAAAACATCATTCTTTCTATTAAAAGTTTCCTTTTCAATATTCATGCACTTTAGACGAGGCTTTGAATCGATTTTATTGTATGTACGAGAATTCCCGCTAGTTTCGGGCATTTTGAAGAAGTGGCCCCCCCCCCCTTTTAAACGGTCTGCATTCCTTGCACGTGTCGTCTCTCTCTTGGTTGGCCTTTGTTGCTTCCACTTTCACGGCCCATGAAAATTGGGACAACAAGGGCAAACGAAGAGACGGTACGTGCAAGGCATGCTGGATGAAACAGACCCTTTAACAGTAATATTATGAATGCCAATTGACCAAGTGATATCAGCTAATCAAAGGAGGTAGGGAAACAAGAGACGAAAAGGCCCGGGAGTGCACTTGACGAGATTTTGGTCAGGGACGTGCCATCGAGGCTTCAAAAACATATCCGTTCTTTATACCAATTTTTTTAAAAAGTATACCCGACCTTATACCAATTTTTCGTATAAAGCATACTACAACCTTACATCTTACACTAGAATCTTGAAAAATGGTACCGTTCCTTATACAAAGATTGTGACAATTGATACCGTTGCTTATATCAATATCAGGAAAATCGATACCCTTCCTGATGACAAGTCCCTATACCCGAAATATATTTGGTGCACCCCCCCCCCGGGGCGAAAAGGCATAACTCTACCCATAACTCACACCTTTGGAATTAAGAGGAAAAAATTCACCCGCCCGATCAAGACTCTCTTTACGAAATAGCTAAAGTGTCTACTCATTGGCACTAATTTACGGTGCATGCAAAAAGTCTAGTCAGTACCTTTTTACTGCTTAGAAAATGGTGTTTGAAAGAATGAGTGGTTTTGGAAATGCTGGAAGTTTCTCCAAATTTTGATGCAAGCAATAGCGTTGTCTATATATCTTTTGATTAGCGGGTTCTCCCTTCGGAGAGACCAGCAGAGACTTTGGTGTATAAGGTCATTACGGTAATCATGCCTTTCGTGCTCCTAATGGCATCTTCTTCTTAACGTTAACTTGTACATTCTTAGCTTGTTTATATGAAGAAAGTTTCTCTACAGTAGAACTACAGTTATCTCGAAACTCCAAAGAGATCATCCAGCAAAATCAAAAAGCCAATACATTCCTGCTGGTATTCATTAATGTTTTATGTCAAATGAATATTTTATAGAAATGAAATAAAAGCTGAGGATAAAACATGAAAATAAGAACGCGAAGCCCTGAAAGTGATCGGAAGAGATTTGCGAAGTCTTGAATTTCTAGCGATAATCGCATCTAAATCATATTGTTTTCCAGTAAACCATATTCAAGAAACCTGTTTGGTATAGCAGGCAGAAAGCACGTGTGCATGGCCTAAAACCGCTGGCTAAACATGATGAATTGTTTAAGAGTTTTACTTGTCAGTCAATGTTTATTTCGCTTGGCTAAACTCAATCTCAGGTTACCACTACTAAAATCGACGGGGAGAGGAGGCCAGAAACCTTCACGTAACGAAGCGCCAAACCTTTGAACAGTCTTGGCACTGACGTCAGAAATTATTTGACCCTGAGATCTTTTGAAAAGAAGGTGCTATTTAGACTGATGACGATGAGTGTCTTCTTGCCCTGTGCTCTTGACTTGATGATGACGCTTCGGGCAATAGAGACTCATGGTATTACTCTGAAAAACTTGGCCCTATTTAGGCCCAAAATTCGCAATTCCTCCAGTACCGATCAGATTGCGGGATTTGTAAATGTGATAGAATTTTCAATTCGATTGAAGAATTGAAAATACTCCCACGGGATGGAGATTCGAAGCCGTGGTTCTTTCATAACTCCATTGATGATTGGAGAAAATAGGGCCACATTTTTCACTGTTTCATTACGAGTCCCTCTTGAGCAAGGTTTACCGCAGGGATACAAGGGACTCATCGTCATAAGTCTAAGTGCTATTATGAACTGCGACAATTCTTTTTGTTTTTCTTTAGTTTCTTTATAACAAGTTGTAATTAGTTTAGATATTACCAGAAAAAAATTTTAACATCCAAGTTCGCCTTCGACTGATAGATGAACATTTTAGTTTCAAATATTGGCTGCATACTTTCTATTCCACAGCCCTCCAAACACGTAGTAAACTTTTTTGACCCATCCGGTAGTACCGTTACCAAACATGTTCTCAGAACTGTACTGTTTCAGTACAGTCAATGCATTCCTCAGTATGTTAAAGGGAAACAAGCCAATTGCGTTCAAATTCTGTCCCATCATGTAACCCTTGTTTAACGTAGACCTGTTACGCAAATATGTTCAGGTATGTATCCCGGTACATTGTCACTGTGGGGAACCCTGCGTGGGCGCGCTCATAGTTCGTGACACATCTGTTCTTTTTTACATTGCATCCATTATCATTAGGCGGTCTTATGTTTCCGCAGCAGACGCATTCTCCTAAATTAGAATTGCGGGGCCCTATGTGCCCATTAGGAATTTGTCATTATGTTCATTAATGTAGCTCCAGAGTAGATTAAAATGAGACATTTACAAGTTTACACAGGAAAGGTATCCAGCTATTAACATGTATTGAACATTATACTGTATCCTGTTATTCTTGGATCTGATTGGCTAAAATTTACTATTGTATTGAGCATTTATTGACATGAGTTATAATTTTGAGTTAGAGAGTTAACGAGACTTCGTGAGAGTAGGAGCGCAGTCTCTGATTTTGTGATGATTTTCGAGATTTAGTACAACAGTCTTTTTATTGAAGATCACTCTGCGATTTGATTAGTACGCCTCTTCGAATCAGTCTTCAGATTAATGCATACAAGTTATTACATGCTGGTCCACCGAGCCGGATGAGAGTAAAATCGCACGAGTTTGACTAAGATGGAAGATCTCGACAAAAGAAAGAAAACAAGAAAGTATCACCGCGGAGTTACTACAAGATTGTTGAATAAGATACAAGCCGAACTTGAGAAGGAACCAGATGACGTTGATCATAGAAGACTACGTTTATTCGAGACGGACTTAAAACAGAAAGCAACAACTTTAAATAGTTTAGATGAAGAAATCTTCGCGTTAACGATTGATCATGGAGATGACGAAGCATGCGAAAAGGAAGCCGAAGAATCAGAAGAATATAAGGAAAAGGTCGCGTACAGCATTTTAACTCTGGAAGACACGCTGAAGGAAGAAAATGAATCGATTGCTTCAGGACACTCAAAAGCGTCGACTAGGAAATCAGAGAGATCAGCGGAATCAAGAGCATCAGGGAGTTTACATCGAAGCGACTCGAAGGACAGTTTGATCTCTGTGACCTCAGACAACGGACAGCCCCAAGCGTCATCACGGAAGGTTAAACTGCCAAAACTTGAGCTCAGGAAGTTTAGTGGAAAGGTTGAAGACTGGCCTGAATTTTGGGACAGTTTTTGTAGTGCCATACACAACGATGACCAATTGGCTAAGGTAGATAAATTTAAATACCTTCGCAGCTACCTGGAAGGGCCAGCGAGAAATGCAATAAAAGGGTTCTCACTCACTGATGTCGATTACGATGAAGCGGTAGCCTTACTGAGAAAACGATTTGCCCGACCAGAGGTGATAAGGATAACACACATCAATGAACTCATCAACCTTGCCCCAGTGTACAGCGAAAGAAATGTGCAACGTCTTCGAGCATTTCACGACGAAACCGAGACTCATTTCCGCGCAATGGAGGCTCAGGGAGTGGATAAACAAACATATTCAAGCGTCGTTGTGCCCATGCTTATGTCAAAGATACCGGAGGCCCTGAGGAACAACATGATAAGATTCAACGAGAACCACATGGAATGGCTCCTAGATGAATTCCTAGCTGCCTTGGAAAAAGAGCTGGCGGTGTTGGAGGGACATGTGCCCATTTTGCAAATGGTAAAACAGCCAAACAAGTTCGAGCAGAATACCCAGAATCGGCCTAGGCAGACCCAGACTACAGGAACAGCTTCAGCATTGTTGATAGGAAAGAAACAAGACAGGAAGTGCACTTACTGTTCAAAAGATCATGAAGAAGAGAACTGTCAGGAAGTAAAGGACATCACTGAACGTAAGAATGTTCTTTTACGCCATGCTAAATGTTTCTCTTGTTTAAGATCTGGGCATAGGGTGTTTAAATGTAGGTCACGCGTTGATTGCAAGCTTTGCAAGAAGCCAGGCCATCATGTGTCTATTTGTCCCAGCTTAAGTGCCCCTAGTGCGGTGCAGCAAGTTCAACCCAATCCTAGTGCACCACCCCTAAACCCTGCGTCATCCCTAAATCCTAGTGCGACCTCCTGGGTGGGAAGTACTGACTCTTCAGAAGGAAAAGTGGCCTTGCAAACAGCCTTAGCAGTGATTAATGGCAAAAAAGAGTGCAAGGTAAGAGTATTGTTTGATACTGGAAGCCATAAATCGTTTATCACTGCTGAGGCTGTGGGCAAACTTGGTTTAAGGCCGGTGAGGAGACAGGAGCTCGGGATTAAGGTTTTTGGAGGCAAGGAAGCTGTTACTGAGATGAGAGATGTAGTAGAAATTTCTTTAAGTGCCTTGAATGATGAAAGAAGTGTCAAAATTGAAGCTTTTGTTGTTAAGGATATCTCTACTATCCCCAATGTTCATGTAGAAAGAGTTAAAAAAGATTTCTTGCACTTAACCAATGTATGGTTTTCAGATGTTTCTAGGGAAGATGACATGCTACAAGTGGATTGCCTTGTTGGCTCTGATTGGCTCTGGTCTTTCCAAGAAGGGGAGACAATACGAGGGGGGCCAAAAGAGCCAGTCGTGGTGAAAACCAGTCTAGGCTGGGTTTTGTCCGGACCTCTTAAAGGTAAGACTCTTGATTCTAATACCTTTTGTAATGCGAATGTTTGTGTGGATCCCAGGTCTAATAACATTGAAGAGAAACAAGAAACTGACAGGAAATTGCAGAAACTTTGGGACCTGGATAGCATTGGTATTAGAGAACCTGATAAAGTCCATGAACATGTTCTTGATGACATTTCTTTTACAGGAGAACGGTATTCAGTCGGCCTACCATGGAAGATAGGCCACAAGCCTCTGCCTCCTAATTACAATGTTAGTTTGTTGCGTTTGAAAAGTCAGGTTAAGAAACTGAGGCAGAATCCTGAAATTTTTGAGAAATATGATGAAATTATCTCCCAGCAGGTACAGGATGGCATAATAGAACAGGTTTCTGAAATGGAGCCTGCAGATAAGACACATTACCTTCCGCACAGAGCAGTCGTAAGAGAAAATGCGGAAAGTACAAAGGTTCGAGTCGTATATGATGCTTCATGCAAGGAAAGGAAATCAGGAGTGTCTTTGAACGACTGCTTGCATGTAGGCCCATCTCTTACGCCTATGATATTTGATGTTCTTCTTAGATTCAGAACTAATCCTGTTGTACTTGTAGGTGACATTGAGAAGGCTTTCCTAAACATTGAAATTCATCCACAGGATAGGGATTGCCTTAGATTTCTTTGGTTAGACAACATTCATGCTGAGAACCCTGGAATTGTAGCGTATAAATTCCGGAGAGTCTGTTTTGGCTGTACCTCCAGTCCATTCCTTTTAAACTGTGTTCTCAGGCACCACATTGAGCGGTACAAGGAAGAAGACCCAGAATTTGTTGATAAGTTACTAGGAGGATTCTTTGTTGATGACCTTGTAACGGGTAGCAGGGATATACAAGAGGCCTTGACCCTTTATGAGAAAGCTAAGACTAGGCTGAAAGATGGCGGATTCACCCTGAGAAAATGGAAAACCAACAAGGAAGAATTAGCTAAGGAAATAGCCCATAGAGAATGTGAAATAAGAAAGGAAGAGAACACATCCAATGAAGAACAATCATTTGCACAAGAAACCCTTAGCCCAGAAGTTAATGAGGGGGGCAAGCCAAAGGTATTAGGCATTACTTGGGATAACAAAAGAGACACCCTAGAGTTCAACTTAGGAAAGGTGGGCAAGGAAATTGGCAAGAGTTCCACAGCCACTAAGAGGGGTATCCTTAGTACTTTGGCCTCAGTTTTTGACCCTCATGGATTAGTGAGCCCAGTAGCTGTGTCAGCAAAAATTCTTTTTCAAGAGCTGTGTGTGGAGAACTTAGGATGGGATGATCCCCTCCCTGCAGACAAATATGAGAGATGGAGGGCTTGGATTCAGGATTTGCAGGAAACTAACATCATTTCTGTTCCCAGGTGCATAATTGATGAATCCAAAGGTGAGATTTTGAGCACAGAGCTTCATGGATTTGCTGATGCCAGTAAGGCAGCATACTGCGCAATGATCTTTATTGTTTTCAAGACCACAACAGGAACCTATGTTAGGCTCTTGAGTGCAAAGACTAGGGTAGCACCCCTTAAACGACTTAGCATTCCCAGGCTAGAACTTATGTCTGCAAGAATTCTAGCTAACTTGATGAACACAGTCATAGAAGCCTTAGGTCAACAGGTAAAAGTAGATTGTATCAAGTTCTGGCTGGACAGCAAAACTGCCCTTTATTGGATTCAAAACAATGGGGAATGGAAGCAGTTCGTACAACACAGGGTGAATGAAATCTTAGGCCTAACTAGAAAGGAAGACTGGGGACATGTACCAGGTGTAGAGAATCCAGCAGATCTAGGTTCCCGGGGGGTATCTGCCAGCCACTTGAAGGACAGCAGGTTATGGTGGGAAGGGCCCAATTGGTTGCAGGAAGATGAAGAGAAATGGCCTAAATTTTTCCCCCTAGAAGATTCCCCAGATGTGGGAAGTGAAAGAAGAAAGATGAATGTTATGATAGCAGTGCAAAAGGAGAAACATGGTGTTAGCAATATTGTGCAAATAGAGAGATATGGAAGCTTAGTGAAGGTACTGAGAGTTACAGCTTATGTCATGAGATTTATCAAGAACTTGAAGGAGAAGAAAGCAAAGAGAGAAACAGACATAGGAAAACTTAAGGTTGAAGAAATTGAAGAAGCAGAGAGAGTGTGGATAGAAGATGCACAGAAAACTTTGAAGGGGAGAGCAGATTTTGAAAAGTTGTCAAGACAACTAGGTATAGAGAATGAGAATGGATTATTGGTCTGCAAGGGAAGACTTGCTAACTCAGATTTAGAATTTCAGGCCAAGTACCCCATCTTACTTCCCAGAGAAAGTCCCTTTACAGATCTTATCATCAATGATTGTCACGTTAAAGTTCATCACAATAAGCTTAGATCTACACTTGCAGAACTTAGGTCTAGATTTTGGGTGTTGCAAGGTAGACAACAGGTGAAACGAGTCATAAACAGATGCCATATTTGCAGAAAATTAGAAGGACCTCTGTTCAAGGCACCACCAGCAGCGCCACTACCAGACTTTAGAGTAACTGAATCAAAACCCTTTGCTAATGTAGGGGTTGATTTTGCAGGTCCATTGTTTGTCAAGAGTGATGAAGGTAAGATGAAGAAGACATACATTGCCTTATTTACATGCAGTTCTACAAGGGCAATACACTTGGAACTTGTTCAAGACTTGAATACTTCCACTTTTATGAATTGTTTCAGGAAATTTTGTGCTAGAAGAGGTACCCCTAGACTTGTCAATTCAGATAATGCTAAAACTTTTAAGGCTGCAGCTAAACTGTTGACAAAGCTGTTCAAGGATGAGACATTCTGCAATTTTTTAGAGACCCGCAGGATAATTTGGAAATTCAATTTACCTCGTGCCAGCTGGTGGGGCGGGTACTTTGAGCGGATGGTTGGGTGTGTCAAGCGTTGTCTCAGAAAGGTACTTGGAACAGCTAAATTGAGTCAGGATGAGCTTAGCACTGTGTTGACAGAAGTGGAAAGCACATTGAATTCGAGACCCCTCACATATTTATATGATGAGCTTGGAGATGCATTAACACCTTCTCATTTATTGTGTGGTTACAGGATGTCCAACCTTCCAGAAAGTATAACTTCCAACATTGAGTATGATGAAGATCATGATAAGCTTACAAAGAGGTTTTTATACTTGACTAATAGACTTTCTCATTTTTGGAACAGGTGGAGGAAAGAGTACATCACGGATCTGAGAGAATATCACAAGGAGAGCAGCAATAAATCAGTCTGTGTAGCAAAAGGTGACTTAGTTCTGATACATGAAGACAATGTAAAGCGTGGTCTTTGGAAAATGGGAGTTATTGAGGAACTCATTACAGGAAAAGATGGTAAGACACGTGGGGCAACTGTGCGTAAAGCTGGTAAGGGTAAGTCTGAATTTATTACAAGACCTTTACAAAAACTTGTTCCCTTAGAAATTTCTTCCAGTAGAGACAATGACAAAGAAGTGAGAAATGCTGAGATTATAGAAGAAAAGGGAGAAATGAGGATGGAAAATGGAAGTCAAGAGGTGACTGAAGAGAAAATTGGAACGGAATCTGAGAATGGTCGGAGGAGTCAGTTGCTGAGGGCAGCAGCTAGGGACGCGCGCTGGAAGACCCAACTCATGCTTGACCCCTAGCCAGGCTCAAGGAGGGGGGAATGTGGGGAACCCTGCGTGGGCGCGCTCATAGTTCGTGACACATCTGTTCTTTTTTACATTGCATCCATTATCATTAGGCGGTCTTATGTTTCCGCAGCAGACGCATTCTCCTAAATTAGAATTGCGGGGCCCTATGTGCCCATTAGGAATTTGTCATTATGTTCATTAATGTAGCTCCAGAGTAGATTAAAATGAGACATTTACAAGTTTACACAGGAAAGGTATCCAGCTATTAACATGTATTGAACATTATACTGTATCCTGTTATTCTTGGATCTGATTGGCTAAAATTTACTATTGTATTGAGCATTTATTGACATGAGTTATAATTTTGAGTTAGAGAGTTAACGAGACTTCGTGAGAGTAGGAGCGCAGTCTCTGATTTTGTGATGATTTTCGAGATTTAGTACAACAGTCTTTTTATTGAAGATCACTCTGCGATTTGATTAGTACGCCTCTTCGAATCAGTCTTCAGATTAATGCATACAAGTTATTACAGTCACATTACATTGACAATTTGACAATTTGGATTTGAAAATTCGCGACAATAACCTCGAAATAATCTAAAAAACAAAATACCTTGGTGTGCAGATCGACAACTCTCTAAACTGGAAGGAACACATTAAAACTGTCTCTACCAATGTTTCAAGAGCTATTGGATTTTTAAAACATGCCAAGACGTTCCTAGGTGAGGAAACATTGAAGACTCTTTACACAGGGACTGTAGAGCCACACTTTCGATATTGTTGCTCTGTTTGGGGTTGCACCGGTTCGACTGAGCTTAATCAGTTGCAAAAACTTCAAAACCGAGCTGCTAGAATTATAACCAACAGCAGCCTTGACACCCAAGCAGACCACTCATCGACAAGCTGGGCTGGAAGACCATTGAACAACTCGTCGCTAGTGAATCTAAAACAATGGTGTTCAAGTCCCTGCATGAACTGGCTCCCAAATACTTGTGTGGCCTTTTCATCCGAAACTCAAAGTGCTCTTCATATGTCTTGCGCAATTCAGAGACAGATTTAAGATTACCCTTGAAAAAGTCAAGTAATGGGCAAAAATGTTCTTCCTATCGAGGAGCAAAAGCTTGGAATGACCTTCTTGCCGATACCAAGCAGGCAACTTCCCTGAATAGTTTTAAAAATCTATTTAGGACTTTCTCTTATTTCTTTTATACTAGATTTTGTAAATTTCGTATTAGGTTTTTTATATTATGGCTTTTATACTGTAATTTTGGTTTTTTATTCGGCAATTGTATATTGTACATTGTAAGTAGTTTTTTTTTAATCAACTCTGTTGAAGGGCAACCCTCCTTAATTAATTCAAATATCAAATATCAAAATATATCACATAAATTGTCCTTGCATGGCTACTTTTATCAAAGCCTTACCGGGTGACCCGAAAAAAACTTCACAAGCAAGATCACAGCTGGCTCCCTGAAATCAAAAGCTGTTGTCAGATGCTTTCTATCACAGTTTAGTTGAAAGGCTTAGCAGTCTTTTGAGATGCTGCATGGTCATTTTAAGCAATTATTACCATCTGAAAAACAGGATTCAAAGAAAATTTCGAATTCCGGATTCCTGATTTTGGGTGAAATTATCACCATCATTTTCCAGTCAACACTTTGTAAAAACTCGACATAGCAACGGATTAGCGGTCATCTGGGGAAATTTTTTGTTTGCAAAATGATTGACCCCTGTTCCTCATTCAAATTTCATGCTCCAAAGCAAATTTTGAATTCAGCTTGTTTAACATTTTCCAAAAAATTGACTGGAAAGCGACGGAATGGTTCGAGAAATGGATGAATTTACATATTTTTGAAACTGCTTTTTCAGACAGAACCCATATCTTAAACTGACCAAGCAACATCTCAAAAGATAGCGGACCCTTTCAGCTACATGCCGATACCTTTTTTGTTTTCATAACATTTGCTTTCAAGAAATCATGTGCAATCTAGCTCGTTGAATTCCTTTTTTGGATCAGCCGGTACATAAGCTTGAATTCCCTTCGATGTCCTCTCTCTCACAACCAAATAACAAAAGCAAGCCACTTCAGCCGACAGTAACGTTTAAATAATGTCGATAACATTGCTGATGTTGTTGTGGTTGTGGCAGTAGTATCGAAAGCAATGTGACACTCGTAGTATAAGGCATGTGGTTGTGCAACATACGCTCCATATTTGGAAACCAGCCGAGCCGCCGTGCTGTACCTTTTATCGCAGCCGAACATAACATTCTTAAAGCAGTGCGGCTAAAAACGAGGCCATCATTGATTGCTTGCGCAGACCAGCGGTAGTTAAGATCTCCTTCATCTAAGGCCAGCGGCAATGGCACTTTCAAAGGGAATATACTCAATATCCAAGGAACTTCGTAAATAAAAGACACGGTAATACATGAAAGAAACAAAATTGAGAATTACAGACTGATAGAAAAAACCGCATTTTCAGAAAAGCCATCTATCGGTTTTTCTGTATACACAACATTTTTAACTGAGGACGCAGTTTCCTGTCGAGTACATCATTGAAAAAAATAAAGGTAAATCAGTTTTGTTGCACAATTTTTTCAACATTAGAAAACGGGATGATACTGTAATGTTATAACGGGTGTGCCAGAAAATAGAATATAGCTTTCGCTGGGTCGAGCGATGCGAATTTAGGTTTACTCAATGGCTAATCACTTCCAAATGTTCCTTGATAGTTAGCTTAAGAACGTAAAACTCATTTGTTTATCTTGAAAACTCAAATCTTCATCTTGAAAGCTAAAATTTGAATCACCTCTAAGGTCCTGTTTATCTGCCAAATCTGTTTCCCGTATATAAACAACATTTAACAATGCTAGAGCCCTTTCTTGCTGCTCTACTTACTTGTTCTTTATTTTTTTAACAAAGTTACTGCTGTTAATGAAGCAACCAACCTTTCGGTTTCTTGTGCCTTGAATCGATAGCCACTCGTCACATTGACTAAAATCTGGTCTCGAACTCTAAGTCGCAGTCCATCTTATCCAACAGCATTAAAAACGGGCCAACTGAAGTTACAGCAGCTCTACAACAGCCGCATAAACGGACAAGATAATAATAATAATAATAATAATAATAATAATAATAATAATAATAATAATAATAATAATAATAATAATAATAATAATAATAATAATAATAATAATAATAATAATAATAATAATAATAATAATAATAAAATGTACATTTTTAGATCGCGCATACAAATAACAAGTTATCTGTCTATGGCGCTTTACAATGACAAAAGTTTATAACTGGTTTAAAATTTAGATAAGTAATAAGAAGTCCTCTGCTTTTTAAAATCTTAAAAACGGCTAAAATGAATGTTTATGAAATGAGTCTTGAGACGATTTGTTTAACTAAAAGCAATTTTAAAGAAATAGGTTTTCAAATTTTTCTTAAAAATATCCAAATTTGGAGATGTTTTAACATTGTTAGGCAGTATGTTCCAAAGTCGAGGAGCACAGACTGAGAAGGCTCTGTCTCCATAATACTTTAATTTTGAGCGTTGTTCTTGCAGGTTGATGCCATTTGCTGATCGTAATGAATAGTTTGATTTCTTCAGCTCGAGTAAATCACTAATATAAGTTGGTGCTTCGTCGTGTAATGATTTAAAAACCATGGTCAAAACTTTGAATTCAATTCTGTATTTAATAGGCAACCAATGCAATTTCTTTAATCCTGGAGATGTATGCTCGAATTTTGAAAGGCCAAGGATGACCCTGGCAGCAGAATTCTGGACGTTCTGCAGTGGCCTTAGAGTGGCCAAGATCTTGTTGGGATACCCTTTACTGCCAGAAAGAACAATAAATCTGGTTTTTCGAATAAAGAATTAATCTACAAGGTCGGTCAGTTAGGTTTATCTTCATATTCTATGACTCTAATTCTATCATGTTATTTCTGCTTTCACTTCTTGCTACTTAGGAATATAAACAAGCAATATGTCATTTCTTTGGTACTGATATTGACAGAACTGGAAAATCTGGGCCTGTGCCAAACGAGTAAACCTGAAACTAATGTTCATACAAATTTTCCATCCACGGGAATTTCTAGTTATTGACTTCATAATAATTTTGATTACAAAATACTCCTAGTTTTAACTTCACTACAAATTTAATTTTCGGCACTTACAATCCATCCGTGAAATAAATCAATGCTTTCATTAAAAATGGCGGATTCCTTTAGGTTTCCAGCGGTGGTGGAGCTGGGGATTTCTTGAAGGCTACAGCTTCCCCGTCGGGAGCATCTAGTCCCCCTATCGAAAAGAAAATTTTGGGTTCTTACATACGAGTACAAAAACTGCATTTTAAAACTATTTTACCCCCCCCCCCGGAAGCTTTAGCCCCTCTGTTGGAAGATTTCTAGCGCCATCGCTTGTTTCCAATGCTTCTGATACCGTCTCAAAAATAAAGCACCAAACGGGTCGATGCGGCTCAAATTTAATATTAAAAAACAGTGAACATTGATAATTAGGGCCCTTGAGGGAGACAGAGAATTTTTGAAGAAATGAATCGTTCAAGCTATCTCCAGCTCTTTAAGGCTGATTTCCAGTCCGTGGAATTTTCCAAGCGGGCGAAATTCTATGGTTTGTGGGAGAAAATGTCGCTCTGAAACTGAATAGATAGTTACGGCTAATAATTAAAAAATTGAAAAAACAAGTCATACCTCTTTAGCAAGTAACGTGTCCAGTCCACTCGATGCGAGATGAAACTTCCAAAACATACTGACACCTAAAGTGAATGGTCAAAGATATTCATTATATGATCAATGCAACATAACATCATTTTTCATTATTTTATAAAGTATGGTTCCCTCTCTTTCCACTGTTTCGTTAAGGCAAATGAGATATTTGATAGTAAATATGAGTACAGCGTAGCAGATAATTCAAATAAAATATGATGACCTGCCGTATGTCTCATTCCCCTGTAGCAGATGTTCCGTAACTATGACATCTTCAATTAATAACGAGGTCAGCCTCACTGTCGAGGTAGACCGTTCCCATCCTAGCTGAGCGAGCACTTTATGTCTACTGAAAAACACCTGGCCGTTCATGACTGTGATAGAGAGAAAACAATGGCCTTACCACTAGGTGGTTAGCCTAATGATGGGTCTACTCATACAGACTCACGATATAGTTCCAGTTATCGCAACAACAATAACAACAACAACAACAACAATGACAACAACAACACTTTTTATTTTTGCTAAGTGGAACTTATGGACCTTCATATAAAAGTTCGAGACAAAAATGAACACGTTTAGGTGTGCACACTGGTATGAGGCTGCGGATCAGTCTTAGAAGCGAGGAAAGCAACCCTCGAAAGTGGGAAATTCTCATTGCTGCGGCGAAGTTCATTACAAACAAGGAACTCCTGGTTCATAGTGAAAGGTTTGTTGATTCTTGGATTGAGGAAACATTCATATGGATAATTGTGGCCATTTCTATGCTTGCAGCTTTTGTTTATGTTAGTATCACTGAAAACTTGAATTTCGAAGTGTTGTTTAGCATCGGAGGTTCGAGCCGGCAACTTACGTCCATCCCCATTGCCTAGAGCATCTAAACTGTCGCCATGGTTTCCAAATGCAGACATTAAACTTCGTCCCATTTTTCACTGTGAAAATTCATGAGTCGTAGTTTGAGCGTCCATCAGGCTTTTCTCCCCATCAATCAGGCTATCAGTAGCGATAACTACGAATATGCAACGATTCTCCTACTCATACGCTAACATGTGCCCTAGAATGTATTAGGGGGGGGGCAAATATTTTTTACTTTAAATATCAAGACTCCTAAATCCTTACGAATAGCAATCTGAAGAAAGAAAACTATCAACTCGTGCAGAAGAGCAAGTACCAAAATGAATCTGTTGCTAGAGAGAAAACTGTTGAATCCAAACGAACTCATCTTAAACTCTGAAAAAGGAGATAAATAGTTTCGTATCTCAAATAAAGATCAACGTTGACTTGCTTCAAGTCTCGCTCGTCACACCGAGCAACAAGCGAAGTGAGCAAAGTTTCAAGCGCAGTGAACAACGCTGAATAACCAAAAAACGCGTTTCGTCGCACCCTCGTCAGTTCTCATCGCGCAAAGAACAAATTAACGATAGAAACAAGCGGTTTAATACCAGATGAACAAAGGAAACTCAAAAATACCAATCAGATTTTTAAGCCTATAAGTGTCCTTCATCCTGACTTCTTTTTATGGCATTTCATATACAATCCATTTATCACAGTTTGTGAGATTCGGAAAAACAGCTGCCTTGTAAACTTTACGGGGTGAGTGGCCAAGTTGGTGAGTAGCCGAATGGCTTATACAGTCTTCTTCAGGTGACTGAAGTTATTGGTCGAGTGAGCTCAAACTCCGGATTGGTGACCCCAGAGGCTTGACCTCACAACTGATCTCGTCGTCCTTCGGAAGGAACGTTAAACTGGGGGTCCCATGCCTGGATGCGGTATGCACAGTGGGCCTAAATCAGCTTTTAGTAGTTGAAATCCTGACAAGCCCACTCAAAACAAATTGGAGACAAACTTTAGTGTTGTTATTGTTGGCATCTGGCTTTTCCAGTCAAAAAGAAGTACATGATCATGATGACTGGATGTGGCTCCAAATTAAACAAAGATGACTCTTGATTTCCTCGTTCACTTAAAAGCAGTGTTGAGATGCAATCATAGCAGCTGTCAGCTTGCATTTAGTTCAAATGTAATTCAATTACTTTCAGTACTTATTCTGTGAAACACACTGAAGATTTTTCATGTCATCTTTTTTTGGTCAGACTTTATGCACCTGATCCTCCTTTCCAAACCATTAACTCTGCAAGAGCTTTTTGGAGATTACCTGCCAAAAATCATCAAAAAAGCATGAATAAATCATGTGGGCTATTTGCTACATCCATATCAAATATCACACTACATCTACATTCTACTACACTTTCTCATTACTATACAGCTACACATCACTACAAGGATGGGACCACAAGGAACAAGAGACAATGACTACCCTGTGGCCATTTACATATAGACATGCAAATAGATCAAAAAGGGGCCCTAAATGGATGTGCGAAGAATTCTGTAGCTATTGGGAATTCAAGTTCTCCTAAATATCAAGCTTTGTAAATATACAATTTCCGGAGAATCCTCTATTCTGACATAAGAGATCTAATACCCCTCAAAAAGGGATTACAGAAGTAGCTATACACTAATTGAGCCTAAAACCCCTTGTTATGCACTCAAGTGTTGGAGCTCTACAGGGTATCAGAACCTGTCTGCCTGACTGCTCTGGCTGTAAAGTCTCAGAATTAAACCACTGTGCCACAACACCTTCAGTGCATCAGGTTCAAAGTTCAATGAAAATGATGTACATGCATTTGTATGCCAAAATCCTTCATAGGAAAAGAACAGAAAAGTTAAAAAATGAAAACTTGAAAAGTGGAGAAGTATTTTTTGATGCACTTGCATTCATTTGCATGTACTTTTGGAAATGATATGGCATGCATCATTGCTGCAATACATCAAATAAAAGCTTTCTCCCCACATGCACATTTTATTTTTCTTTTTGTTTTTCTATTTGTTTTGAGTGGGCTTGACAGGATTTCTAGCTACTGAACACTTATTTAGGCTCACTGTGAATGCCGCATCATGGCATGGAGCCTCTAGTTTAATGTCCCTTCTGAAGGACAATAAGGTGAGTTGTGAGGTCAGGCCTCCAAGGTCACCCATCTGGAGTTTGACTTTACTCGAACGAGCTTAACTTCAGTTACCTAACAAAAACTGTTTAAGCCACTTGGCCACTCACCCCAAACAATTCCCATACTTGAAACATGTTACACTGGAGATGGCCAATGTGTCTTTTTGCGGCTCTGGTGCCCAGGGTAACCAGTGTAGGACAAATTTTAGGAGCAGGCTCCCCATACCTGAGACATGCTGGCTGGCAAAATTTTGTGTGGCCTAGATATTTTTAGAATGAAACAATGATGATCATACATGGAATAAGGATGTTAGAAAATGGACACAAGCATTTGCCCCTTGGTCTATTAAAATGTGCCAAGATGAGGCTAAGTGAGTTCAAGCGACATGACTAGATTATTGGACAGACATAAAGAGAACAACAAAATAGAAGACTTAGCCAAAAAATGCTGATGAGAGGTAGCTCAACTTTCAACATGGTTTAAACATGATTAAGCTGCTAAAATGTTGTTGCATACAAAGTTCCATTCATAATTTGAATCGATCAAGTCCATTCATCAAAATGATACCCAACAGGCTTTGAAGGATGAAACTCTCTTGACTCAGAAAAGTTATCTTCAATATGGCATAAGATCTGTTTGTTCTACTGGTGCTGAATCTTGGAATGACATATTCCTAAATTATCAAAAAATATTTATCCTTGGTTTGTATTTGTTACAAACTAAAGTAACAACTGAATGCAAAAAGCTTTGAAGAATGACCTTTGAAATTTCTCAAACTCTTTCACATCCCCCCACAATGGAAACTGGACATTCATTTTCTGTGTGCATTATATAATTTATCTCTATGAAGTGCTGAAATACTTCTGTCAATAGCAGCTCTTTCTCCCCGATTGGTCTTGCTACAATCATAAACTTTGTCCAGCCTTGAAACTCTTAGCTTTTTTCACTTTTGAGCCTGATATGGTTTCAGGGGAATATCTGGAATGGAAATCATGATTTTTGAAAAACATATGCCAGTCATGTAATTATCTATTGCAAACGTCACAGAACAGGCAAATGCGGAAAATGAGACACTAATATGTGAGCTGAGGCTGAGCAATATTCGTAGAATTTTTCTTCGTTGGATGATTCTGAGTCTAATGTTCTCTTGTCAAACAAAGTGTACTGAGGGAGTTACTCCTTTAAACCGCTCTCATACATACATATCCCTCTGATACTTTTGCTAAATCATTTATATTTTCCTGTTTAAATTGTAAAATTGTTTGTGATCCAGCTGGAAAACTCCTTCTGACTTTAAATTCTATGCACCAAACTGGTTGACTTGATCTGGAAATTTCAAATTCCATCATGGCACCTTTAGCAAATCTTCATAGTTGTAGTACAAGTATTGTTTAGTTTTTACCTTTCATGTTATGGCTACAGTGTAGATACAGGTTTTTGCACCTTGCAGTATCACTCTAGTAGTATATATAGTAGAGCAATTTAGGAGACAGTAATTAGTACAGTAATTTTGTAAGCAGAGCATATATTAGCATGTCATTGTAATTTTTCATTGGAATACAAATAAAGAAAACATGCATGTTAGCTAAACATCTTTGGCATAGAGCAACATAAAGAACAATGAAAGAACAATAGGTCCATTGTCTCTACACAACTGGTGTGGGGTAGTAAACCTTTGGCATAACAAAACAAACTTACCACACTGGTTTGTGATTTCGATCTTATGTTTTTCATATTCTATTTATACAACTGTATGCAGTAGTGGGATTCAAAACATGATGAACCCTGAACCTGCTAATGAGAACAAGGACTTGCTACTTCTGGTAAATATGTTGTTTTATCAGGGCCAGACAGTAAAGTTCCCTGCACACCCGATGCAAAATTTTCTGAATTGTTTTCCACCTGTGCAGTGTTCTTGTGAGGCCAGTTTCTGCGCAGATTTGCCCATCAGTTCAGGGCTCTCATGTTCAGAAAGCAAGGCACGTGACCAAAAACTCGCGTGACCTGTGTGGGGCAGGCGAAAGAACTGTCAAACGGAAACAAAGGTATGTGTCATACTTCCCAAGACCCAGTGAGTGAGACACGGACTGACACTAATCAGCAAACAAAACTGCTTGAGAAGTCTGACATATAAGATTGCATGAATCTTGGAAGAAGATGGCCCAAAAATGAAGCTGATTAAACTTGAGTGGACTAAGCAAACAATGTAACTTGGCTGCATCCAATGAATAAAATCAGCATCACGGAGTTACAAGGTATGTTTTAAAACAAAACCATTTTGTCTACTAAGTTTTCCGGTGCGAAAGAGAGCTTCAAGGGATACATTTTATTACTGGGTGCACGATCAATCGCTCCCGAGCGAACGTCTGGGCACGTGCCTGCGTGCATGCGAGCTATCGCGTGCCCCCCACTGATAGCCCTGCAGTTCGCTGCATTGCATGCTCAGTTTTCAAAAAGAGGCTTGTAAATTTCACTTCTGCTCAGAACAAAATGGTTTCAATACAATCCTCATAGCTACTTTATCTGGACAGCTCTATCAAGCAATGAGCAATGGCAAGAATAACATGAGACAGTCAAGTGGCTTGTGGAGGAAGGCTGCAGTGGAGATCTAATCTTTTTGTTCTGCACCACACTGTCCATAAATACACCATTACGTGTTAGGATATGTGTACAAATATTTTGCAATAGAATTTCTTCCGCACAATTATTCGGAATCAAAACAAACATTCTCTGCGCATTGAAAACATAGACTGGTATAGGTTAAACATCATATCAATTCATCAATTTTATGAACATGAAATAAGCAATTGTCAATTTTTACTACCAAATCATATGAAATTTGTGTATTTCATACTTGTTTGAAGTTCTACGCGTTGAATACCAAGTGAACCAGAAAAAAGTCCCCCCTTTTGAAAATTCATGGCACAAAAACTGCACAGATTTGAATGATTCAATCTCCAGTTGAAAGGCAAAAGATATGAGTATTTTTGTGATTTTTCTCCTTTCTTGCCAGCACTAGAAGTATCGATAAGATTAACTTTACAAAAATTTTGTGGCTGCAAAATGACTGCAAAATGGCCTAAAACATTGATCAAACCATGAAAGACATCACAGAACAATAAAGAAAATGCACTTGTTCCTTGGGGAGAGATATCCACTGCACATTTACTGCCTTAAGACTGACGATATTTAACATTTGTTTGAAAATTAATGTGGTATAACTCTTCACAAAGGTGAAACAACCATTGTGTATTGTTCTGTGTAAGGAGAGTCCTCGCAAAAATGATATGTTTCAGGCTATTTTCTGTCATTTTGCAACGATGAAATTTTTGTAAAGTTTAATTTACTGATACTTCTAGTAATGGTAAGATAGTTATAAAATTACTTGATCTTGATCTCTTAGCTTTCAATTGGAATTTGAATCATTCAAACTTGAGACGTATTCTTGGTGCTATGAACTTTCAAAAGTGGGAACTTTTTTCTGGTTCACCCAGTAAGTATGCACTTACTAGTACGCTTTCATTAGGGGCCATTGACTTCAATATTTTTTTTAACAGCATTTGGCCATTTAGATTGGAACTTCAATCCCCCTCCCTGTTAATGCTCTTCTACCAAATGTGCCTCTCACCAGTAAAATTTTTACCCTATGAAGACTTTGGGAGCAGCAAATTGGTGTGTCTTTTGGAAGTCACTAGACTTGAAACAAAGATACGCCATATCAAAAGGTATAGTAAAACTGTTCTATTCTACATCTTATATATATATATATATATATATATATATATATATATATATATATATATATATATATATATATATATTGGATACTAATAGTGCGGATGAAAAACGAACGAGAAATAAACAAAAAAGAGATGTTTTTTAGCACACTAAGGCCTTTCAAGTTAATGCTATCATCAGAGTGTGACTGACAATCTGAATCGAACTTTTTATAATATGTTACGGAGATTAACATGTTTACATAATGACAGACGATAGAAGTGTTAATTGGTTGAGATGTCAATTGAGGGTTGCGTGTCCTGCTTTAAATAGTTTTTCTTCGTATGTGGTTAATAATTTCGAGGAACTTAATGACATGAATGCAAAGACTTTAAAGAACGGTTCTTTTAAGTTATTATGTTTCTTTCCGCACTGAAAAACATGTCTCGGGAAAGTGCACGAAGATGTTCCAGACCGCGACTCTGAAATGTGATTGTTCATGCGGAGGCGAAAGTTTGTTGTTTGACCAATGTAGGTGACTTTTCCGTGACACGAATTGCATGATAAGAAGTAGACAACGTTTTTGCTCTTGCACGAAATATTGCATTTTATGTTCCAAGTTACGTTCTTTGCTGTTTTAAACGAATCAACGGCTTGTAGATATAATTTGCAAAGTTTGCATCGATTATCCTTGCAAAGGGTAATACCAAATGCGGCTGTTGTTGATGTTGTCGTTGATATTACAGCTGATGACGAGAATCTAGCATTTGTTAATATTGATGAAATATTTGGGGGCTGTCTAAGTGCTAAGACGGGCTGTGTGTTTTGAAACTTTTCTTTTGTTGTTGGCGATAGATTAACGAGCAACGAGTGAATTGTTTTCATCATGTGACTGAACTGAAGATCGGGATAATGTGTTGTTACCAATGGTAATTTGTGTTTATCACTTTTATCAGGTGCAGGTCCTTGAAGTTTTGCTCTGTGGAATGCTTGTTTAATGACACTTTTTGGATAGTTACAATCTATCAACCATTTTTCAAGTTCTTTCAAACGCATTTCAATTAAATCGGGATCTGATACAAATACTATTATCCTTTTTGCGAGGTTGAACGGAATCGTTTGCTTAATGTGGGAAGGGTGTGCACTATGATAATCTAGGTATCTATGTGGGTTGGTTTCTTTGTAATAGATATCCGTTGTAATGTATTTGTTTTCGTGTAAAATTATTTTGATGTCAAGAAAGTTAAGGGTTTCCAGGTTGTCAAGATGCGTTCGTCCTTTCTCCATTGTAAAATTAATTGAAGTGTCCATTTCGTTTAAGGCGCTTTGAAGTAATGATGGGTCCATGTTCTTGGGCAAAGTGATAAAACTATCATCCATATATCTGATGTAATTTTTCTCGATGTATTTGCAGGTATTATTGTCGAAGTATTTACAGAGAATTGTTGGAAACAGTCGAGTTTCTTCAAGAAAACCGATTGTTAAGCATGCGTATGATGGGGCAAACTTTGTTCCCATAGCTGTGCCTTTGATTTGTCTATACAATTCGTTATCAAATAAAAAATTGTTATTTTCGAGAACGAACTTCGCCGATTCAATGATGAAGTCATTCGAAAAGCGAATTGGAATTAAATCTCTTCTTTTTTCGATCCAGTACGTAAGCGCCTCGAGGCCAAGGCAATGAGGGATGCTTGTGTAAAGGCTAGTGATGTCATACGAGTACAATGAAACCGGATTACTAAATTCATATGGGATCTTGCGGAGGAAGTCCCAGTCATCCTTAATGTAAGTGTTTAAATGTGAAACGATAGGTTTTATTAATGTGTCGATAAATTCACTGAGTCGCTGGGTAGGTGAAACAGGACCTGCTACTATTGGTCTTCCTTTTAAATCAGTTGGCGGAGACATTTCAACAAATTCTTGATTTGATGAGGAAATTTTTCCAATTATTTCTTTACTCTTGTGTATTTTCGGCAGCACGTAAAAATTACTTGTTTTCCAGTCAAAATCTGTGATAAATTGCTGTTCTTTATCGGTTAGGCTATCTTTATGTCTATCTACGAGCTTTCTTAAATTTTGAACAACAACTTTGTCTTCATCGATAGGGATTTTTTCGTAAGCGTCAGAGTTTAGGTGTCCTTCAAGAACTAACGAATCGCGATAATATGTTGTATCCATCAATACAAAGTTTCCACTCTTGTCTGCTTGTTTAATAATTAAGTCGTTGTTTGAGATAAGTTCTTCTAAAGCTGTTCTTTCTTCTGGTGTTAAGTTGTCGTTTGTATGGACTCGGTGAGGTTGCAATAGTTCTATAAGATTGCAGATATTATTAATTTCTTGATTTTGTGTATAGATTTGTCTGTTTGATTTGTTTCTGTGAATTGAAATGTCTTCGTTTTCTTTGTTGGAAAATATATCATGGATTTTTATTTTTCTTGTAAAATCTTTCAAGTCGGTTTTGATGTTTTGTCTTGGTTGGGATACGGGTGTAAATTTGGGTCCTCTTGTTAGTAGGGAGACATGACGTTGTGCCAGCTTGTAGGATGAAAGGTTGATGAGTTTAGCGGTATTAGAGGTGGTGGTCGTAGGAAGGGGCTGTTGAAGTTTTTTGGGATGGCTGAGCCTTGATGATGTTGTTGTGATTGATGAGGTTGAAACTTGGGTCTTGTTGAAGCGAAAACTTGCCTCTGTCTTGCTACGGGGGTGTAGGTTGTAGACCTTGCTGGTCGGGTAGAAGGGGCTTGGTTGGAAGTTTGGGCTTGCGATGTGTTTTGTTGATTTTCCGTTGCTCGACTCGTAGTTTCCTTGTCAAAGATTGCTTTCTCTTCGATGATCTTCTTGGCCCACTTTTTGGTGACATTTCCTTCATCTATTTTGGTGTTCTCTTGCCATTTGTCTTTGAGTTCTTGGACTACCGCGTGACTTTCTTTTGATTCGAAGAACTGGAAGGTTTCTTCATCGATGTTAGCGACTTTTTCCCTATTTTTCTCTCCTCTTATGTTCAGAACTTCTATTTCTGCGGACAATCTTTGTTCAGCTAATTTTTGGTAAATGGCAACTTCTTCTTCAGAGCCTTTAAACGTATTATCTCCTCTAAATTTCCTTGGCACATATGGTGGGTTCTGTTTAAGGCATTCCGAGTAAAGTTTTGACAATTCATTGTCTCTTGTGAGTTTCCAGAAAACTTGGTTGCGGTATTTTAATTTATTGTTTAACTTTTGCTTGTTAAGTTCCTCGAAAGAACGTGCTTGATCTTTTGCTATGGGCGACGTTAGCTGCAGTGTTTCCAGGGCTGGGGGCATGAAGTCGTCAATATTTTCTTTGATGATCTTTTCTGCTGATTCCAAAATTTTTGGAGCTAAATCTTTGATCAACGATGGTAAAATTTCCAGGACACTGTTTAAGACGGCTTGTTTGATAGATTCCATTTGCGATTCAGATAATTTGATTGGTTTTTGAATATTTTCGTTGTTTGGCATCCTTACGGTATATTGGCAACAAAGAAACAATAAATTGGATACTAATAGTGCGGATGAAAAACGAACGAGAAATAAACAAAAAAGAGATGTTTTTTAGCACACTAAGGCCTTTCAAGTTAATGCTATCATCAGAGTGTGACTGACAATCTGAATCGAACTTTTTATAATATGTTACGGAGATTAACATGTTTACATAATGACAGACGATAGAAGTGTTAATTGGTTGAGATGTCAATTGAGGGTTGCGTGTCCTGCTTTAAATAGTTTTTCTTCGTATGTGGTTAATAATTTCGAGGAACTTAATGACATGAATGCAAAGACTTTAAAGAACGGTTCTTTTAAGTTATTATGTTTCTTTCCGCACTGAAAAACATGTCTCGGGAAAGTGCACGAAGATGTTCCAGACCGCGACTCTGAAATGTGATTGTTCATGCGGAGGCGAAAGTTTGTTGTTTGACCAATGTAGGTGACTTTTCCGTGACACGAATTGCATGATAAGAAGTAGACAACGTTTTTGCTCTTGCACGAAATATTGCATTTTATGTTCCAAGTTACGTTCTTTGCTGTTTTAAACGAATCAACGGCTTGTAGATATAATTTGCAAAGTTTGCATCGATTATCCTTGCAAAGGGTAATACCAAATGCGGCTGTTGTTGATGTTGTCGTTGTTGTTGGTGTTGTCATTATGTAAACATGTTAATCTCCGTAACATATTATAAAAAGTTCGATTCAGATTGTCAGTCACACTCTGATGATAGCATTAACTTGAAAGGCCTTAGTGTGCTAAAAAACATCTCTTTTTTGTTTATTTCTCGTTCGTTTTTCATCCGCACTATTAGTATCCAATTTATTGTTTCTTTGTTGCCAATATACCGTAAGGATGCCAAACAACGAAAATATTCAAAAACCAATCAAATTATCTGAATCGCAAATGGAATCTATCAAACAAGCCGTCTTAAACAGTGTCCTGGAAATTTTACCATCGTTGATCAAAGATTTAGCTCCAAAAATTTTGGAATCAGCAGAAAAGATCATCAAAGAAAATATTGACGACTTCATGCCCCCAGCCCTGGAAACACTGCAGCTAACGTCGCCCATAGCAAAAGATCAAGCACGTTCTTTCGAGGAACTTAACAAGCAAAAGTTAAACAATAAATTAAAATACCGCAACCAAGTTTTCTGGAAACTCACAAGAGACAATGAATTGTCAAAACTTTACTCGGAATGCCTTAAACAGAACCCACCATATGTGCCAAGGAAATTTAGAGGAGATAATACGTTTAAAGGCTCTGAAGAAGAAGTTGCCATTTACCAAAAATTAGCTGAACAAAGATTGTCCGCAGAAATAGAAGTTCTGAACATAAGAGGAGAGAAAAATAGGGAAAAAGTCGCTAACATCGATGAAGAAACCTTCCAGTTCTTCGAATCAAAAGAAAGTCACGCGGTAGTCCAAGAACTCAAAGACAAATGGCAAGAGAACACCAAAATAGATGAAGGAAATGTCACCAAAAAGTGGGCCAAGAAGATCATCGAAGAGAAAGCAATCTTTGACAAGGAAACTACGAGTCGAGCAACGGAAAATCAACAAAACACATCGCAAGCCCAAACTTCCAACCAAGCCCCTTCTACCCGACCAGCAAGGTCTACAACCTACACCCCCGTAGCAAGACAGAGGCAAGTTTTCGCTTCAACAAGACCCAAGTTTCAACCTCATCAATCACAACAACATCATCAAGGCTCAGCCATCCCAAAAAACTTCAACAGCCCCTTCCTACGACCACCACCTCTAATACCGCTAAACTCATCAACCTTTCATCCTACAAGCTGGCACAACGTCATGTCTCCCTACTAACAAGAGGACCCAAATTTACACCCGTATCCCAACCAAGACAAAACATCAAAACCGACTTGAAAGATTTTACAAGAAAAATAAAAATCCATGATATATTTTCCAACAAAGAAAACGAAGACATTTCAATTCACAGAAACAAATCAAACAGACAAATCTATACACAAAATCAAGAAATTAATAATATCTGCAATCTTATAGAACTATTGCAACCTCACCGAGTCCATACAAACGACAACTTAACACCAGAAGAAAGAACAGCTTTAGAAGAACTTATCTCAAACAACGACTTAATTATTAAACAAGCAGACAAGAGTGGAAACTTTGTATTGATGGATACAACATATTATCGCGATTCGTTAGTTCTTGAAGGACACCTAAACTCTGACGCTTACGAAAAAATCCCTATCGATGAAGACAAAGTTGTTGTTCAAAATTTAAGAAAGCTCGTAGATAGACATAAAGATAGCCTAACCGATAAAGAACAGCAATTTATCACAGATTTTGACTGGAAAACAAGTAATTTTTACGTGCTGCCGAAAATACACAAGAGTAAAGAAATAATTGGAAAAATTTCCTCATCAAATCAAGAATTTGTTGAAATGTCTCCGCCAACTGATTTAAAAGGAAGACCAATAGTAGCAGGTCCTGTTTCACCTACCCAGCGACTCAGTGAATTTATCGACACATTAATAAAACCTATCGTTTCACATTTAAACACTTACATTAAGGATGACTGGGACTTCCTCCGCAAGATCCCATATGAATTTAGTAATCCGGTTTCATTGTACTCGTATGACATCACTAGCCTTTACACAAGCATCCCTCATTGCCTTGGCCTCGAGGCGCTTACGTACTGGATCGAAAAAAGAAGAGATTTAATTCCAATTCGCTTTTCGAATGACTTCATCATTGAATCGGCGAAGTTCGTTCTCGAAAATAACAATTTTTTATTTGATAACGAATTGTATAGACAAATCAAAGGCACAGCTATGGGAACAAAGTTTGCCCCATCATACGCATGCTTAACAATCGGTTTTCTTGAAGAAACTCGACTGTTTCCAACAATTCTCTGTAAATACTTCGACAATAATACCTGCAAATACATCGAGAAAAATTACATCAGATATATGGATGATAGTTTTATCACTTTGCCCAAGAACATGGACCCATCATTACTTCAAAGCGCCTTAAACGAAATGGACACTTCAATTAATTTTACAATGGAGAAAGGACGAACGCATCTTGACAACCTGGAAACCCTTAACTTTCTTGACATCAAAATAATTTTACACGAAAACAAATACATTACAACGGATATCTATTACAAAGAAACCAACCCACATAGATACCTAGATTATCATAGTGCACACCCTTCCCACATTAAGCAAACGATTCCGTTCAACCTCGCAAAAAGGATAATAGTATTTGTATCAGATCCCGATTTAATTGAAATGCGTTTGAAAGAACTTGAAAAATGGTTGATAGATTGTAACTATCCAAAAAGTGTCATTAAACAAGCATTCCACAGAGCAAAACTTCAAGGACCTGCACCTGATAAAAGTGATAAACACAAATTACCATTGGTAACAACACATTATCCCGATCTTCAGTTCAGTCACATGATGAAAACAATTCACTCGTTGCTCGTTAATCTATCGCCAACAACAAAAGAAAAGTTTCAAAACACACAGCCCGTCTTAGCACTTAGACAGCCCCCAAATATTTCATCAATATTAACAAATGCTAGATTCTCGTCATCAGCTGTAATATCAACGACAACATCAACAACAGCCGCATTTGGTATTACCCTTTGCAAGGATAATCGATGCAAACTTTGCAAATTATATCTACAAGCCGTTGATTCGTTTAAAACAGCAAAGAACGTAACTTGGAACATAAAATGCAATATTTCGTGCAAGAGCAAAAACGTTGTCTACTTCTTATCATGCAATTCGTGTCACGGAAAAGTCACCTACATTGGTCAAACAACAAACTTTCGCCTCCGCATGAACAATCACATTTCAGAGTCGCGGTCTGGAACATCTTCGTGCACTTTCCCGAGACATGTTTTTCAGTGCGGAAAGAAACATAATAACTTAAAAGAACCGTTCTTTAAAGTCTTTGCATTCATGTCATTAAGTTCCTCGAAATTATTAACCACATACGAAGAAAAACTATTTAAAGCAGGACACGCAACCCTCAATTGACATCTCAACCAATTAACACTTCTATCGTCTGTCATTATGTAAACATGTTAATCTCCGTAACATATTATAAAAAGTTCGATTCAGATTGTCAGTCACACTCTGATGATAGCATTAACTTGAAAGGCCTTAGTGTGCTAAAAAACATCTCTTTTTTGTTTATTTCTCGTTCGTTTTTCATCCGCACTATTAGTATCCAATTTATTGTTTCTTTGTTGCCAATATATATATATATATATATATATATATATATATATATATATATATATATATATATATATATATATATATATATATATATATATATATATATATATATATATATATATATATATATATATATATATATATATATATATATATCATTTGTGAAGTTTTTCATCCAAATGTTTTCAAAAATTCCCTTATGGAGATTTCCATGTGATTTTCACTTTCTTGACAGCCTAGACCCTGTCCCCACACCAGCCAAATGCTGGTAAAAATTCAAAAATCAAAAGATGATGGCCCCTTATTTCAGTGCTCATTCGCAGAGATAAAACGTTGATTAATTGCATTAACGAGCCAGATTGAGATACTGAAAATCACACTTTCCTAGGCGCTATCCTAGAATCGCAAACCTGTGGCTTTACTGACCCTAACTGAGCCCTAATAAAAATCCTACCAAAACCCTACAAGGAGCACAATTCTAGACAAGTCTCACCCCTTTTTAAGGGGCCGTCCAAAAATCCATTTCATCACGGATAGCAGAATTTCACCCTTATTGATGGACGGGGTTTAAGTGTGATGGAACGGAACCTAACAATGTTTTCAATCAATCATATTTTGCTAAGTTTCAATGCCGCACTGGATAATGTCAAGCAGCAAGCAGAGAGAAAACAGCCTACTGTAAAAGAGGTTCTCCTTTTTAGTTTCAATCAATCTTAGGATGAAACAGTTAGTGAGAAAGGTTAACACAAAATTTTGTATGTCTGTTTAGTGGACGTGCCAGACTGGAAAGTTTGTATTTTGCGCGGGCAATTTGAGATGGCCTATGTAAGACTGTGCTGAAAATTCGCGGTTGAGAACAATAGATTAAAACAATAGATCCTTTGTATATTAAAGCAATAGATCCTTTGTTTATTGCCAACTGCACGGCCAAGGTTGAAAACCGTGTACGTTCCTGCGCGCAATATCTTGTGCGCGCAGTACAAACTTTCCAGTCTGGTGAACGTGGTTGGGGGGAGGGGGTATCTGAAGTTAGTGAGACTTGGCTGCTCTCTGTGACCAAATGGATTTTTGGACAGCCCCTTGGATTACAAAGTGGCAAGCAAAAAGCAAGTCAGGGGGAGAAGTTCTTGTCATGCTGAAAAGCTGCAACTCTGGTACTCATTTTCCTTCAAGGAAGGGTAACCTACTCATGACCAAGGGATTGCGATTTCAGTTCTGATGCCTCTGTCAGTAGTGGTGACCGATCAGGCCTTCTGGCTTGCCATCTGGGCCAACAAATTTTATGAGGATTGTTGTCAATGTTCACAACGCTGAGAAGACAGCACACATTTGGTTTCACACTACAGCCTCCTTGGAAGTTTAAAATCACTGAATCATGTGATAATAAACGCGAGAGAACGTAGTGTTCTTGCAGAACATGCAATTTGGCAAACTCGAAGGAAAAATGTCTTCCGAAAGTAAATGATGATCGAAGGACTCCGCTGTGCCAAAGCCTGCTTCTTGATGGGCCTAACCAAAGTCCAGTCACATCGATTTTGATTTGACGTTAGTTTGTAGCAAAGAAAACGACAATAAACGCGCTATGCTTACCAGTTTCTGGCTCTGTTGCCTCTTCCTTTTCGAGTGTATTGCTTCAATGACTGTATGTGCAAACCTCTTCTTTCTTTGTTTCGGTTATCAGCTCAAAATTTGAAGCCACTCGATGAGCTATCTTGTAAAACTACGGGGAAGTTGCTGTTATGCGAGGCCGAGCAGAACAAATCACGAGCTGTCCGTATCAAGAAGCAATTACTTCATCGTCTTCAGGGCTTAGGCCAGACGATTCTTTCACAGAAGAATAAAAACAAGACTTTCGTTTAGCTTTTTTCATAGAGCTGAAGCTAAAGGATGTTGGCGCGAGATAACAGCAGCGTGGATGGCGGCACGATTGAGTTTCAGAAGGCGGCCATAGCAGTTCTTGCGACATGTGTACAAGCAGATTGAAAGAGCTTCCCAGCTAGGGGGGCTTGTACCTAATTTACTCATTATCCAAAGAGGGATGGGAAGGGGGCAATAAAAAATCCAGAAAGGGACAAGGGACGCCTTACTATGAATCATTGTTTATTTGTTTTCACTTTCACAGTCGCTTGGTTCGAAAAATCTCAAACTATTTTAGCCCCCATCCAATTATGGAGTGGAAAGGCACATTACTTCTAAGGATCTTTTCCTTTCAAAAAAATTCCAAAAATGTCTTTTTGAAATGCTTTGTTCTCAAAACCTTCTATGTCCTGTAAGGGATCAGTCATTTCTAATGCCGAGTAGGGGCCCAGAAGATATTGTTATTGAGATAAAAAGTTTTTCATAACCCCTCTATTTCGTCACAAAAGTTTTCTATGACCCCTGTCCTTTAGCTGTAATTTTTCGTGCCCCCCCCCTCTGTATCAAATTTTATGACAAATTTTCTTCGCAACATATCATATTTTCGGATAGCAAGTGACGCAAAAAGAACATGGAATTCTTTCAAGAGAAAAAACGTGGTTCCCTATGATTCATGAAAATATTCAATAGTGATACTGTGAGGAGAAATGCAACGCTTTGAAAAGATCATAGAGGGAAGGAGTTCTCGTTACAGATAGCCTGTGTCCCAGACTCCAGAAAAATAATTATGTTTTCGTATGGGGCCTGGAACACAGGCTAATTACAGATAGCTCAGATCCCAGATTAGCTTTTGTAGTTTTCATGGCCCCCTTTTTCAGACTTCAGATTTTTAGTGACCCACCTTTAACCGAGGGGCAAATCACTTCTCAAAATAGCGTACGTGATTTTTGTGATTTTAAAATCACATGATTTTTTTCTGTGATTTTTTTGCGACTTTAGTGCTTTTTAGTGATTTTTTCGTGTGATTTTTCAGTAAGTTTTCAGTGATTTGTGATTTTTGGTACTTTCTGTGTGTGATTTTTTTGTGAGTTTGTGATTTTTGTATGTGATTTTTTAGTGATTTCAAGGAATGTGTACGAAAAAAATCAGTGATTTGCCCCTCGCCTTTAACTGCCTAACATTTTTGGTGGCCCCTCTAAATATCTTCCAGCCCCTTAGCTGGCAATTAACTGGTCCCTAAGAATTTTCTAAAAAATAATTCACCACTTGCTTCCAGCTTCAAATAAGATCATCAAAGCACAGATGCAAGAGTCAGGGGTAGGGGGTCTGGGGGCTGCAGCCCCAATCCCATGTGCAAAATAATGTTAGCCTGTGTTCAGGCTAAATAATGTGGGCTAATTTCAAACAGCACAAGTGGCGAAAGAATGCAGATATTTTGAGGAAAGGAAAGATTTTGACTTCGATCAGATAACTTGGGTAACTTCTCCAGGTTTTATTTTTTGCAATTTCAAAAACTCGAAATGCTCGGAACTGAAAAGCAAGCTCTGCGGGTTATACGGAGTAAAAGTAACTGATCTGCGGTCAAAGTGCAGCCCTGCCAAATAACGTGCATGGCACGTATAACTAGCACAATGGGTCTTTGTCAAGTCTGGTCAACCAAAAGGGTTCCAGCAGAATGATAAACAAAACGTAGAACTGTGCGCACATGCTGTGCGCATCTACTATCATTGTCACAAGAACTTGTCAAGATGTGCTGCGGAGGAGCATACTGGGCACATCTAAACGAGGCCGAAAGCACTAATCGCTCTGGGATCGAGACTGGGAGCAGTTGTGTTTCAAAGATTCTCATTCGTTCACCTTTCAAAATCCCCTGACGTTACTTAGATGTAAGGAACTAAGACATTATCCTAAACAGTTTTTGGGGTCTGTTCCTCGTCAACAATTTTTGGGGCCTGTATCTTGTCGCACTAGCGGGAGAGTTTAATCAACAGATTCGAAGAGTAGCATGTGGTGAAAACGACACTTGCTGTCAGAAAATCTCAGGAAGGGGGCTCTCCCTATCAGATTTTTGGTTTGTAAAACGTTGTATAGTATACCTTTGAGTACGCTATTTGGCTAATAACTGGCATATTTTTTGTTGTTGCCGATGAGAAAATTAGACAAGGTAGCATTAAGCTGAGTTTTTGAACCAAAGTATTGCAGTGGGGTTGCGAAAAAGCTATAAAACTGCCATCATATATTTATCATGAAGCAATGAGTATCTTCTTGGGGTCTTAGAAATGTCCTAATTTAGTATATTTTTGGTTTTTCAAACATATGATATTTTTGATCCCCCAGCCCGACACCTATAAGGAGTTGTCCCTGGGAGAAAATTACCCATATCATAGAATATAAATTGCTATTGTGCTTACATCTCTGGTTGGCCAATGAAAACTCCTATTTGAAATTCGCTGATCTAAGGTCGAAAAGAGAGGTACAACTACACCTATCCAGCGAAATATAACAGTATAACAACAGTCCGACAATGTAAGGCCGATCGTCCTTGTCATTAGAAAGAGTGCCGTTCATGAATATTTCATACGCTGAATAAAGCTGGTTTTGGAACGCATAGGGAAACGTGAGAAAGAGCCATTTGTAACTTGTTAGTGGAACCTTTCCAATACCGATAAAATATCTGTAGACTCATTATTTTCATGTAGTTTCGTTTCTCTATGTCGCTTCAAACAAGGCTCGTTTCCAGCTACAGCAGCAACAACAATCAATTCACTTCAATGAACGAGAAAGAAGAAATTTGAATCCTGAGTTTACACTTAATACATGTCGTAGCTTCGCTTTTTGACTAAACTGATACAGCTACAACCAGGGGCGGATCCAGCCCGAAGTTGAAAGGGGGCAATGAGGAGAGGGGGTGCCAAAAATAGAATGGAAAGTGAGCGCGCCGAAGGTGTGCCAAAATTTTTGAGAGGTTAGTCGAGGAAATTCTCTGGTTTTTCTACTGAATAACGCCTTAGTTTATATGTTTCCCCGCATTCAGAACGAAACACTGAATAAAAGAGTGCATTTTGGTCAGGATAAGGGGCACTGTCATTGCAAAAAAGGGGGTGCCAAAGCTGAGTTTTCATTGTGAAGGGGGCAATTGCCCCCATCTGCCCCCTTAATCCACCACTACCTACAACTACTGGGTGAGTCAATAAAAAACGCCCGACGTTTGAAAAGATGCTGCTCCCTGAATATCAAAGCAATGATATTGAAAACGGTTTTGTTTATCTCCCATATGTCAAATTAGGTTGAGTAATTTACCCGGCTTTAATTGGTCATTCCTTCCGGTCGAAATAGGAGATTTTCTGCAGAAAGACCAGATCGAAAGCCTGCAAAAATAAGTGAAACACCAAGCAAGATTTCCCTTTGTTCTCTTATCTAGCAATGATGACTCTTGGATGTGTTCATGTATTTTGTCCTTATGGGAGAATGGAATCCCCCTGAATAAGTTACTAACGTGCTAAAGCGTGAAGTCAGCACTTTTGGGATTCTTGCTCGTAATTTTAGCACGTTTTTTAAGGTTTCTCAAAGGGATTCATTTTAGAAAATCGCTTACAGAATCTGAACCGAGTGACCGTTTTCAGCCAGAAAAATTCCTAAAAATAATTGAACATATTAGCTAGTCAATAAGGTATTGCAAAATATCATTGCTTTAGGACATTTTTTTGCTCATCCGTTACCTCCGTGAAGCGAACACAGCAATATCAATCAAATTCCATCACTTGAATGAGCGAAAGTACATGAACTTAAATCCTGAGTCGACACTTCCTGCAGTCTGATTTAGCTAACCAGAAACTGCTATTATTCATTATACCTTTCCTTAAGCGAAGAAACTTTGGCGGGAAGAATCTTTTGCGGCTGCAAGAAATAATGAAGTTTCGAAATTAATTTTCGCGGTCAGGTCAAATCGAGATATCTCGGACAATTAACTTTTGCGGGCTATAAACTTTAGGGAAAGTAAAGTAAGCTGCTGTGAGAATACCAGAGAAAATAACGATAGCTTTCGCAAAGTTTGATATCATCCATCAATAAACAAGAAAACCACTTGTAGTTAAAACGACACTTTGTAGTAATGAACTTTCGCGAATTGAAACATCTTGTCGACGGGCTAGACGAGTGGACTTTCGCAATTTTAGTCAGACTGACTCAAACAAGTTCATGGAACAGCATCCAATACCAGACAATCAAAGTTTGAGCTCCTCCGAAGTAACAATACAGGCGGAGGACGCCTGTACGAAATAAACTTTCATTAGTAAATGTCACAGAGGCACTAAATAATCTATGATGTTAACTTCAAATCACGCATGATATGAGTTGCAAACAAAGTTTCAGCAGATAAAGTGTTTCTTTGCACGTGCGGCTATGATAATTGATAAATACATAAATTACATGGAATAAAATCTATAGCCTAGAGATTGAAAAACTAAACGCTTCGGGCTTGACCCTTCATCAGTAGTAACGAGAAAAAGTACTTTGAAAATAAAGAAGCAGAGAAAGAACGATTGATAGAATAGTGTATTAATAGAATGGAGAAGAGAATGCGACGAAAGAATGCGACGTGAAAGATGGAGAGTGAGATTCGAAAGGGAAAACCTAATAGCAGATGATAAATGAGGAAGCTATGATATACTAAATGAGAAGCATTTGTTAAGTCCTTTGGTATTAAGGTTCCCAATTTAAAGATAATTCGCTTTTCCAAAGTCTTTCGTTTTCGACTATCTTTTTCTGCGAACAAAAGTCCCTGAACGACCATATCTCCTGTTGAATGGCCCTCCGAATTAAAGTGCCTTGAAACATTTGTGTCAGAATGTTCAACCTTTTGTTCCTCCTCGTGAGATTTATTTTCGACGTTGTGTTAATGTTCACCAAATCGACTACATAGCTGACGACATGTCTCTCCTATATATACTTGGCATCTGGTGCATCGAATGTAATAGATAAGGCAGGATGAGGAGCAAGTGAAGGACTGGCGAACGGAAAAGTTTCCAGATGGTGGTGTAGAGATCTTGGTATCACTGCTAACATGATCACACGTTCTGTAATTGGAGCGGCCACGTTCTGCAAAGAAAGTTTGACCGCTCCATCGTGTAGGTCATGCAGTAGAATCGAATTTTCCATAAATGATCAAGTAATACAGCCATTATTGCTGCTGCAAACCAAGCTTTTTACTGGTTTCCTCTATTTACGTCTGACGTGGAAGAATAGACCTTTTAGCTATTCTACAAAAGAGCCTGGATCGAGCGATATTTTTATACAAATTTATACGCGAGGTTCGAAAGAGTGGCGTTACAGCTTCGATCGCAATTGTGCACATTCGAAAACTCTACAAATTGTAATGAAATATCGTTCGCTCCACATTCGTTTTCAGAATAGCTACAAGGTCTATTACAGCACGTCTCAGCAATTCTGACCTTTTTTCTGCAAGTAATTGAGCAAAATTCGTACTTTCAGCAAGTAATATGGTAACCCAAAATGTTTTCCATCATACGCCATTAGGTTCGATGTCAACGAAAAGTTATCGAAGAATGCCAGGCCTGACTTACCACAAAAATTCCTGATGGCATCCCCGAACAGACCTCGTTGGTCACTCAATAAAACTGAAGGAGTCTTCGGCAAGCTTTCCACGATAAGTTTAGGCCACTGGTTTCCAGTTAGTGCATCTGTAAAGTATTTGAGGTAATAATCCAGAAAGCTCTTTGAGTTTGCGTTGAAATGAGCACCAGCATTCATTATCATATACGTATTCGTGATATTGTACAATGAAACGATTCTTTCTCTTGTCCGGGCAGTAAAAAATGTGTTATAATCTGGAAAATATTCAACGATGAATTCCGATCCGAATCCGCAATCTTCTTTGTCATCTAATAAAATAGAAGATTCTAGTGTTATGTTGTGGCAGTCGCTGTTCAGTAACTGTAATTCGCCATAACAATCTCTTTTTAAGGAGTCACTTGCATGTTTGTGTAGCACTCCTCCTGAGAAGTCACCGGTCAGGAAAAGAAGCATTGTAAGGAGGAATTTCCTTGCCTCGCTGTCACCTAGGAAATGATGAAGAGAAAGGCCGTCACAACAGCATCTTGAAATCACAGAGGAATTATTTAATTCAGACGTTGGAAGTGCACCAAAACATCAAATTATCAGTTGGTCCGCTTTCATTAACGATGGAACTGATTTGATTTGATTTGATTTGATTTTAACTTCTTTAAGCACGGTGGCCACGTCAGTCAGAGGATTGATTTTCAGTGGGCCGTGCAAAAGAACTGTCTTCATGTAAGCGATATCTCTTCTCTTTCCTTTAACTGATTGAGGTAAGAGATGCAGATGCTTTTGATGAACAAGATGCGTCAAAGTAAGACTACCTTCACACGATGCCAGCACATTCTGAAAACAGTGAAAAAAGTTCCGGTAGCAAAAGTAGAGCAGCTGGAACAATTTGAAAACGCTAAGAAACTTGACACTAACAACTCGTTGCGAGACTGAGATGCTAAAGAAGTGTGCCTAAATCCTAAAGAATCACTCAGTATCATCCCAAAAGCGTCAAAGAATGCTGTATTTACGTCATTTGTGAGATTTCACACGATGCTGTTTTTAATTGGGCCAGTTAGAGTAACGTTTTTTAAAATCTACCATTTTCAAAATCTGCCGAAAAAATGTGCCGTTTTCGTATGAATGAGAGGCCTATTCGTCACATTTTTCACCGTTTTCTAAATGTCCCGGCATCGTGTGAACGCAGTCTAAGTCAACACATTTGGCGAGCTGTGGAATAAAAAAGTATGCAGCCGACATTCAAAACTGAAATGTGAATCTACCGGGTGAGTCAAAAAAAAACGCCCGATGTTTGAAAGGCTACTGCTTCCTGAGTATATAAACAATTATATTTTGCGATATCTGATTGCGTACCTAACATGGTAAAATTACAAGCAAGAGTCCCGAATGTGTTAACCTCACAACGATGGCTTTCGGCACGCTTTAGTACGTGCTTTCATCCCAGGGGGGGAATTGGTAGTTCAACGTGAGGTATCTGCCCGGGGGGTAACTTCAGTAGGCGGGTGACGGGGGTGTGCCATTTGACTATGTGCAAAATGTTGCAAAACCCTAAACACTTAGCGGTAGTAGCTTTTAGCCTAAGCGGTAGTAACTAATAACCTAGGTGGTGGTAACTCGTTGCCTAAGCGGTAGTAACTTCCTAGGTAAGCTGCAATAGCAATAGGTCAGTTGTTCCCGAAACAATAGTGCTATTGTGTAGCCGACATGTAAGCAAGAAAATGACAGGTGTAGAAGCAATGGTAGGACTGTGGCCCGTAGCAGCTATTGGGGGCGGTCGGGCCCGGGCCCCACCAATAATTTCAAAAAGTTGCATTTTTTTCATTCATCACGTTTAACGCAGAAAGCTGACTTAATCAACTATGAAAGTGCTCTCCAAAAAAGTGTTTCTAGTGTCCTCCCTCAAACAGTACTTTCAACGCACCCTAAGTGAGATTACCCTGGGTACCAGAGACTAATATGCATATACAAAATATACACAAAAAAAGAAAAAGGGATATTCTTTTTTCTTCTTCCTCTTTATCTTTTAAATTTTTTAATTAGGCTCTGGTACCCAGGGTATAGGTGAGATAAGATGTAGCCACTCTCATTCGGGCTCTCATTGAGAATTTAGAACTGAGAGCTTCTTTGTACTTTTCTTTCCTAATCAAACAGTTCAAGCAATCACCATTCTTTTGAACGAGCTTCTGAATGAAGTGTGTATTTCAGGTCAAGACCATATTTCTATGGTCAAGACCTATCTCAGGCTGGAAGCAACAACCAAAGGGTGCTACATGTGCACAAAAGAGACAGCACTGACAGGGCTGTCGAGAGACGGCACGGGCCCCAGGGTGGGTGTGGATTGAGCCCCCGGCGCCAAGACCTCCGAAAAATTTTGTGGACCACGCCTTTTTTCTTTCGGATCATGCCCTCCTATGCACTGGTAACAGGGCCTAAAAGGATGCTTTTAGATGAAAACGCCTCGTATAAATTATTAACAAGATTTTTAGATGGAAAAGTTGTTTATCTCGTGTGTAAAGACGAAGCTGAGAATGCCCCCCGCGAGCCAAGAAACCTTCCTGGGGAACAGTCAAGACAAAGAAAAAATAAATGATATATATTTGCCGGGCCCCTAGGGAGCTGTCATAAAGAATGAAACAGAGAGGGGCGGAAGGCATTTCAAATTTCGCCGTAAAATCATATAGCCAAATGCAAGAAATAGAAACTGCTTTTACAGCCCCTTAAACATCTGCAAAAATTATTTGATGACCCAATGGCTTCAAAATGAACTTTGTGGTTCAGAAACTTCTTCAAGAAAAACTTCATGCACTATACAGTTCAATTCCCCCCATGCATCATGTTGCTGCCAATACCGTATTTGTGGGTTCAAATGTAACGCTTCAAGAAGGCAGGGAAGAACCTGCAGATAACACTGTATTAGACACTGGGATGGAGAACGATATCAATGATCAAGAGAGCAGCAAGAATGACGTTAAAAATGCTTCAAATAACTGTAAAATATTGAAAACAAGTCCCAAAACAAACATAGCTTCATAGCCCATGTTTATCACTTGAACTTGTTTGTTAGCCCAACATTTTCCATACAATAATTTTGGTGACCCTGTCAAATCCCTTCCGTCCCCTGCTGTTCCATACTTTATGACAGCTCCCCCAATGGCCTCGGGCCCCCTGGTAGCTACCCTGGCTACCCCCCATTCTTGACGATCCTGAGCATTGATAAACTAATATAAACTCAACCTTCAGCATCTCAAAAGTAACGCTGTAGAATTCGATGCACGAAAAATTAAATTTGGGTCGCTCAGCCCTTTTGGCATAAGAAGCCCTTTGTCAAGAGAGATGGAAGTATTCAGACTTCAACTATCTAAATCAAGCACATCTGAACCATGAGAACTCGCGATACTTTCGACCTGTCGTAGTTTAGTTTCAGGTAGCCTTTTTGCAATATATTTGGATGCATAAATTTCCTATTTTGCCCTTAGGACCTCTGAACATAAAATGACCTTTTGGCATTCACAGAAGGGTGTTTCCAAGAAAATAAAGGCCACGGCTCAAAACATTTTTTCCTGGGGCTCCGGACACCAAAATTCTTTACACTTTCAGCTTCTGCACAAATTGTGCCCCTCCAATCTGAAAAACGCTCCTCCGTGCCTGGTAGGACTAGGATGGTAGAAACTTCTCCTAGTGTGAGCATATGATAGTATGGTCATTGGTCAATCATTGATCAGAAATTAATTGCAATTTGTTTTGATAGGTTTGCATAACGTGTGGAGACTAAATAAGTGGTTAATTTCTGTCGTTACAGAATCTTACTAACAAACAACAATTAGTTCATCATACTTTCTTAGATCTTCGCGAATGAGTCATATCAATTTTCACAACCATAAGCAACAGAAAATTTTTAAATACTCTTACCCTAAAAGGTAGTAAATGCCTGAATTTGAGACCCTAAATTTTGCAACGGGTACGTCACCTTGAACAACCAAGTCCCCAGGCGCGGATTTAGTGGGGGGCCGGGGGGCCATGGCCCCCCCAAAGTGCACGGATTCTCGCAAAACCGTTGTCTTTTATAGATAAAAGAGTAAGTTTTAAAACTTTACTTCCTAAAGCAACCCACAAATAACCATAGCACAGCTGCACGGCAATTCGGCTAACGACAAGCCCGTCTAACTGACCATTTATTGTTGATCCAGAGGTTTGAAAATATGCGGATCTGAATTCTAAACGAAATTTCATTGCGTGAGGTGGAAACTGAAAATCATTTGTTTCATTCACTGTGTCAAAATATCGGTGATTCAGGATCTTCCAGTGAACTTTGCTGTTGAAGTTTATTTTATGACAAATTTCGTTCTGATAAAGACTTTTGAAAAAGATTCGTGCCTTCTGTTGTGATAGTTATAAAATGTTGATAAGTCACTTTGATACCACTGGAAGGAGAACACACTTTCGAATACAAGTGAAGATTCTGGAAGGTGACTAAGCGAAGAGCATTTTGCTATTGTGACTATGCCTACTCCGATGAGGGAACTTACCATGGGAAATTTCACGGGATTTTCACGTAACTTTGAAATGTTTTTGAATCGTGGATTTGACAACAACTTCATTTTTTATGCCAAATTTTCATTCCCATGGTGGTGGAGCTTATTTCCGCGATACACATTCCCGAAACGGTGCTTATGATAAACATTTTTTGGATGGTCTCTTACTTTCCTAACTGATCGCCCATTACGTTTTGCACAAAAATTCCAGTTTGTATGTCAGGAAGAATGAAGATTGAGTGATAAGCTTTATGATCTAAAATGAAGTAAAAGGGGCGTTCCCCACGTTTTCCGAGTCTGAAGGGCGTGGCCCCGAAAAGTTTTCGTGGGGGCTACGCCCCCAGACCCCCATGTTTCCTTCTTAGTGGCCTTCCCCAAACTCCAAGCCTGGATCCACCCCTGCAAGTCCCCCCTGGGGCTTTCAACTTGGCGAGTAGAAAGTCTTCCCCCGTGTGTGAATAACTTATTCAGGGGGATTCCATTCTCCCATGAGGTGAAAATACCTAAACACCTAAGTGTCATTATTGCTAGGGAGGAGAACAAAGGGAAATCTTGCGTGGTGTTTTCACTCGTTTTTGCAGGTTTTCGAAAGGGGTTTTCTGCAGAAAATCTCCTGCTTCGACGGGAATGGATAAATTACGGAACCTAATTTGACATATCGGGGATAAAACAAGACAGTTTTCCATATCGTTGCTATGATATTCAGCGAGCAGGAGTTTTTCAAACGCTGGGCATTTTTATTGGCACACCCGGTATCAGTCAAAGGCACACTGAGGTAAGACAATTTTGTTTGGTAAAAAACCTTGTGCTCGATTCCGTTTCCTGATTTATTTGCCATTAACAACAATAAATTTAGTGTTTCAGAAATAGGATTTAGATTTCAATGGCGAGTAAATCATAGACCAGCAACAGAATGTTGAATTCTCGTTCCAACATAAGCTTTTTCCTAATTTCTTAGTTAAAAAGATGAGCCATTTTAACGAATAAAAGTTTTACATCTAAGGTTGCCTTTGACTCATATAGAAACATTTCAGCTTTGAATGTCGGCTGCATACTTCTTATTCCAAAGCCCGCCAAAAGTGTTCAATATATTCAATCACCTGCAAACGATTAAGGGCCTGATCATATGGAGGCGAGCCAGCTCGCTTGCCGGGCTGGAGCTCCTTGCCGAGATCTCACCTCATCTTTAATTGCAATACAAAATCTGATTTCTGTTCATATGGGCAGGCGGGCTGGCCAGCTTAGCGAGATTTCACTGGAGTACTGGCGAGATCTCGTTAGGCCGGATGAACAATTTCCCATACGAACGCTCCATTCCGGCTACCGAGACGAAAACGTCTACATTGCTCATGAGCTGCTTATCTACCGGGTGAACCAAAAAAACTTCACGAGCTAGATCATAACTAGCTCCCTGAAATAAAAAATTATTGCCAAATGCTTTCTATCACAGTGTAGTTGAAAGGCTTAGCTTAGGCTTAGGTCTCGAGACTGGTTGACTGTAGAACAACTAATAAACTTCGACCGATCTGTTATGACCTATAAGATGATGAATAAGATCTGCCCTGAAAGCCTTTGGGATAGATATAAAACAAGAAATATGTACTCAAGTTATAGAACAAGAAACTGCACGGACATTCAACTTCCGAGATATAATCTTGAGTACTCAAAGAAAAGCTTTCACTATTCGGGTCTAAAACCTTGGAACGAAATCCCCATTACCATCAGGGAACTCTCTACCTTGCAACAATTCAAAAAACACCTCAAGATACATTTGAGGAGCTGAATTAAACTCAAACACGACTCCCCGGAAGATCAGCCCCATCCAATAAATTTTCATGTATTTATTTTGTATGACTGTACATTTTAAGTTTTGCTGAAGGGATTTTTCGTGTATAAATAATGTATGATAATAATAATAATAATGATAATAGATAATACTCTTTTGAGACGCTGCATGGTCATTTTAAGCAATAACTTCCATGCGAAAAACCAGATTCAATGAAAATTTCGAATCTAGGATTCTTCATTTTGAGTGAAATAATCGACATCATATTCCAGTCAACATTTTGTGAAAACTCGACATAGCGATGGATTTGAAGTTGTAAGAAATTTTGCTTGCAAATGATTGACCTCTGTTCCTCATTCAAATTTCATGCTCTAAAGCAAATTTAGAATCAAGCTTTTTTAACACTTTCCAAAATATGGACTGGAAAGCGAGAGAATGATCCGAGAAAGCGATGAATTTCCGCATTTTTGAAGCCGTTTCTTCGGACAGTACGCATATCTTAAACTGACCAAGCAACGTCTCAAAAGATAGCGGAGCCTTTCAACTACATTGTGATACGTTGTTTGTCTTGGTACAATTTCTTTTCAAGAAAACATCTGTGATCTAGCTCGTGAACTTTTTTTTGGTCACCGGGTAGACAATGGTCACGTGTCTCATTGTTGACATGTGTCCAACTTCTGTCTCGGTAGGCGGGCTAGAATTTCTTCATAAGAACACAAGATGAAAACTGTCTCGCCTACCGGGCCAGCCCGGTAAGCAGGCTAGCTCACCTCCATATGAAGAAAAGTAATCATTGCTCTTTCAAACAAGCAGCGACAAAAAATGTATGTCATGCGCAAGAAATTCTCTAAGGATTAAGGAAGATAAATTGGATGAAGTTTTTCATTACCAATGAAATCTCTCAAAGTTTGATTCACCGAAATTTTCATTGCTTATGAAAATACGAGAAAAATCACGAACAATCATGCACATCTGTGAAGTACTCCAAGGGCGGGCATGGCACACTGACAACGATGGTCCTACCTTTGTCCGAAAATTGGTAGTTCACGAAAAAATTTTTCACCATCTTTGTCCCCAAAACTGGTCGTCTTTTATGACAAATTTACGCTGTATTTTTCTTCGATTTGATGGAAAATTTAATCACTGGCGATGTTGGTCCCGAAAACAGGCAGACACGCGTGCTTACACTTGAAAATGGGAGTTGACCCGCCGGGAAAACAGGTAGTTTCGGCCAAATACCGTTTTTTGAAAGCAAATGGTACTCGTAGCCGTGAAGGCACTAGTGTTCCAAAACCGGTTTTTCTTCCTCACTAAAATCCCATGTCATTCATTGCAAATCCAGAAGAGATTATCCTGCAGGCATCATTACCGTCATTTTTATATCTATATTGAGCAGCAGTGTCCCAAAACTGGTAGTCTTCAAGTGGCAGTTCTGAAAATGTCCTTAGGTCCTAAAAGAGTCGTTGATATTTCTTTTGGTTCATCCTAAAACTGGCCTTTTTTCCGTAAATTTGGCCGACAAAGGTATAACCGTTTTGGTGAAAAAAAATGGAATTCCTGGTCTTTTTTGTAAATTTTGCCGGACAAAGGTAGAACCGCTTATGTGGAAATTGGAAATATGGTCTTTTGAGCTTAACTTTGGCGGACAAAGGTAGAACCAGCTAACAGGTAAGCTTTAGGATTTTGATAAAAAAGGAGGTGAGAAAACTTGATTTTTATGAGTAATTGATGGAAAGGGAAGACTGGTTTTTAAGATTTGACCTTTGTCCCAAAAACTGCTTGTTCTGGGCAGGAAAGTCGTACTGTGTCATAAAAGAACTGGTTATTTTTTCCAATTCCTTCGGACAAACAGGGGCTAAAATATTTTACAGTACTTGCCCGCCCCTGGCACTCTTGGTGCTAAGGATTCTCGAAAGGGGAGAGTATTTCTGGCTCAACAGTATCGCTTTGGAAAAATATACATTACTTTGAACAGATTCAGAAGTAAATCTTGACTTATATGTACAGATTGAGGTCAATGCAGAGTCATTAAAGGGGCAGGGTCAAATAATGTAAGCAAACTTCCTTCGAAACGACAATTTTTGAATTAATCTTGATAGGCTATATCACAGAGATTTTCCATTAATTTGCTCAAAATGAAGGCGTTATTTTGAAGACGGACTCTTGAATTTCGCAGAAAAACAAATAAAACACTCATATGTTGCAAGATTGCAGAGGTATTGGCGGATTTTCGAGGTAACTTATTGTGGATTCATCCCATCCACCAAAATCAGTGCAGAACACAATGGCCACGTGTGGGCAACAATATATATTATAGAGATAACATACCCGCTTCCCGGTTACATGACCCAGCCCCTTTAACGGCAATTATAAACTTGACCAACTAGCCAAGAAGTCCAAAGAAGAAAAAAATAATTTATAAACGAAGACATACCAATGAAAATCAGGTTAATTTCATTATTCGCCAAAAGTTTGCAAGCTTCTCGGCGTGTAAACTCTTCTAGTTTACAATCCCCAGACAGAGGCTCCCAAACTGCATCAGAGGCTGGAATGAGGTCACGATAATTCGTTGACTTAGGGTGAGTGCAATGATGTAACGTGTTACCACACCATCCCGTTTGTTCACTACAACAATAGTATGTGCTGTTTGGATTACATCCAGATGGTAATGTGAAATTAGCAAATGGTTGTGCCCAGCCACATCTGTGAATTGAAAAGATGATGGAAATTCATAATTTACATTTCAGAGGTGATAGAAACATGGACTTCTTTTTGAATGGAATGAAACTCGTTTATAAGAGATTTTAAAGGTGATCTGAAGCGAAAATTTTTATTGATGCAAATAGATAGCACTTTTGAATGATAAAGAATGTCGTTTACCATTTTGTGATACCTTGTTTCATTTTCAAATTATAGACTGTTTTGTATGATTGGCTGATGACGTCATTTTGTTTGCAAAAAGTAATGAAAATGTACAAGGCTGGCTATGTTTCCTAAAGGAATTGACTCCAAGAACATTTCTTAAGTTGGCATACCTTTCTAAACATCATATCAGTCCATGAAACAATTTTTATTGCATTTATTCAGCTCAAGTTAAATGTCTCCAACAACTGTAACCTTTCAAAGCTTAGATACAGCTACATTCCAGTACATCATCCTAGCAATTTGCAAACAAAATGACGTCATCAACTGAAACTTGATATTAGTGGATAACTTGAAAACGAACAGAGATATCAAAGAAATTTAAACAGGAGTCCGAATCATTCGACAGTGCCACTACTTTGAATCAATAAAAATTTTCGCTTCAGATCACCTTTAAGAAATTCTAGTACTATGTCTGAGATGTATTAAGAAACTTTTCAAAGTTAAAAGCACTGATATTATAGCAAATATATCGTTGAACCTTCATTCTTTTATTTGTGTTTTCATCATGACAGAACACTGTTTATTCTTATATGATGCTGTAAATGTCAAGAACAATATCTGCAGCAGTGTCAGCGACCACATGACAATTCATGCATTCAAACAATAAGAAACCAATAAAGAAACTTTTGGTACTAAAATGGAAAAATTTCATGCTGAATCAAGAATCTTTTAGTTTTATGGCCTGATCCTAGTTTCTTATAGAAATACGTATAATCATAAAAGAAATCTATTGTTGTAGCATTGTTGTTTAAGCCCTTTTTTTCAATAATTTTGCAACCATGAGATGTTTATAAAGTTGAATTTACCGGTACTTTTAGTGCTGGCTAGACAGCGAGAAAAACCAAAAAATTATAATTATATGAATCTTTTGGTTTCAAAATAGAAGTTGAATCATTCAAATCGATAAAGCACTCTTGGTGCTATGAGTTTTCAAAATTGAGAACATGTTTCTGGCTCACCCGGCATTTCTCAATTTTCCAGAGAGCAGCCAAGCATGGGCTGTCGACTCTGACAACATAATATAGCTAATGGTTGAAAAGTGAATTGAAGAACAACGTACTTACAATTTTTAACTACCGGGTGAGTCAATAAAAACGCCCGGCGTTTGAAAAAATCCTGATCCCTCAATATCAAAGCAATGATGTTGAAAACTGTCTTGTTTTATCCTCGACATCTCAAATTAGCTCCAGTAATTTACCAGGCTTTAATCGGTCACTCCTTCCCGTCAAAATAGGAGAGTTTTTAAAGAAAGCCCCTTTCGAAAACCAGCAAAAACGAGCGAAAACAGCAAGCAAAATTTCCCTTTGTTCTCCTTCCCAGCAATAATGACTCTTGGGTTTGCTCATGTATTTTGTCCTAATGGGAGAATGGAATCCCCCTGAATAAGTTATTCACACTAGGAGGAAGACTTTTCAACCCACCAAAACGAAAGCACGTGCTAAAGCGTGCTGAAAGTCATCGCTGTGAGGTGAACACATAAGGGACTTTTGCTTGTAATTTTAGCACGTTCGAAGGTTTCTCAAAGGGACTCATTTGGAAAATTGCCTACTGAACGGAGTGACCCATTTTAGCCAGGAAAATTTCTAAAAATAATTGAACATGTTAGCTATTCAATCAGATATTGCAAAATATCATTGCATATATATTCAGGGAGCAGTAGCTGTTAAAACGCCGGGCGTTTTTCTTGTTGATTCATCCGGTACCAATGGTAGGAAGATTTTGGGCATAAAATCGTTTTGAAAAGTTCTGACTCAGAATTCATTAATGATTTACAATGTACAATCCTAGCCTGACATCAAGATTTGTCATGGTATAACTATGAATTTTTCAAGCAATGCATACATTATGTAACTCATCCGGTACTCCGTCATGTAGATTCGTTTTGAATAGATTACGCTGTAGTTACACTCATGACTAAGCTTGAGAAACGTCTTGTTTAAATATTACGTTCTTGCTGACGATGTCAACACTGTTAGAAAGCTATAAAATTCTTCTTTGGAAATGTCTGTAACGAAGACAGGCTTGATACAGATAGGGAAATATTGACTACGAAGAAGAAAGTAATTGGAACAAGCGATGATCAGTAAGAGACAAATGCTAGGTGTCTTTCGATGTGTTAGCCTGAGTACCTGACAGGGCCGTCGAGGCCCAGCTCGGACCCTGGAGTGATCTATGGGAATAGCCCCAAAAAGTGTTTGGGAGTGAAACCCCGAAAATATTTGTGATGACCACGCTCTTCAGATTCGGTGGAAATGAGGGAAACGCCCTTTTAAGACTAACTTTCTAAGTATTGTATTTATAAATCAAGGACATTTTCTTACGTCAGTAAGCCTGGTTGGCAACAAGCCTGGTCGTTGCAATGGAAATAAGTAAAATGGTCTGTAACAGTCACAGTCGACGGTTCTTGCAAATATTCTTTGAAGGCAGATAAATTGTCCTAAAAATGCATTCCAGACTAGACGCACAGCAATAATACATTTTTACGGCACAAAATCTTCCCTCTAACCCCCTCCTCGACGGTCTTAGTACCAGATGTACCAGAGCCTCTCCAAAAATGGACTGCTACAAGTCTCTCTCGCGGCAAAAACGGGAGAAGGAATAAAAGCGAGAGAGACTTGTAGTACTTGGTAGCCTGGGTCGTTGGCTGGACGGGATTCTGTCCAGTCGGCATCCATTTACAAATGACAAATATCCAATCACATGCTTAGAAAGGACAATGATACAACAGAGCGAGGCTCTGCGATGTTCTTTGACAATGGCCGACTCAAGCTTCGATGAAACAGTTGAAAACAACCCCGTCATTTTGAAAATAAAGCAAGGCTCGATAGTTCATGAATATTAATGAGCATGCCAAGTATTACAAGTCTCTCTCGCCTTTTTCCTTCTCCCATTTTTCCGCGAGAGAGACTTGTACCAAGTCCATTCCAAAAAAGAAGAAGAAAGAAGAGGAGGCTCCTTTCTCCTTTTTCGATTTTTCGAGAGGTCTGTTGCTCATAGTATTGATGATTCAAAATTGATTTTACTCATGATGAATGAATAGGTCAATTCGAAGCAAAATTCATCGTGAAATAAATCATTTTTAGATACATCAACTCTCTTCAATATCTTTTCTGTGGTTGCAAGTCAAACATACCTCAAATCATCCCTGTGCATCTCCTCTGGCAAATACAATGCTTTCCGTATTTCTTTATCAGTTATTAAAGAAGATGAAAGCATTTTGTTTTCATTTTTGATCCACTTTCCTTTCACACCATACTCCAAAACATTAGCACATGAGCACCCAGTAGCTCGTGCCTTGGTGTTCTCTTTCGTAATGGCATCTGGCTGGCTGTCGATACTTTGAATAAATATGAATAATGAGACAGTTATTGTGATCAGCAAAGTCATGATCAATGCATCCCAATGACAATCTTTTCTTGCCATCAATAATGCTACACCTAGAAACAAACGTGAGAAATAAAGAGTGAGTTAGAGTGGAAGAGTTTCATCTTGTTTCATTGGTAGTACGTGATATAAGTGCAGTAAAATTGATAGAAAGAACTTGATCATGCTTGGAAGCCACCTGAGTGACGCATTAAAGCTTAAAACTGTTTGAAAGATCAACAAGATTATTGCAAATTATTGAAATTTCTTTGAATTTGTAGGAATTTTCGCTCTCCCTGGTTTTGAAGCATTTTATTGCTTGAAGTAATTTGAATTTTTGTCCTCCACCACTATTTGAATTGCTCCTTCCTTCAAACCACACAAAGAGAAACGTTAAAGATCGCTTTTCTGATAATTGTTTTGAGGTAGAAATCAGCAGGGACCAAGAAAGAACTAGTACAAGAAGAGAGAGCAAGCCCCTGAGTGTGACACGTTGGAGATGTAAAGAATGAAGCTTTGGTACAACTATTTTTCAAATCAAGCAATTGATCCTTTGTTACGAACATGAGTAGCATGGGTACAAAAGACTGCTTTGTTTTATCTGATGCTGATGAAAAACTTTGCCACTGATACAAAGTTTTATTGAAAACAGTCAAACAAGATCATATGATCTAACAAATTCGTTGTAGTTAGTGTCCAATGTACAGCCGTTAGTCACATTATTTTCTCATCCTAATGTAAAAATCAACATCACTACCCCGCTGTGGGATTCTAGCAGCATCTGTGACCGACCCACAGCTTTTTGTAGGATTTTGAAATACAAAATTGCGCGAAAAGCCTTTTCCTTCAAACCTTCAAAAGTTTAGTCGAATTCTCTGGACGGTCGATAGCAACATCTTTAAGAATTAAAGGGAATCGATATATACCCTATCCACACTGGCAAGGCAATGCCCCATTCACACTGCAAGATAAACCAGCTTAAACTAAACCAAGTTTCTGAATACGGCCTTCTGATTGGTCAATCCAACAAATCCAGTCATTTGATTGGTTGAAATTTAAACTGGTTTAGATAAAGCTGGTTTAACTGTGCCAGTGTGAATGCTGTATAAACCACCTTTATATAGGCGAGTTTAAATTTCAACCAATCGAATGCATTCGATTTGTTGGACTGACCAATTACGAAGCTCTATTCGATAACCTGGTTTAGCTTCAGCTGGTTTAGCTTACCACTTGCCAGTGTGAATGGGGTAATAGTAAAAAGATGGCCCAGGCCAAGTTAAAAGCATAATCTGTAATCTATTGCATGCAACAACTTTGGCGCCTGCGCTGCGGTTTGATTATGAGGCGAAGGAAACAATAAGTTTGTGGGCATTTCAGCAGGTTGTCGATATAGTCATGTCTATTCCCTTTAACATGAAAATGATATCGAAGTACAACATTATTACCTCTTTGAATCTTCTTCAGCTTCAAAATCTCTTGCTTGACCATATCATCAAGGCAAATGAGGCAGTATCAAGTAGAGGTTTTGTTAGCCATTAGCAAAGCACTGCAAAGGAAACAGCCAGCGGAGTTTCATGCCACCATTGGCACGAGCGAACTCTCTAGCTGGACGACTGTGAAGATGGCAACATGTAGAAGCTCAAGCAAACAAGACCTTTTCTTTGATGCAAAATACGATGTTCTTTATGCCATATTTAGCAAGCAGCGAACTCTTTGGCAAGACGATTGATAAGAATGGAAAATGCTGAAGCGAAAATGCCCTTTCTTTTGATACAAAATACGGATTCTTTTCTTTCGTTGAATCTTTCCTTGATTTGTTTACATTTCCAACTCCTATTTTGCACGCCTCAATTTTACAGCTAGCGAAAACACCGCTTGTGACTGAAATTCAGAGAAGATTCTTCATCTTCAATTTGAACTCGTTGTCAACTGTTCAATCAAGAATCAAGAATGAAGAACGTTCTCTTTTAGGTCGAAATTACTGTTGATTGATGAAAATGTAATCATGTATATATATATATTCTTCTTTGTTTCAAGGACAAAAGGATCACGTGTCAAAACAAAAACAATGGTTCTTTGTTAAATCTGAATATGATGTAAAAGATTCCATCGGCCTTGGTAGTCGTTGCCATAGCTATCATATGAATATAACGCAGAGAGAATTTTATCTGGAGATATTGAAACTTCTGCAGAATCAGTTATTTAGCAAGCGAGATCGGCTGTTCGGCGAGGAGCAGCCGCGTGTCGACTAGACTGTGAAAGACTAGCTAAAACACCGCTAGAAACAAACAAGCGAAAACACCACTGTGAAAGACGAAACAAAATCGGTAATATGTAAAGTGAATTTGTCCTTTCCTTTTCCCTTTCACAATTTTTTGACAAAATAATAGACTTTGGGAAAATCTAAATATCGGCTGATAAGATTCGAATTTTTGGGTTTTTCATTCGGAACATTCGGCACTTCATATTTTTGGCCTAAAGTTGAGTCGGCAAAATATGCTATGGACCAAGTGCCAGTATTTAGGTGGTTTTGGCGGCTGTTTTCCAAAGACTTGTTGCTGTATAGGAACAACAAAGGTTTACCTTGGGGCTGAGTTGAAACTGAACCAGGGCGGGGTGAAACTCCACCCGGGTTAACTTTTCCAACGTAAAGGGCCTCTTATTTCATTTTTTCATTTAATCTTTTTTATACACGATACTTTCTCTGTAATAGTAAAATAATAAAAATAAAGATAAAGGTAAATATATATCTAATCGTACTGTTCTTCTAGGAGATCATGAAACACACTGGCAAGGCAAGCTAAATAACCTTTATCTAAGCAAGGATGTTGGGACACGGATGTTTTGATTGATTATTTATTTACCTTGTTTTGATCCCTGTGTCTTGTTTTGTAGTCTTGTTTTCTGTTCTGTGTCGTTTTCAACTGAGCGTTGTTAGGCGCAACCGCTCTCAAGTTTTTCGAATAGAGCTCTCTTGTATTTCTGTTTCTTAGTGCGCCTTCACACAAGAATGGTTTTTAAAACCCTTTGCGGTTTTAAAAACCATTCTTGTGTGAAGGCGCACAAAGACACAGAAATACAAGGGAGCTCTATTCGAACAATTTGAGAGCGCTTGGGCCTAACCACGCTCAGTTGAAGACGAAACAGAACAGAAAACAAGACAACAAAACAAGACACGGGGATCAAAACAAGGTAAATAAATAATCAATCAAAGCATCTGTGTCCTAGCACCCTTGATCTAAGCGAGGTTGAATTTCTACAAATCAAATCCATTCGATTCAACAAATCAAGCCATTTGATTGGTTGAAGTTTACACTGGTTTAGATAAAGCTGGTTTAACTGTGTCAGTGTGAATGCAGCATTAGAGCATTAGAGACTGCACAGCGCAGAAAGTTAACCGATCAATACGGACAGTCGTACATAGCGTTCTTTTTACCTTCCGTTCCTTAAAAGTACATCTTGGCAGGAGGAGGTTGAAAGTCTGAAAATGCTTGTTTGGACAGCAGGCAATGCAATTAAAAAACCTTTCTTAAGTGATTGCCGCAAGATTTTATCAGATGAAATGAAAGATGTTACTCGTGGCGACATTTTAAAGACAACAGGTGTTCCTTTGTGGAAGCAAACAGGATCGATACCAACCAAAATTTTCCAACCGCGAGATCGTCGGCAGACAAATCGACAGCCAACAAGAACAGCAAATGAAGTTACGTTACATTTATGCGTGATACGACTGAGCCTAGCCTTAGCAGCTAAAATTTAGCCTTACTCTATAGTAATTCGGCTGTTCAACGAGGAACGGCTGAATATCGGCCGGAAATATCTGATTTCTCTAGATCTTCAATCGAAACATTTGGCACTGCATATTTTCGGCATACCTACACACATTTTCTTAATAAAAAAATGCTTAAAGAAACTCAACTCTAAGATCACCAAAACTTTAAGAAACACCAGTACTGGTAAAATATAACATAACAAACTAAATTTTTTGACAAAGGAAATCCTTCAACATAGCCTGACTTTTTTCACTCTTTTCCCGTACGACATTTACCATTACTAGTAAGTTACTTGAGAAATGTCTAAACATTAAAAAGGCTTCAAAAACATTGTTTTGAAACTCTGAGTACTCAAAATCTGACAGTTCTAAGAAACTTTCAGTACTGGGCCAAATTCTTTGTTTCTTATAAAAAAGTACGTGTTAGGTCGGCAAAATATTGCATCAGCCAAATGCTAAAGCACAACGATTTGGCAGTATCAAAAAACAGATTTCACAACTTCGAAGCAGCCAACAATAAATTTTCGCTTGCTGTTTAACTTGAGTTGACTGATACAACTTATTTTTTCATTTTGAAAACCTGAAGTTTTGCTTTAAAAAATTTTCTTTCATAGAAGGAGCGTCAGAGGGGGCGCGAAGGGGAGAGGCGACTGCTCCTTTTGCCCTCTCGCAAATGGACTAAACACGTAATTTTCCCATTGTTTCACCGTCAAATGTGCAGTTTTCCCCTAAGATGTTCCCCGTTCGGCGTTCTTTTTCCTTTTAACCTTGCTAGTCCCCTCCCACCATGGCGGTGCAAAAATATTCTGTGATAAGTCTAAGGTATGCCTGGTTTCCATTAAGTTGCAGAGTGTCGCAAAGTGTCGCAGGATTTTGGCTTGCTGCATTCTGCAAGTCTCTGCGACAGGGCTCTTCCAATGGTCGTAGAGTGTTGCAGAATTTTGGTGACAATAACATAACGTGCCCACTGCAAAAATGGCATCACTTGTCTCTATTGTTCTGGGATCGCAAATGGTCGAACAATATTAGGACAGGTGTTTCCATTAATCGCAGAGTGTTGCAGAATCAACATTCTGCGGCACTCTACGACACTTGCGGCACTTTCCGATTTAATGAAAACCAAGCTTTAGTCTAGGTAGGCCAAAATGATGAAGTTGCGAAGCATGCGGTTTATCTCCACGAAGCTATTAAGTAATTGTTAGATACCTGAATTTCCATGTAAGCTGTGAGCAAGATCGGGATGTTTGTAACATATCATTCCTGCTTTTTATTCACGAGACTCGCGATACACTGCAACAGTTTCAATTTTGGTGCATCAAAGCAAGTTCGATAATCTTTACTACAATTTGTCCTTCCTCGGTTCTGCTCTCTTCCGAAATTCGTATGAAATCTGTGAAACTTCTTCACGACCAACGATACAGAAAATCAATTTGAATTTTGCTGAATATCTATAATTTTGTGTGAAATTTATCCTTTGTCTCTCCCTCGTGTCTGTCTTCCAAAGCTGTGGTAAAACTCTGTAATCTCTCAGTGGAAAAGGTTTATTCCCAAGAGATGAGGCACAAGCATAATACTGTCTTTGTTTCTTGCGTTTTGACAGCGTTACTTTTTCGAACGAAACGCGAAACAATTTGAAAGAAGATCAAGGAATTATCAATTCAGCTGAGAAAAGCAAATTAATAGATCAAAAGCACGTTAGGCGAGCATGGAATAAGAGCATCACAAATTATTTCACGAAAAAACATGCCCATCTCTCATGGCACCAGAAGACAACTGATAAATCGAGGGTAGAGATGTGTTTATTGTTTTCACATTCAAACATGTAACCACAGATTTCTGATTAACAACCTTTCTCCTTCTGGGACATGGCTTCTCTGAGGGGAGAATGAAGTTTGGGCAAGCAAAGGGGGAAGGGATGTTTCCCTTCTCCAACAGATTACCAGAAACAGAAGCGCATTGCTCTCACCCTAGTCTGCACAGGAAAAGGTTAGCAAAAACACAGAGCATTATTTCTGGAGCCGGTTGTCAAAACACTTCAAAAAAGGGTAAACTTTGTTAGATCGGTTTGTTATTGGGCCTAAGTTTTGTGTTGTTGGAGTATACTTTTGACCGATCTATTCTGGAATCGGGTATGATTTGAGGGCAAAACTTCTGGAGCCGGGTAAAAGATTTTCCTTGATGGGTACACCCCCCGGGGGGGGGGTAACTTGAGTTTCCAAGATACGGGGTTGTGCCATTCAAATCGTAAAAGTACCACCCATAAATCCGGAAAACTTTCTCAAAAGTATACCCATAAATCCGGAGAAATTTCTCAAAAGTATACCCATAAATCTGGAGAATTTCTGAAAATCATACCCATAAATCCGGGAATGCCAAAAAAGCTCACCAATAAATGAATTCTGATAGAAAACAATACCCATAAATCCGGAAGATGCAACAAATTGTTGAAAACCATACCCATAAATCCGGAAACTATCATGAAAAAGGTACCCTAAAAAATGGCACAACCCCGTACCATAGACAAGTTAAGTTACCCCCCCGGGGTACACCCCGTACAAATTTGGGTCAAGTACTCCCTCCCCGGGCGATCAAGCACTTGGAAAATATGACTAAGCACGTCCTTCGAATATTTCTACTTTAATTCACTTGTTTCTTGCTTCAGCAATGTCTAAACATTGGAAAAGGCTTCGAAAAATATTGTTTCGAAATGTTCAGGAAAGCACAGGAAGAAAACATGAAACGGTCATGGAACCTTTAAGAAGCTTATAAAACTCTGAGAACTCAAAACGTGATTATCTTAAGAAACTTTTAGTATTGGCCAAAAATCTTAGTTTCTTATGAAAAATACGTCAACGAGTGGCGTATATGGGGTATCTCAGGGCATCTTCCCTTGGCTTCTTCAGACTTTTCCAGCACTATCGTTCTGCGAAAAAGGGCGATGGAGGGGCAATGGACCTCTGTAAACTTGACACAATTAAAATGATCCCCTAAAAAGCCGAAAAAGCTAAACTTGGCGACCCCGATACAATATGAGGAATTACAGTCAATGAGGTAGAGAATAGATAAATCATAATTTGGATTAATAGCAAAAACATCGTTTAAACGTGGCAGCATACAGTAATACGCATATTTACGCGAAATTCGCATTCCTATTTAATGATCTTTCTCACATATTTTGTAAGAATAGATCTTCAACACGCGACGATCAAAAATGTCAAAACTCATTCTATAGAAGGTAATACTAATTTGATTTCTAACTGAAATCTAAGTAAGAAAATGTTCATACCACAACAAAATATTGATGAATTAGCATTCGGCGTAATAATCTTTCAAAACTGTTGAATGGATCATACGGAACATCAGGTAGTTTGCTATAATTCAGCATAGGGGATACAGAGTTTTGAAAAGCCCTAGACCTTCCTTCAAATCTGGCTTTCAACGTCCCCCATCTTCCCCATTTCAAAGTTTCGTGAAAAAAGCAAAACAAGGCCATTTAGTTTAAAATAAAGCACCGTATTGACTGATCTTTCCATGATATATCACAGTCATCACATTTGTTAGAAAATATTGTCTGCTAGTAAGCGAAAACTTCAGAAAGTGTTTCGCACGCCCAGTTAAAGATTTAACTCGAACGATTTTTGGATGATTTCATAACAATGTCATGCCCCATTCACACTGCAAGTTAAACCAGCTTAAATTAAACCACGTGTAGGAGTAGGGCGCTCTGATTGGTCAATCCAACAAACCCAGTCATTTGATGGGCTGAAATTTACACTGGTTTAGATAAAGCTGGTTTGACAGTGTCAGTGTGAATGCAGTATCAGTTTGAATGCAGTATCAGTCAGTCATACGGTGTATCAGTCAGTCATACGGTGTAGCAAGGGTACTTTGCTGGTGACATCGGAATGAGGGGTCATTGCCTCTGTGAAGAATTTTGAAGATACACATTTTATTCTTGCTTCGAACCCCCATCTTGATCACTTGTTTGCCACTGCTAGAATGGAGACTTGAACAAATCTGTAATGGGTTTATATGAATTGCCACCATCTTCAGCAAAATTTTGAGGAACGACTAGTTTGTGTCAGAATGCCTCCCTCGGTCCAATGCTTGCTAGTGCGAAAATGGAAACGATTACAATTTTGTTACAACTGTTCTATGAATTGATGCTAGTGAGGAAATTTCTGTACAAAATCAACCAATATGTTGGCTTAGAACGACTTCTAGGCTTGAAGATTCAGTTTCCTTATTTGTGGACATGAGATAACTATAAATTCTCATCTTTTCAACTAGACCTTTCTCAATTTTTTCTCGAAACTTCCTCCACAGGGGTGGCGCCAGAAATTTTCCGACAGAGGGGCTGGAGCTTCCGACAGGGGGCTAAAAAAGATTAAAAATGGTGTTTCCGTGCGTTATTTTGCTAAGGTTCCTCCGACGAGAACCAAAATTTCCTCCGACGTGGGGGGGGGGGGCTAGATGCCTCCGACGGGGGGCTGTAATCCCCTCTAGCCCTCCCCTGGCGCCACCACTGTTCCTCCAAACCAGGGTTGTAGGTGTACAGTGCAATATGATATATGATATGAAAGAACCCTCAGATTAATTAACGTTGTATGAAAGCTATCAAAGTAGAGATATAGCACAGTCTATGACTCACGTTCCTAGCCTGCGTGAAGACTTTACCTGTCCACCGTGACAGAGAGCTATGGTTCTCCTTCGCAAGTAAAGCAAAGTTTGCACGCCGGCTATGACGTTCCCTGTGAACCATATAGTCCAAATAAAGACTCGATAGCAATTTGCCCAATCACTAACAAGGATTGGAATCCTATGCATGGTCAATAAGGTAAACGGGGATGCTTTAAAAAATTAACGATATGGAACATGGACAGGGAGGCGTAACCCTACTGAGGCATCTACAGCAAAGATATAGACAGTCGATGCGTAAAAACTAAGGGCTAAACTACCTAAAAAGAGTTTGTGCTACCGGAACATGAAAATGTGCAAATAAAAACATGAATATGATGAGTAGGCCTTCATAGTGGCATCAAATGTTATGAATTGCCATCAACGCAGCTAAGAGTTCCAATGCCAAGGGGGGCTTAGTAATCTAAATATTAGGATTTCTGTTTGATGTTCACCAAAGACGACAACAAATTTCGACAAAAGGTGCACGTGACCTTCTTTTGTTCTATACCTTAATCAGAACACTGTACCTCTGTTCATTGATAACATTTTGGTCTCTTGGACAATTTCTATAAGATAAAGATTTTAAACCATACAGAATGTTAATATTGCGGTCGAAAGATTTAGGTTTGTGAAATTTTGCAAGTAAAGTTCGCAGGGTTGCAATCCCTTGACTTTCCTTACAAACGATGAAATTTTTCATTAAAACGAAACAACTTTAGAGTATCCGTATTTCAGGTTTTGAAATTTTATACGGTTACAATTTTGACCTAAGATTTTGTTTGTGTGGAGGTTATAAAATTCTTCAGCCTCGTATCATAAAAAAGAGCGATGAAATTTTTCATCAAAATGAAACAATTTTCTAGTATCAGAATTTCAGGTTTTGAAATTTTATTCAGTTAGAATTTTGACCTAACACTTTGAAATGTGTGAAGGTTATAAAATTCTTCAGCTTCGTATCATAAAAAATCTTCTACAAGGCATATAGACGCACAATTCAATAAACTATTTCTGAACATAAAACTGCAGCCAGACAAACTATTACTGAAATACTACCTCCATCTATAAAGTCTAACAATAACTCATTTCCAAATACAAGACAATTTCTCAATTCCTAACTACCTGTGTCTACGTAGGCAAAGACGCAAATAACTAAAGATAAGGATGTTATATCGGTCTCAATGTTAAATGTTTATATCGGTATAAATGTTGAATGTCCTTAACTTCATTGAATGAAAACAGTTTAAATGGCTACTTCTTTTGGAGTCTTTGTAAATCTATCAGTTAAATTCCTATAGCAATATCAAATTCCCATCCTCTTTAGCTGATCCTTTATTCAGCGTTTTTAACTAATGATTTGCAGCAAAGTGCAGATTTTTAACTTTCGCCTTTAAAGTTTACTTCTGGAGTGAAAGATTTCAGTCAAATTTCAACAATTTAAGCAATATTCAAGTGTGTTACACTTGAATATTGTTTTATTACTATACTAATGAAATTATACCTATGATACTCGGTTAACGAGTAGAGAATTCATTTCCAGAAACTTGTCGCTGTTTGCGAAAACAGAGTAGCTTGCCGTTGTTGAAATAATGCTAGCTTTGTATGACCAATAAATTCACTCACCCTAAAATGCTGCTGTTGGTAGCTGCAAATAAAATGCTTCTTCCTGTGTGAATCTAGCTCTAAGCTGCTCTCAACTGCAAATGTCCAGCAACTAACAGTGCTCGCAAACATGGCATTTGGTTAGGCTAGGCTTCCGTTCAACGAGATTTATCTTGTTTTACTTACATAAGATAAAGTTTACCTTCATGTTTTGCTGAAAATCATGTTGTGTTTTTTGTTGTAACAGCACGCTCCACTGGGGTACACAATGGCGGCTATTAGTGATGTTAGGGGTCGTCGACATTCGATTTTCATATTCAATAACTGCAATAGGTTACCAATTTGAGACTTTCATTCCCTTCCCAACCCCTTTGTGTCCATGTCCTCCTAAAGCTTAGCTCTAGAAGACCCAGGCCTAGGCTGCACGGAGCTCAATACGTATCGCAAGGTCGTCTAAATATGTACTGATAGTAAAGACGATACTTTCCGAATACAAAATAATCAAGGTGCGACTTTTAAATACCTAAGTATTTTGACAAAGAAAATTAGCAATAAAATCTGAAGCACAAATTGTCCCATGCAGATTTTCTTCCTTTCTTAGCAGCCTAACACCTGGTCCCCTTCCCCCGTTAAGAGGCAAAGGCTGCTAAAGATACGAAAATCTAATGTCGAAGGCCCTTCGCTGAATTTGGGCCGATCTCTAAGCCTAAGTAAATAATAACATGTCCCTGAAACATCATAGTAAATTCTAATAACAGAAGCGCGCAATTCAACTGGAATCTATCAAATTAGAAATTGTTTATAATATCTACCCTACCAAGGATATGCATTAGATTTTGTCATTACTGTCTGATGATGATGCATAAAAAGGGTTTGACGAGCTTCTTGAAGGTGACGGTGAAGGTGGTGTTGAATCACTCTCACTGGGCTGTATTGTATCTAAGTCAGCTAAGACACGGGACAAATCATTGCGCTTTGCCGGTGTAATGTTTTGAGCGATATGAACAATAGCATCCATTGCAACGTCTGGACTACCGTGCAGCAGTCTGAATATAAAAGCAATAATATTCATTTCAAAAACAATGACAAAAAATTTGACATCATAATGCTACAGCTTGGTGCAGGCTACAGAGTTAAAAGTGACCTGTATGCAGCGAAAATTTTATTACAGTACAGTCTTGCGTGGCCAAAAGTTAAGGCCACACTTTGGTCAACGACTTTTCTTGGGGTGCCGAAATGGAACCCTAGCGCTCTGCCTGATTTACTCTCTTGGAGTTAGTTTAGGACAACTTTCTATGCAGATTCCAAATATTTTCTATATTTCATATTGAATTCTTTTAAGGAGGGCTGTCCTTCAACAAATTTCGATGCTGTTTTTAAATGCCTGCGCCATTTTGCTATGACGTCACAATGAAATCCATAGAAATTCTTGGAAATTCCAGTGGTTCTGCCAAAAAAGGGGTGTTACCAGAAAATTGTGTTACTCAGCTGGATTTTACATCAGTCTATGCACAATTCATTTCTATGATTAGTTTGCAAAATATCGAAACCTTGTGAAAAATATTGCTTTAGGGAAAATGGTAGTAGATACTCTCGAGTACCGAATAATCGTCCCCCCGCTTATTAATTTTTGAAAAATTTTCCAACCCCCCTTTTATTACTTTTTGGAAAAATGAAATGATATTAGACATAATTTCTGTATAAACGCAAGAAAAAGTCTCAAGAAGTGGATTCAACAGAACCAGAGTTCAAAAGTATATGTATCAGTAACATCACTATGCACATAGATATATAACAGATACATGTTTACCTAAGAAAAGGGCTATTTTCTATCTCTCCAAGCACCTCCCCGATTATTCCAACCCCCCGATTATTGTTATATCGAACCATTTCCAACCCCCCCCCCCGATTATTCTCACCCTCCCGTTTATTCGCTACTCGAGAGTAGCCTTCAGCCCAAAGCTTTGGCCAAAAGTTTATAGATCTTGCTTGAACAAAGTCCATGAAATATACAATGTTGTCCATTGGTACCACAGGGATATCTCACAAAAAATGTTTTCGAATTTCAAACATTACACTATAGTGTTAAACAATTCATATTCCAGGAACGCAGTTCAGCTGAAAAGTTTCTTACATTCTTACCAAGATAGATACAGCTATACTTCCATATATCATGGTGGATTATTCGAAAAGACATCAGACAATACTAAAAAATTATTGGATAACTCGAAAATATGAGGAAATATCCGATGAAGTTTAAAAAAATTTCAACAGGCAAATATGATTCCGCTTACGGCAGACAACAACGTTTTCTGTATCTTGAGGTCCCGGGGAGGGGGTACTTAAATACTCTATGGGACGAGGTTGTGCTATTTTCTAGGGTACCTATTTTACGATATATCCCGGACTTGTGGGTATGATTTTTGGTAAAAGATCACTTTAGAGCAGTCTTCTCACTTTCTCCGGATTTATGCGTGTACTTTTTCTGTTTTTCCCGGATATGCGGATGTGCTTTTGAGAAGGTTCTCCGGATTTATGGCTGGTTCTCTCTGGTTCTGATTGGCACAACCCGGTACGACGGAAATTTAAGCTACCCCCCCCCCAAGGTTACAGTTTCAGCTTTTCCCGGATCGGATTGGACTTTCTGGATCGAAATGGATTTTTAAAAATGATGATCGGATAGGATAAGATCGGATTCGGTTCGAGCGTTCGAGCCAACTCTTCAATCAATCACTACAACTCCTGTCACGGTGCACATTTCTCGTCCTTGATTTATCAAGACAATCTCAAAATCTAACCTTATGAATAAACAAAATGTAGTAAAACATCACATACCCTTTAATCTTCCTAAGAACAGCATCCCTCTTGATCCATTTCACATTTTCTCTGATTACAGAATCATCTCCCTTTTCAAGGTCGTTTTCAATCCACTTTGCGACAATTTCGTTGTCTTGCCATAAATAGGACTACAGAGAAAATATCTTGATCTAATTTTCTGTGAGCTTACTAGAATCAAGAAGTCCTCACGACGGAAATTTTGAATCACAAGAGTTTGAACACAAGCATTAAAATAGCCTTAAATTGGACTCATCATAATAAACCAATGGACATACAATAAACTTGTAACCTATAGGGAAACACTAGCAACTCTTGTAAAAGAAGAATAATTCAAATGTAAGAAAAATCCTGTAACCAGAGAGAAAACTGTTGAACCTGCAAGAAATCAAGTAATCACTCACCAACAACGTTATTATACCAAATACATGTTTCGACGCACAAGTGATTGCTTGATTTTGTTGCAGGTTTAACAGTTTTCTCTCCAGTAACAGGTTTCTCTTATATTTTGATTATTGTTCTTTTACAGGAGTTGATAGTGTTTCTCTCAGGTTACAAGTTTATTACACGTCCACGGGTTTATCATGTTGAGCCTACTATTTAAGGCTATTTTAAATTTTGAGTCACAAGAGTTTGAATACAAGCATGAAATGCTAGGCGCTCCTGTCTGCGAAATGAATGATCAAATATCGACTTCGTAGCTATTCTAGAAAAGAATCTGAATCGAGCGATAATATTATACATTTTTAAAGACTTTTCGAATGTGCACCATAGTGATAAAAACTCTGACAAAACTCAATCAAACCTTCCGTATAAAAGTGTATGAAAAACATTGTTCGATCAAGACTCTTTCGTCGCGGGTGTCGCAAAAAGGTAACCCCCTATCAAAAATCGCCAAAGTTGGATATCAAGCCTTTTCTAAAATTTTCTTTTGGTCCGTTTTGTCCATGGCCCAAAATATTTAGAGATGGTGAAATAACGCACTGAAAAACCTCATTCTGAGCCATACTCTTTAAGCACTATTGTTAATCTTGTCTAAGACCATTACATTGAGATTTTCATTGTCTTTCATGTCTACAATATGATTAAAGTTTCTCTCTGACATTTATGAACAAACCAGAAGCTTAAAAGTAAATTCATCTGGCACTAATCATCAGTGCTTCTTTCTGCATGTTTTAAGATCAGGGGGCCCTAAAAAGAGCGAAATTTGCTAATTTCAAAACCAGTCACGAAATCAATTATACCCGGTGAAAATTATTTGGTCGATGATCTGCCTGCCAAGAAAAGAAATCTGCAGATCCATCAACTAATGGAATCTCGGTGATTTTTCGATCAGGAGCAGTTTCTTTGGGACACCCGGTAGAAAAGCTAAAGGAATATTGTTAGCCTGCATGCAGCATTTCTTTCATGTAAAGTGAAAGAATGAGAAAAACTAGAATGACTGCACATTAGTACATGATTTCTCGTATTTTGTTGGGTTAATCCATTGTTATATTAGCCGGTAGACCTTTTAGCTGTTCGGCAAAAGAGCCTGGATCGAGCGTTATTTTTATACATTTTTATGCACGAGATTCGATCGAGTGGCGATAGAGCTTCTATCACTATTGTGCACATTCGAAAATTCTACAAAATGTAGCAAAGTATGGTTCGATTGAGATTCTTTTTCAGAATAGCTTAAAGGTCTATAGGAGTCTGGTTAGAAATTTTCCCAACCGTCACACAATCAGATTACGTTGCATCTTTGTTTTGCTTTTGTTTGAAAATGGACAGTGTGATAGAACAGACTGCATTCATTGATTTCATTTTGCTGAGTCAGCCATAAAATAAATCTTTTGGTCAAGAGCCGCCTTTCCATTTCCGTTCTTTCAGTTTCACAAAACAAAGACTGTATGCAGGCTAGTCTATTGCCCGTCCGACAATAATAGACTTCCTGAATTATTTAAAATTAGATCGATCATATGCATATTGCAAATAGTCACGAAAAGGAGCAACGTTCGACCAGACCTAACTGTCCAACAAAACTAATTACCCACTTGATGTCTTAGTTTAAATCAAGAAAACCAATTCCATGTTGAAGGAACCAGTGATCACAATTTTGCAAACAGCCTCATCATGGGGTAAATGAAAGAAAAATGATGAAAAGGAAGACGGAAAATTCATTTTATTTTTGATTGGACTTGCTACAAGTCTCTCTCGCGGCAAAAACGGGAGAAGGAATAAAAGCGAGAGAGACTTGTAATACTTGGCAGCCTGGGTCGTTGGCTGAACAGGATTCTGTCGAGTCGGCATTCTTTTACAGAAAACCAATATCCAATCATATGCTTAGAAAGGACAATGATACAACAAAGCGAGGCTCTGCGATGTTTTTTTGACAATGGCAGACTCGAGCTTCGATGAAACTGTTGAAAACAACCCCGTCATTTTTTAAAATGGAAGCAAGGCTCGATTGCTCATGAATATTAATGAGCATGCCAAGTATTACAAGTCTCTCTCGCTTTTTTTCCTTCTCCTGTTTTTTCCGCGAGAGAGACTTGTAGCAAGTCCAATTTTGGATGGGATGCTAACAAAAAGAAAATTGTACGTGTAAAAATATTCAGTTTTGTATCATGTAAAGCATCAAAGATCTTGAAATAGAAGAAGCTGGCAGCTCTGTCACTTACACGTACCGATCCATTTGTCTCCAAAAACAATCTTTCTAGCATCGAGTTCAAATGAGCATCGGAAGGCTCTCTGTTGATAGAATATCAACACGTTAAAGGCTGCCACGAATAACAGGAAATTATCAAATATCACATAACTCACGCCTTGTGTATTATTTTGTATATACTTCAGAACTGCCAGTGTTTCAGTGCTTCAGTGCATATAACACATAGATGGCAGCCTAGACTGATGACGATGAGTCTCTTGTTGCCCTGTGCTCTTTGACTTGATGATGGCGCTTCGGGCAATAGAGACTCATAGTATTACTCTGAAAAACTTGGCCCTATTTAGGCCCAAACTTCGCAATTCCTAACGTACCAATCAGATTGCGAGATTTGTGAATTACTATTGTTAAGGTGAGAATGTGATAGAATTTTCGATGTGATTGAAGAATTGAAAACACTCCCACGAGATGGAGATTCGAAGCCGTGATTCTTTCATAATTCCATTGATGATTGAAGAAATTAGGGCCAAGTTTTTCACTGTTTCATTATGAGTCCCTCTTGAGCAAGGTTTACCGCAGGGATACAAGGGACTCATCGTCATAAGTCTAATGGCAGCCATTATGTATATTACTCAAAATTTTCTCACAAAAAATTTTGCGATGACTCGGGTTCAGCATCAAACAGTTGGTCTATGTGCGATTGTTCATGTTCTTAGAATCTGAAATACCGATGAAAAAATCAATTCAAATTTAGCCTTTTACCACAGATTTCATCTTAAAGATTATTCAGCATGTAACTGTCATGTCTGGATCGAAATTGTGCTCCAAATTCAATTTTATCGCAGTTTTCCCGACTTTGGCAAATTCTGACACTTTCTTCTTGACTACGCAAAAAAGAATGCCGACGTGAGCAAAAATAATGGCTAATTTTGGGTAAACTTTTATAATTTCATATGGGACATACGTGAGCCTATAAGCACATCAAATTTGGTTGCTCTACCTATTACCAGTCAAGATGTAGGCAGGAGGCTTTTTTGCCCCCAACCAAAATAGGACGTAGACGTATGTGATAGCGCAACCACTATAGAGTTAAAGGAAGGACGCCTGTGCTACACTAAAAGCATCTGCCAATCCTGTCATACGTACTTGACAGCTTCCGCTATCTTTTTCTTTACTTTTTCAACAGCAAGTAATCTTCGCAATCTCCAGTAAAAGAATTTTCTCGCTGATTTCCACTTGAGAACATCCTACAAAATATCAACATGAAGTCCTACAAATCTTCTTATCAGTAGGGTAGTTCTCTTTTAGCTGTGAAAACAACTGGATGTTGAAATTTTATTCTCTTTTTGAAGAGAATACTGCATATAATTTGGGTTCCTAGGGTGCGCCATCTGTAGAAGTCTCAATAAATCGAATTTTGCTATAAGTAGCAGGGCTTATTCTAAATAATCCTCCCTCTCTCCCTCTGTTAAATCGACGCTTTCTGCGAAAAATTTTGGTCACTGATCTTAAGACCATAAGGGTTTACGTAAAGGCGGAAGTCTAATGGGCAGAAAAATGTCGAGGCGGAAGATTTTCCGCCAGTCCAATTGGCTGATCGAATCATCACAACGGAAAATGTTGAGCCGCACATAGAAGGAGTACGTTCTACTTTTCGCGGCTCGACATTTTTCCGCATAGTGGAGATCCGGCTTAAAGGCAGTCTGTCCCCTATTGTTCTGACCTTAGCAACGGCTTTATTTACCTTACAGCCGGAGCTACATTCACGCATCAATGAGTCTCTATGACCTTGATTAATTGGATAAAGCAAATTAGCACAAGCCTCTCGACTGTACAATAGAGGTATTTATCGAGTTTATTTTCATTCTTCGAAGGGGACAAGCTACCGTTAAAGGCAGTCTGTCACGTCTCTGATTGGCCGCGACAAAGTCAGAGCTCAACACAACAGATTTCTTTGTCAATCTTTGTATTTGAAAAAAAGGAGGGCTAATCTTCGTGACTTTCTACGGCCATAGAAATTCAGAGGATTAGCAGCCATTCAAATTTCCTATTCTTTGTATTGTCCAAATCACCCAATCAAATGCGTGACAGACTGCCTTTAAGGGGCGACGTCTCCCTATCAAAAATATCGGTTTAAATTTTCCGCCATAAAACAGATACAAAACTCCTTGTAGAACGATAAAAATCATTCGTTAATAATCATGAGAAGAGCAATGTTTGTTTGTTAACTTATTTTGATTCAATTTTTACCCAGTTATAAATACAGTGTGTCCCAAAAAATTGTGGCCCGTTTGTGTGGAGGACATATAGATTCAATTATCTCAGTTTTTACACAGTTGCATAGGTTAAGCTTCGATGTAGAGTTTGTTTGAGACCTTGCTTGAGTCAATCTGACACGTGATTGCTGATTTATGGCAGAGAAAAAGCAAAGTAAGTGGTTGCTTAAAAACAGTACTTTTATTGTTCACTAGCAATGTCAAAATAAAGAAATTTTAAAAGAAAGAGTTCCGGCATCGCATTAAAATTTTCACTAGATCTTCGAAAAAGTAAAAAGCGCCCTCTTATGAATAGACAATATTGCAAACCGTTTAAAAGATTAAGCAAAGATTTTCCTACGACGCTATAACCCTTTCTTTCAAAACTTACTTTATTTTGACATTGCCGGAGAACAAAAAAACCTTTCGCAATTTGGAAAAAGGGACTGAGGAGAGTGCAGCCCATTCTGACAGCCTTGGAAGCAGTAGAAAATTAGGGGAATCCTCTACTTGCGGCTCGGCGTCATCTTCCTGCAAACTCGACTTATTTTTGATCAGTTTGCACTTTTCAAGAGTTGCAGGATACTTGTTTATTCCGGTAAGTGTTTTCTCTGGATAATTTCTTTCACCCATATGTGAGTATATTTTAAGCCACTTAATTGCAGGCATTTGTCATCGGCTTTGTTTCGACCCAACCGATCAACAGACCTAACTTTAAACTTGAGTGAACACATGCAATAAATTACCTCACAATACACTTACAAATGGATGACCAGGTGGGTAAATAATCTAAGGATATGCTTAGGGACAGCGCAAAATTTATTATGTTACATGGCCGGTGGAGAAGAAAAAGAAATTTGACGTCATTTATACATATCTCTGCATGCATTTCTCAACTTGCATGATTCAAAACCTCGTCCTCACGGTGAGCCATTTTATATTCAAAACTTCATCCTATCTTGAACTCATAAAGAGTTACTGCCCCGTTCAAGCCCGTTCATATTTGCTTGATAAAAGGTGTTGACCCAATTGTACAAAAGCTTAAAAAGTAGTTGCCCCGTTACGTTTTGCACCGGCCATGTTATAAAATAAACTTTGCATTGTCCCTTACAAAACTGAGCAAGTATCGTGCAACTCTTTAAAAGTGCAAATAAATCGAAAATAACTCGAGTTTGCAGTGAGATGCAACTGAGACAGAAGCCGCATAATTTCTCCTGATTTCCCACTGTTGTACAGGCTGTCAGAATGGGTTACTCTCTCATCAGTTCCTTTCATCAAATTGCCAAAGGTCTATAGAAGTGCTGTTTTTGAAGCAATATTTTGCATTTTCTCCTCCATATTTACGCAACCACTTTGTCAGATTGACTCGTACAAGGTCCATAACTCTAAGTTGAAGCCTGCCCTATGCAGCTTTGTAAAAACCGATATGATTGAATCTACAGCTCCTCCACAGTAGCCACACAAGTGGGGCACAATTTCTGTGGGCACCCTGTGTATGCAACCAATCTTACACGTTCTTTTATAAGAAACTTGGATCACGCCATAGTACCAAAAAGTTTCTTAATTTCACATGAAATTTTGTCCATTTTAGTCCTAAAAGTTTCTTAATTGGTTTCTTATTTTTTGAATGCGGAATTATCAATGTGGTCGCTAACACTGCGGCACATATGATTCTTGACATTTAAAACATCATAAAGGAATAAACAGTGTTCTGCTATGTCGAAAACACAAATGTTTAGATAATATTGCTCAAGAATAAAGGTTCAACGATCTATTTCCTATACTATCCACGCTTTTAACTTTGAAAAGTTTCTTAGTACTCCTTAGACATAGTACTAGAGTTTCTTAAAATTTTGGCCATCTTAGTACTAGTATCTTATAAACCAGTTTCTTTTAAAAAAGCACGTAATCGAACATACAAGTAAATTAAGAAATGAAAAAAATTAATAGATCAGTTCATTATTCAAGAGATATGTGCATAAGTTTTACAAGATATGTTGAATTGCAAGGTGTTATATTTACAAATAAGACCAGCCCATAGTTTGATCTTATTCTTGAAACTGTTTAAAATCTGGGCTGATTTCCATTCAAGGATTCTACATCAGAGGTCCCAATGCTCTAACGCTATTGGAACCAGACGCTACTTGCTTTGACCGAAAATGATTCAAATTGTTCGGATTTCGCAACGAATGATTTGAACTCGTAAAACTAAAGATACTATTCATGAATTTAGTTTTTCCAACGTTTTGAAAATCTCAATACAAAGTCTCCTCTTCGTTTGAAGTTGAAGCGACTGTTGTAAAAAGTTTCGATTGCTTTTTAACAGTTCAATTTGCTTTTAAAATAAACATGAATTTTGAAAACTTGAACTTACAGATACAGCTCCTTTCTCTTGCATTCTTCCAGCTGTATCATGAAGATCAGCAAACTGCAAAGCGATCTGTTGGAATGGAATTTATCGATTGGTGAGATGAATTTTAAAAAACAAATAACTTGAAAAACAAAAAAAAAACATCAAATAACCACGGCTTAAATAGCCTGCATAAAGACTTAACATAAATAAGTGAAGTCTGCGTATGACGCACGATTCACTGTTTTGAAGGGTCAGCAGAGCCAGTCCCGTGCGTTTCTGCGGGTAAAGGAACGATGTTTTTTAGAATGCAGGAACAATCAATCATACAGAGGCGACATTGGGAACAATGCGTTCTGCTGAACAATGTTTTTGAATACAATGCTTTTGAGAGATGCAAAAACATATTTTCATTGGCTATGGGACAATAAGAGTCGGGTGCACACAAGAGCATTGTTTCAAATAAAAACAGTCTATCAGGCACCATTGCGCAGACTCTACCTATCTCTGTAGATGTAAAGTCTGCAAGCAGGCTACGGGTAAAATGATTCTTGGCCGATCTTGGGTATCTTCTGTTTCGACGTGACAGTTGAAATTAGACTTAATACAGATAGCGCTACAACTTTGACTCATTCCCTTCACTTGCAGAAACGAAAAACTTCCATACTGATTCTATATGGCCTACACAATAAACCTTTTAGCTGTTCTACAAACGGTTCGATAAAGTGGCGTTGGAACTTCTATTACTATTGTGTACATTCGAATATTCTACCAAACGTATCTATCAAGATATCGTGTTGTCTTCACTAGGGTGACAATAAAAGCTCACTTCGCTGAGCTAAGTGTAAGCTGAGGATCCTTATCGAATGAGGTTAAGCTGAACTCGCAACAGGCCTGTAAAAAAAACCCAAGGGGGAAGGACTTGCTCACAAAATTTCCTGATTTTCTCTAGCAAGGGGATCTGAAAGCGGTGATACTGTGTTACAAAGTGCATGATTACCAGGTCTAAACTCTTCGTATAGCAAAACAATAAATAGTAACTAATTTCCTGCGTTTCTTTATCGGCCCCAACCCACCGGTCGGAGAATCTGCATTTTCCACGAAACTTTCCTTGTGAAACAAACGGAGGTAAACTAGCGGCGGAGCTTTGTAAACAACAATAGCCAATGATTAAATAACATCTCACAGGAGAGTAATTTACATTTGATAAATACATATTTGGCAAGAAATTTACAATCAATACACCTTTTCAACTAAGCGACCTCGTTTTGAAATTTTTCAAAATTTCTTTAGCTTGCGTCATATGAAATTTCAGACCCCATATTAACATTCAGCACCCTAATTTTAGTCTAATTATAAATTTTCATGATCTCAGTGCTAGCGAATTTGATTCTATGACGATAACAAATTTGAAAATTTGTAAGGGATTTGAGCGTGAATAATGACTGAGGGTGTAAAGTTTCATCCCGAACGATTTTGACGGTCAAATCCCTTATAAATTCTTTAAGTTATTATTGCCATAAAATCGAAATCACATACTCTAGGAATATGAAAATTTGGAATTAAACTAAACTTGGGGTGCTGAATCAAAATCCATGGTCAGAAATTTAGTATCGAGAAATTTTCAAAAATTTCCAAAACGAGGCCGTAAGTTGAAAAGGTGTATTGCCTTGGCAAGTTTATTTACAGGCTGCCAAACATTATTTCGTTAAGATTCAGAGTGACAATATTATCTTTACATGCCTACATTCGATGATCTTTGTTTCGGGTAACCTCTCGGTAAATGAGCTTGGCTCACAGGAAGAAAGAGGTTTTTAAGACCGGCAGAAAGAAATAACAACTAGGTCACATTATGCGACTCTTTACCTGTTGGTAAATCGGTGTCAGCTCTAATTCCCTCTCAGCAATTTTTTGCTCTAAACTTCTTCGTTCAACTATTGACAGCTCTGCAAATAAAATTTTACATTGTTTAGAAAAGTTAAGAAATATTTCCATGGAAAAACCGTGGTGTTCAAACTATGTAAACAGTTAGAAAGTTTTATAGCCCCCAAATCAAAGGGGCACCAACATAATACGGTTCCCTTGAAGAAGAAAGGAACAATTTCTCTTGATTTCCTTGTGCTTTTAATCAATAACCATTTGTCAAACTGACTAAAGCAAAAGTTGCAAAAGCAAAAGTTAAATTCACAGCTCCTCCACAGCAGCGGCAAAAAGAGGCATCATTTTTGGGATACTCTGTACATTTTGTTCCTACGGGTGCCTCAGATACAGTAAAGTCCCACCTTTAAGAAACGGCATTATAAGAAACTCGATTAAAAAACTCGGCCTGATTCCCCTGAATGAAATATTCCTCTGCACGAAACTATCTAGGCTGCTTCATACCTAGTTTCCTTTACAATACATGGTAATATTGCATGGCATGTATTTGAATGTCTCCAATAGGTCTCAGTTTTCTAGATACAAGAATGAAAGTTGTATGCCCAAATTGTTATAATGTTAAGAAACTTTCAGCACTAGACCAAACTATTAGTTCCTTGTATAATATTTTGTGTTTTATGCCGGCTTGGACATAAGACTGTACGAAGAAGATATGTTGCTTTCTAACTCAACATAGCGTGATACATACGAATGAATACCTACGAATGAATAATGTTCAAAGCCTACACGAATATATTGATACTTGATACTATGTGGTTATACTGCTATATGCTAGGGTCCTGGGACTAGTCAATATTGGTTACATCGATATTACACCTTGTACAACTGTGCATATTTAAAAATGCTTCTTAACCATTTTGCTGTTTGGAATTTAAAGTGTTTCTTATACCATGATACACACATCCTGTTTTGAAGAAGTATCTCTTAACATAAGAAACCCATCAGGCTCTTTTTGTGAAACGAGTTTCTTAAGGAGTGAATTTACTGTATCTGATATTCTGACGTCGCAAGCACAGGAAACTCCTTACTTCTTGTTTCATAACAACCATTTTCAAATATTTCGTGTCTAAACAAGATCGGTTCTGTTCTTTGTAAGAAAGTCTTGATTGTTAAATACCCGCTTTCTACTTGTGTCCCTATTTTTTGGTGTTTGCGAACCAGAAAACCAACAAAATCACTGTCTAGCTATCAAGTGATGTTTCCTTTTTTGAATTTCTTCTTGGAATGAACATTCACTGTGAGACTACTTACCCGGCGATGCCAGTTTGTGACACAGGGTTGAATATGTGTGATCCAAGCGACGCATTGTCTTCACTAAATCTTTCATTTTGAACTTGATTTCAATGGTCCCAGCAGGCTCCAGGACTCCACCCCTAAAAAGATAAATTTTAAATTTCTCTTTTTTACTAAACCAGACAGCAAAAGTTGCCATGTTAATGTAATTGAAAATGTTGCCAAACTTATGCCAGCATTTTCCTCTTCATTTTCGTCTTGCATAGGTAGCAGTTTTCAAGAGGGCCCCTATGAGGTAAGATTACGACTAGATATAACAGTAGTCAGTTCGTGTGGCGATTTGGGCATCGCAGACAAACTGTGCCAACATCCGGAACAGTTGAATGGGCCTTACTCGATCTGTTGACATTCAACATTATTATTACTATTATCAAAAAGATATTTAGAGCATGCTAGATGAATAATAGCTAACTTACAACTCATTAAGGCCTACTAATTGAGGCCACAGTGGATACCTAGCTTCAGTTCCTGTTTCTATCCATCTCAAAAATTATTCAGCTGTTGCTATTATGATTGTTCATCTCGAAGTGGCAACTTCAATTATTCGTGGAAACCAATTTTGTGACGATTATTGAGACGAGAATAAGAGACATTCCACAAAACAAGAGATAGATTAAAGATTTAGTTAACCCCTCCGATCAGCCTTGAAGCGGAAATACTCCTTTTGAGACAAAGCCGAATGAGGAAAAGAAGCCCCCTTGCAACAGCGGTAGACTCCTCTTGGAATGGTTATTGGCCAAACTGCCATTTTTCCACATTTCTACACTTCGAAAGAAATCGCAACATTTTCATTCACTTAGATTGGATTGCGGCAAGCAGCAATTAGATTGCAAAAATTCATATTTCTTACGACTGTGCAGATATGAGTGGATTTCTTGATGAATACTTTTTGGTGCCTTTGGTGGCACCAGCAAACAAAGCCATCAGAAAACAAGTGGCAGGTGCTAAAAGACTGACGTTTTCAGATCTATTTACAATGGGGCGATGAAGCTACTTTAAGAAATATTTGGTAAGCAAAACGATCGACAACTGTGTAAATTGACGCCATCGAGCAATCTGAGATAAGGAAGCGTTTGGATACATAAACTTTTTCAAATGATAAATCAAGGGTTTAAGGCCCTAGAAGACAGAAGAAAAATACCATTTGCTATCTAAGTTCGGGATCTGTTGCAGGGAGCTAGGGGGGCTGAAAGTTACAAGTTTTCGTGCATGCGTGACTAATTTCTACTCTGTCAAAACGATAAGATCTGCCGTCTTATACAGCAACAGCATGGACACTACAGTACAAAGATGTTAAACAGAAATGTTTACCTGCATTCAGTATCAGCATACATTTCCATGTGTTCAGGATTGATAGTTGGATCGACTACAACCCATGCACCTCCTCTTAATTCTCCGTGCGGTGGTATGTAAATGAGAACAGGCTGATTGTATTTTCGCAATGCATCAACGATGTAGGAACCATACTTTAACACTTGGTCATACATGTCTATGAATACGAATGAGAACAAAATAGGTGTCCACCTGATGAAGAGTAATGCTCGAAACGTTGTGTTATATCATTCTCATGTACAAAGTCGTATCTTATAAAGAATTCATTTATTACAATGTTTTACAACTGTTTATAACTGTTTAGTTGACTTTATGTGTGTCGAAAGAGTATGAAATATTTTATAATAATATAATTATTCATACAGGGTTGCCTTTTCAGCAACAAAGGTGCTGTTATCAATAAGGGCCCTGTTCTAAACATATAAAATCTTAGAGAAACCCTAACTTTACAACTGAGTTACTTACAATAAAATCTGGAAATTAACGCTTTTAAATTGTTCTCTGCTTTACAGTTCCTCTTACGATAGAAAATGCTCTCTCAACTTGGATTTCAAAATTACAATTGATTCCAGGGAACATATTTCTCGTGGAAGTTCATTAAAACAGCACGGTCCTTGAAAGTAAAGGGATCTTTTCGCAGTTTCTGTTTTAACCAAGGGCAGTCTTAGCAATGACTTATTGCTTCTCGTTTCGTGTTGATGGTCAATATTATCTGCGTAATTTCTAAGGGCTGGTATACAAGTTCCTTGACGACATTTGAACAACTGTATTGCAACTTTCATCTTTTATTTTTTATTATTGATCGAAATAAGGCCACATCTGTTGTCCTCCTGAATCCATATATTACTTTTTGCGCTCTATTTTGTATACTTTCAAATTTCTTTAACATTGTATCAGAAACTTTGACAACTGGCGTTGAACAGTAAAGCATTGTATCATATTATTAGGTAATGGCATAATTATTCCAACAAAGTGTGTTTTGCTTAGTTTGCATAAACAAGGAAATAAGAAACGATCATTTTCAGACCTAAGCCAGTTTCTTATGAAATGGGCTAATATTTGAAAATCAGAGTCTGGGTTTCTTAAATTTCCGTTTCTTATATGCGGGGTACAACTGTAAACCAAGTAACCATAACTTCATAACTTAAATATTTAAACCTACCAACTACACCTTTCCAACTAACGGTTTTGTTTTGGAAATTTTTCAAAATTTCTTCATTCGAAATTTCTGACCTTGGATTTGGATTTAGCACCTAAAGTTTAGTCGAACTGCAAATATCATATTCCTAGGATCTGCGATTTTGATTTTAAGGTGATAATAAATTTGATAATGTGGAAGGGATTTCACCGTGGGAATCGTTCGTGGTGTAACTTTACACTTCCAGTCAATTTTCATGGTCAAATCCCTTATAAATTTACAAAATTTGTTATCCTCATAAAATTAAAATCACTAACACTAAGATCATGAAAAGTTGCAGTTAGACTGACATTAGGGTGCTGAATGTGAATTCTGGGGTCAAAATTTCATACGATGCAAGCAAAAGAAAGTTTGAAAATTCAAAATGAGGCCGCTTGGTTAAAGAGGTGTATGTTTGTATGAATGAAAATAGTTTAAAACTTACCTTTCATTCCACCAGAAAATCCTCGCCAATTAGCAAAAATGAATAAAGGTAATCTCTCCCGATTAAAATCATTTATTGCTTGTGCTGTTTTGAATGATGAATCCGGGTACCAAACTTGACCAGCTTGCATTAACACCTACAAAGAAATAAATGTCCAATCAGTTTATTTCAAGAAGGCAAGTAGAAGGGAAAATTTCTGTTTTCTATTTGGCTTCTCGAGGCCAACATAGCAAGGCAACGGAGAAAGGGTCCTTCATAGCATTCCTGCTTCTTGAATTACTAAAGTTTACTAAAGTCTTCAAGTGGAAGCTCGCAGAGAGTGACCATCGACATTTTACCAAAAAACGAACTGACCACGAATCTCCCTTCAGCTACAACTTTTCAATTTGCTACGCATCGACATGATTTGTATTAAGTCTACCATTTTCAAAAGATGCCAAGATCTTACAGCCATTTACAAAGTTATGAAGGCAGTCACAAGCAAATTAATTCAGAAGCAAGTAAATTAATGCATCAAAACGGGTATGAATACCGAATAATAACATATCAATATTACCAATTCATTCGAAGGCCAAAGATACATGTTTCAATAAACATCGCACGAACAGTAGAACCAGCATCTTCCATCATGCCTTGGTTCCCACAAGAAGCCCTTAGCAATTAACAACGTTTAAGAACACTTGATAAATACAAAGTACCTGAAGAAAATTTCAAATACCCTTTACAATACATTACAACCCCTCAAAGTAGAATGTACTTTTCTAAAAAAACTATATATATTTCTATAAATGCGGTTCTCTTCCTGCATGCAGGGCTAGGTAATCATTCCTCAGGTTCTCATGACTATGACAAGGAAAAGGCTACATAACATGCATTCAATGAACTCAGAAGAGGAGGCATAATTGCATGCTGAATATTAGAAATAGTGATCTGTCGTCTGATCTCTACACAGTAAACTTCCCGGCGAACAAAAGTACTTATTTTTCAGGCAGTGAATTTAAAGCAATCGGGCTACTTTTCGTTCTGCTTGTTACCATGATGGAAATTCATTATAATTGAGTGGTTTCAATCTTTCATTTTGGTTATCATCTGATGAGAACAAACTAACCAATCAGCCTGTTTTGATTCTTAGCTCTGTCTGCCTTAAAATATCAATTCGCAGGTTCCTATTGTCAAATGTCATTGTTTTTGGGGCTTTAATGAATTCGCTAAGTTAAAATCATAGGTTCAATACACAAACTTACCTTAGTTTCAGAGCTGGGATCGGCTGGATCCGGAGGAATATGACTTTCCATTGCTCTTGTTTCTGGGCAAATTACGCCAATTGGGATTCCCCCAAGTCTAAAACGGAGGGAAAGGAGGGAAGTCTGGTTAATGTAAGGTATCGAACAACCATCAGTTTTAACAACCAACAAAGTATTGAGCCAAGTGTAGGGGTGTTGGAGCGTCAGCGATTAGGGGGTATTTTAAAAATCACAAAGGACTTTTAATTGAGTCTAAACTTCAACTTGATCAAAGAGAAGAGAAACTATTAAACTCTCGCCAAGTTTTTTCAGTTCTCCAAGACAGTCTTACTCGGAAATGTATATCTCATCTCATTTATTTTCATCAATATGAAAGCAAATCGCCATCACTTTGTCTCTAATACCGGTCAAAAGAAAAACAGAATCAAGTAAACTAAATATGTAAACTAAACCGCCATCTGTAACAACAGAAAATAAAATACAAGTAAATCAAATATACCAGAAGCACTTTGATGCAAACTGAAATAAGCGCGACGCTTCGAGCATAGCCCGTTATCAAGCCAAATAAACATAAACAGCTAATCGTTATTACCTAGCCATTAGGCTGTTTTAGCAAGAAGACGTGATTCAAGAAGACGCCAGTATAATCCTCTTGTTCGAGGATGTAAATTACAAAGTGAAATCAACTTCGAAACTTTTGCGAGTCTCGAGAGATTTATTGTAAGTTCAATTATGAAACTGACAACCTGAAAAGTATACTTTTGAATGCCGCACTGCAAAAATAGGATGACGAGAAGGGAAGTAAAATGCAATATGTATGAGCAGATTCACAAATGATCGAAATGCGAGAATGCAAACTGTTCTTGGGAATCTGTCTGTCTATGAGCAACTTTCTATCAGGGAAAAGGCTGGAAAATTAGAATGCTGTGAAAACATAAAAAAGTAGCTGCGTTTTCAAAAACCTCCACGTCTTGCTGTTAAAAGAGCCTATTACTTAGTCATTCCGTTACTTGGTCTCCCACATTTGAATTTACCACCATTGGTGCCACCTTCATAAAGGCTGTCAGGAAATGTCTCCTTGGATTCAAAGAGAATAAACTTCTTACCTAGCTCTTCCACATACGACTGTAGCTGCCCAACCAGCCATAATCTCAGAAAATGATCCTTTGTCGAATAGTCCACTCTGCCATAAATTTGAATCATCTAAAAAGTGCAAAGACGGTTAAGTGGGGGCTAGAACCATTTTCGGGAGAAATCAAAATACTTTCCATTGCAGAAGACCATGGTAAATAATAAAAATATTGGCAACTGTAGAAAGAATCTGAATAAAAACATTCTTACATATTTTGAACAACTTTCGAATGTGCACAATAATGATAAAAAGGAAACTGTTTCAGATTGTTACAAGATTGTTACAACCTTTTTCAGAATAGCAAAAAGCAAAAAGGTATATTCCCTGATGCAATGGTTAGCGCAATCATTTACAGTCGCCACTTACAACTGCCTATCACACGCAACAATCAACCAATAAATTTGACGTCACAATCAGTCATACAGCCTATAAAGACGCTGACAGCAACAATTCTTCATAGTTACCGTCAACATCAGTTGGGAATTAACGTAGAATTTACGCAAAAAACAAAAGGCGAAGTGTATCTAATCGGATCACAGTAGGATGAATGCAACTGAAGAAACTTTACTCAATACAAGAAATGTGTTCTGCATTCTTATGGTGATCTAAATGAAAGGTTGGATTAACACTGTGAATTCTTGGTCGAAAAGAATTAGCGGAGTTATGTTGAAAGATGGATGACAAAAACAACACAAGTGAATGATATAAGGTATGATGCTTTCAAATCTTAAATATCAAGCTGTTAAATGTTTGTGATATCGGTATCATAAAAGCTGCGAAACAGCGTGACATTTTATCTCTTTCAATTGCATAACCAAGTTATGGATTTAGTGTATCCAAAAGTTATCGAACGACTTCTTTGGATAGACTTAAGTCACTATTTCTAATGCAACCAATACCTCGATAATGACGAACAATGATGCAAGATTAACAGACACGGTCACTGACCAGAAGGAAATCTTAAAACAAAGGAACAATTTATGCAAAGCTCATGACACACCGATATACTTTTTCAACATTGAGAGAAAGTTCATGAAAAAAACCCTTTTGCGTGGGAGAAGGTTCCGTTATTTTCTAGATTCTATTTCATTGTGAGATTGAGTTATTTCAAAATTACTAACAGCTGCATTGCCCATGGCTCGAAAATTTTTCTCCCCAGTAGCAATCTAAGCACTTTCGTCTTTTTTCCCAATAAATTTAAACCATTCTTCCCTTTTCCTTTGTCTCCTTTCTTCCCTTCTTTTCCTTTTCGTTCCATTTCTTTTTCCAGTTTTTCCTTCTTCCTTCCAGGGAAATTTGAGCGTTTCAGCTGCCTTCTTCGTAGCCCCAAAAATGCACGCTACCTCGCTTTTGAGCCTTGGCATTGCCTAACACGATTTTCAAGCTCTGCTTTACAGAAAGCTTCGAATTTAGAGGAGCACGTATTTGGAACAACCTTAGCAATGAGGCAAAACGAGCAAGCACATTTTTTGCTTTCAAGCACAAATTATGAAAATCAGTCCTTATCATGACGCCACTTTGGCAGGATGTAACCGTTTCCGTTCAAATTTTAATTTTCTTTTCCATTAACGTATTTTTTGGGTCTATCTATTTATCTATTTATTTGCTTATGTAACTATCGTAATTAGGTTTTTAACAGGGCAGCTTGTAAATCAATTGTTATTGTAGACTTTACCCTGTATAAAGAATTTAAAATGAATGAATGGATGAATGAATGAATGAATGAAAGTAATTGAGAAATATTCTTACTTGGATCAGCTCTCCCTTCAATCAAGTGTCTAGGATTGTAAGATCCCTTCGGGATGAAATCAATGTCCCGAGCTACTGGATCAACAGTCGGCATGATTGGTAGTGGACTGTGGCGCGTCTAGAATCGAATTTAAAGGTGATTTACAAAACATCGTTTATTGAGCAAAAATTCTGCTTGGGTAGTGAGTTAAATACTGATACATCAGAAGAAAAGTGCACCTTCGTAGGGAATCTTAAAGCAAGGATGACGACAATAAGCACATTTTTGTTTCTCAGTTCATATCCTTCATTCAACATAAATCATGTTATATATAAAACATATCAATCATTGGCCCGATATCCTAGCTAATTTGAATATTTGCTTTACATACTCAGGAGAATGGTGGAGTTGGGAAACTGGGAGCGGGTACTCAAAGGACTTCTGACGTGGTTCTCTTTTTTGCTTCATTCTGTCACAACCTCATCATTTTTCTATGCTTCACATTTCACTAGGATTCACTATCCAACGTAATTTGGGTCAAAATTTACGAACCCTGTTCTGATAGCCTTACTTTATTGGGTACAAAAATACCTATGTTGAAATGCTTCCAAGCTCAGGTTTCCTCAGCAAGCAACTGAGAAAACTAACCAGCAGTAACGAGATCAAAGCGTTATTAATAGAAACACAAAACAGAGATGATTGATGAAACACCCGTCTTGTGAAGGGGTTTGGTAACTAGACGCCACCCTAGAAGGTGTTGTCGCGCCCTGGTGTAATCCACTGACATTGAAGCCAGAATAGTCAGGCGGAGTGGGTTCGAGTCCCGGTAGAGACCCACCACTTAAGCGTCATGACAAGGGGTCGCGGGCTCGATTAGGTCTGCTCTACTTCTGCGATCCCAGCGCTTGGCGCTGAAAAACGCAACTTCACCTTCACCTTCACCTAACAACTACCAAATTAGCCTACGAGTACATCATTTCTCCAAAAGCAAGAACGATATACGAAGCAAAGAGAAAGTGCTTGTTACGGCCGCCCAATTAATCACTTTACAAGAAAAAAAGACTGATGATAGTTCTACAGTAGATTTATAAGCATTTCGTATGGGTTTTCCTTATCAATCTTACATTATATTGATTGTGTTGTATTGCAATGGCATATATTTTGTGGTCTCTTAAATTTTACTTTAGCGGTGCACACTAGATAAGCTTTGCTTCTCTTAGGTCGCCTAGAATACAAATATTTTAACAAGGTTTTTAATTTGCTAGTAGCTTGCATTTTACGAAAAAAAATTGAATAGAACTTTATTTCAATTGCCATCGCCCCCTAAAATAATGTGTAAAACGCGTGTTAATGAAAGCACAGTAGCGAGTATCCTCATCTTGTTTCGAAGACCCTCTCATCTTTTGATAACAGGTCTACTCGTTGGCTGCAACCACATCAAAATTAAATCTATAATACCTTTGGAATGTAGGATAGCCACTGAACAATTGCATTCACTCCAGCAAAATCATCACGAACTGTGAGATGCGAAACACCTGTAAAATGAAACAAAGAAACGATCAATTTCTGTTCAACTACATAGTTTAATGAAATACAGCAAGCGTTTTAGGGCCTTCTTGTCTTGCAAGCACGTTAATTCGAAGATTTACAAATATCTATACAAATAATCATACCGATATTTACACAGGGTAAACCCATTTCAGGATTCTAAAGTGATGTTATAAACAATGGCCCTGTAGCATGCTTTGTGTCCTTATAAACGCGTTTCACTACCTGTTGATACAAGGTTGTATTGGCACCTTAAATATCGGAAAGGAGGGATACCCTTCTCAAAATCTAAGCTACAAATCAAACATACCATTTTTGTACATGACTTCTATGCCACCAAGCTGGTTGTTTGATGTGTAAACCGGCCTTCCAAGTACCTGAAAATAAATTTTGTCAAAGATATATTTCAGTTGAGTACTCGTAATAGACCCGGTGACCAAATATAGGCTACATGCCCTAGATATATCCTTAGAAGCTTAACTGGTCTCAAAATCAAACAGAACACATATTTCTAAATTCATGATTCTTTGCTTTCCTTAAAATATTCGTCAACAAAGAATAGATGATTCGGGTAAAAATGCAACACAGAAGTTGGACAAACTCAACTTTAAAAACATCTGACAGCCAACTGCAAGGTAACTCTTTGAGCTCTTTTCCATTTCTTTGCAATCCAGAAATCTTGAGACTGTCTACCGGATGAGTCAATAAAAAGCCCTGGCGTTTGACAAAATGCTGCTCTCTGAATATCACATCAACAATGTTGACAACTGCTATGTTTTATTCTCGATATGTCCAATCACATTCAGTAATTTAACTGGCTTTTATCGGCCATTCCCTCACGTCGAAATGGGAAATCTTCTGCAGAAAGCCCCTTTCGAAAACCTGCAAAAACGGGTGAAAACAATAAGCAATATTTCCCTTCTTTCTCCTTCCGATCAATAATGACATTTGGATGTGTTCATGTATTTTGTCCTCTCACAGTTATTCACATTAGGTGGAAAACTTTTCAACCCCCAAGGCGATAGCACGTGCTAAAGAGTTCTGGAGTCATTGTTGTGAGTGAAACATGTTAGGGAAAGCTGCTCCTAATTTTAGCACGTTTTTGAAGTTTCTCGAAGAGACCTTGAGAGACCCCGAAGAGATCTTGAAGAGAGAGAAAATTCCTTGTGCAATCTGAACAAAATGACCAATTTCAGCTAGGAAAAAATCTACAAATAATTGAACATGTTAGCTATTCAATCAGACATTGCAAAGTATCATTGTTCATATCCTCCGGGGGCAGTAGCCTTTCCAACGTTTGGTCTTTTATGACTCACCCGCTACTAAACCTCATAATTACGGCAAATTACCCAGACATATGCCTACATTTGATTAAATGTTGCCACAATTAGAAAATAAACGATCTAATCTGCCACGAATTTCCGTTTAGCTGGCTTTCAAAATGAGAAGTCCTTGATGCTAAACCCAATATTGTCATAGTTAAAAAGATAGCAGTAAATTATTGCCTTGTTGAGTGCTCCAGCTCCAGTCAAAATGATGTGAGAATTCTCTACTTGCACCACTCTTTGTCCCAGTCGCACGAGGTACGAACCAATGCCAACAGCTCTACATGTAACCTGAGGGAAGGAAAGCGACATAAAAAAGGTTGAAATTCTTCATAAAGTGTTTTGGAAGTCGAAGACTCGAAGAATCATGATACAAAGTTGCTTCATTAAGAAAGGGCCCCCAAATGGGGGTCGCTGGAGCCCTTGAACTTATCATTTTGAAACCTTGGAGCCCCAGAGCTCAAGCAATTCCCATGGTGGTATTCTCGAATTTTGAGAGATGGAACCCCGGAGCCCTAAAAAGCATGCGATTAAGCCCTGGAGCACGGCAATCTTGCCTCTGGGAGCCCTGAGTCAATTAAAGAGTCGGAGACTCGGAGCCTGAGATCCACTAAAGGGCTTCTTAAGAGATAGGAATTCAATCAAAGACAGCAGTAATATTTCTCCCATAGGAAAGCATCATACTTTAAGCCATCACTTTTAATGCAATATACAACTGTTTCAGAAATACTCCTCTCCAAAGTAAGCCCAAGGGTTCTTTCAGGGGACTGGTTCCTGTATACGGCTTTGACCAAAGATTGATTACTGGATGAATCAGGACAGAAAATCACTAAATTTCTCAGAGATGGAAAAAGTGCGCGAAGCAGCTTGTACGTCTGGAAGGAACAAGATGGGAGGAAAAAGAGAACGTAGAATAGAAACAAGGAAAGGATAAATGGAGGACAGAAGAAGTGAAAGGACCATGGATGGAAAAAAGGAGAAGAAAAGAACGAAGGATGGAAAGACATGATGACCAAAAAATGAATACTGAAGATAGGAAAGAATAAAGGAAGGAAAGAATAAGAGACAATCAATGCTTGGATCGTGCTTTTTAATTTACAGTTTTATGATCCAAGGCACCTTTTTAAGTGTAATTCCAGTAGTGGACTATCAACTATACAGTACACAATATTGCAATTCAACTGAAATTTGGGACCACAAAAACATTGAGACAACAATGGAAGGAAGAATTCTGGTTTGACGCTCCTTTTTAGGAAGGCAATATTTTTATTACACCACTTAAATTTTCTGGAAACTTTTCTGGAAACATATAAACTGATTACTTACCAAGTTCATGGTAACAATTTCATCGTAAGCTTTGGATGTTTCACCAGCAATGAGGCCAGAATACTTCAAGTTCTCCACGCCAAGTGCAGGATCTTTACCTAAGGCAAAACAACATCTTCATCGCGGGTCCTGAAAAAGGGAGGGGGCCTTAATCCAGATTTCTAGTCAGCAATGCCAGTCACTGTCTATATGTGAGAAGTAGGTATTCACAATCCCAGTTCAGAAAATCTCATTCCAAGAGTGTCATTCTTACTGCATTAGCCAATGCATCGTAACAATCCTCTGAAGGTTATCCGCTTTCTGTCAAGTGATGAAAAGATACTAGGACAAGCCATTACACAAAGAACATACCAATAACATCTGTGAGTCGATATCTTGACTCTCCTTCATCTTCAATTGGCTCAGCACGTACTGAATTACTAGCACTCATCTACAAGAGCGGAAAGATCAACTGAATAGACATTTTTCAAGCAAAGTTTGTAACTCAAGACAATGGACCTTTTAGCTCTTTCAGAAAAGAGCCTGGATCGTGGGGAGATAAACAAGTAAATACAGTAAATTATAAACACTTTGAAGCGAATGGAAATAAGCACGTCGTCGTTTCGGGCATAGCCCGTCATTAATCTAACGAGAACGGGATTGATAACTAAGGGGCCATGCTCGAAACGGCGTGCTTATTTCAATTCACATCAAAATGGCTATATTTTGCTGTATTTGACTTCATCAACTTGTTACCTTTGTGCAATTGCACTACACGCAACAAGAAGATTTTTTGGATCGAGTGGAACTAGTACATGAAAGGTTCGATTGTGCGGCGTAAAAAACTTTCACCTCTTTTTAAGCACATCAAAATTCCTCAAATGCACGATAATATAGTTCGGTTGAAGATTTGTAGTGCAGCTCTGTTTTAGAAAAGATCGATTTGATAACAAGGTCGAATCAAAATGTATCAAAAGCGGCACAATCTGCCGTGCTCAAAATCTGATTTTAAACATCGTCTTGCGCCATGTCAAATTGAAAATAAGATGGCTAAAATGCCTTTGTCTTCAAAATACGCAAATTTAGGGGCTGATCACAAGTAGAAACCGCGAGCCATAGCTCAGTATCTATCAATAAGATGCGGCAGAAATATGAAGTTTAAATTAAGTCGTGTTTCTGCAGATAAACACAACAGCGCTCGTGAACTTCTGCCGTTTCAACAATTCAAAACGATTGATGGTTTAAACGTCGTTTACATGTCGAATTTACTTGACACTTAGAAATTTTTAGCGTAATTATCCAATTCGACATGGCAGGAAACTATGTTTAAACTGTGCGCAAAATACCTACCTTCTTGAAATCAGATGGCGTCAAGTATATGTATTTGAAACCCTGTAAAGAGATAAAAAAGATCATTTCACAATTCACAACACAGCAAACCACACAATAACGAAATGTGTACAAAATGGTATGGAACTTGAAATTCCTGTTTAGAAACTAGTCCCCCTCGAACATATATTTTAAGAAAAAACATTAAAGAATGCAAAAACCATAAAAATCTTGCATTCATCCATCCATCCATTCATTCATACTTATTCAAAGTTGGTCTTAACATAGTTTCAAAAGAACAAAGCCAATCAACACCAACTATAAAACCTGAAGAAATACATGTAAGTTAAAATCAAAGTAACTCAATGTCCTTTAAAACGTTAACCCTTAGACCTCACCTTATCTGGGCAACCAGGCTCGACCCATGCAACACGGAAAATGTGCTTCACTTCTTCAGCAAGTCCGATTCTAGCACCACTATTTGCTGATATGTAAATGAATGGGATTCCATTTGAACGAGCATGGCACGACGCTTTCTGCAAGGAGAAATTGCACAATAAAGCATCTAAAGCAAACTAAAATTTGACTAAATGGCTGTTCTGAACAATGTTGCATTGAATTCAATAACCATAATTAACCAACTGCCAACAAATTTTCGAGCAAACTATTTGTGTTCTTTTAAGGTTTACGATGACATATAAAGAAAGTCTGGGCGGGAGAAATCTAACATGGTGCCTTTCTCTGCCTGAGAAAGTAAAAGCTTTGACATATTATTCATAGCTACAACTGATCAAGTGGCCTTTCAAAAGTTCGTCAGGCCTTTCGACTAAATTTCGATAAAAAACGACTAAGAATAACATGATTAAGTAAAACTTTGCGGAGCAATCTGGCCCAAGAAGTTTGCTCGAGTCACCAGGTATGCAGCATATAGGAGTACATAACCACTTACATTATAAAGCATATCTTCAGGGGGTGCAAATGAGCCAATCATATGCGTCAAATCATTAGCAACAACCATGATTTCTCTTCCACTTGGGTACTCTGGTGTGATTAATTCCATTTTCCATGCAACCATTCCAATATCATTTTCACCAGGCAATCTATTGATTTTGATCAATTTCTCGTTCTCATCAATACACATTTCTGTAACTTTGATCTAACAGGAAAGAAGGAGAATGATGACAACTAGCTTTTATTACCCTATGGTCAAGGTAGAAACTCTGGTATACAAATCTGATTGGCTGAAAACGTTCGAATGTGACGTAATGATAGGGCATTATTATCCGGTAATGCACCCTCATTACGTAACAGCTCACCTTCAAGCCACAGATTAGTGCTTGGCTTCGTCTGCAATAGCTTCATGCTACGCCAACAATTATATTGGTTTTAAAATTATCTGTAAACATTTTCAAAAAGAGAAAGGTATGTACCTAGCCCTGACCATAGGGTAATAAGCTTTATAACCCTCAACCTCTGTATGAAACCTTGCAAACTCGGTTTTGCATTGACAGCTTCCGGGTTCATATTTTCTGGTCTTGCCCTAAGAAATATTTATTATTGGCTTGATAACGGCTTAATCAGCCTTTGATTGACAGATTAATACTTCATTTGCTATATCTGCCACGTACTATTTCTTCCAGAACCTAGGAAACGTGTTAACATTTTTCCAACGCACTCGGTATATTCTTCTTAAGTGCCGTGTACTTATCATAGGCTGCTACAAATTATTTCTATTTTTCTCGATCTTATGCTTTTCTTTCAAGCCATCCATAGCGTTTCTTCCCACCCAATCTCTGGTCCCAATCTCTAGCATTCTATCTATCACATTTTGATTACTATCCTTATCCTTCGAGCCTGCCCTTCTTTTTGCTTGATTAGTGTCGGTTCTACTAATTTTTCTTTGCTTGATAGCGGGCTATGCTCGAAACGTCGCTTCTTTCAATTCGCATCAAAGTGCTTATATATTTTATGTTATTTACTTGTGTATCTTTGTATGATGGCACTACAAGCAACAAGAGTTTTTGATCATTAATAATAAAACATATGTAGGGACTTCAAGACAATATCTTACCAAGCGCATACTAACCGGTTCTGTGTTGTACAGGAAAATATAAAGCCCGAGGTCTTAAAAGTACAGACCTATGAGTTTTATTACCAGATAGCTTCTAATTTTGACTCGTATCATGCAGTCAAAGACATTTTGCTATTGTCATATCGTTTGAGTTTATTGTAAACCTCATTGGCCTAAAGCAGTTGCCGTTGGGACAAAAACGCGCCCTTGCATCGTATTATACAAGGCTACGGGAAACCCGCGGGAAAGGTGCAATTAACCAATAGGAGTGGCGAGATTTTGTACTGTCTCGTTTTTAAAACTTCAGTCAGGTGATAAAGCAAGATAATCAATGTTTGTTTTACTTTGTCAGACTTAACTTCATAAAACCCATCAATGCGGAGGGGGGGGGAGGTATTTGATTTCTTTTTATATTTGATATTTGATATTTGATTTTATTAAGGAGGATTGCCCTTCAACAGAGTTGACTTACAAGGGGCCCTCCACTTAAAAAATTACTTACAATATACAATATATAATTACCGAACAAAAGCCAAAATTACAATATAAAAACCATAATATAAAAACCTAATACAAAATTTACAAAATCTAGTATAAAAGAAAAAGAGGCTCTTGCATCTTTCGATAAACATTTGTACAAGGACTAAAGTACATATTCTGTGGATGAAATCTACTGCAGAAAGCAAGATAATTCACGAGAAAGTAAGGGTCAAAAAAGGAAGTGGCATGGTAGTGGTGTTACCAAGAAGGTAGCTGAAATGGTTAAAACTCCCATGTACGAAGAAGGGAAAAAGGGAACCAAAGAAAGAGAAAAGGAAGGAAAGGGAAAAGAAGGGAAAGAAAGAGGAGAAACAAGAAGCGACAGAAAAGGGCGGTATATAGAGGAAGAGCAAAATTGTGTAAGAAGAAACGAAGGTGCTTAGCTTGCTACCAGGAAGGAAAAAAATTCAAACCCTGCAAGGAAGCAAGCTATAGCAACGTGAAGAGCTAATGAAACTAGCAATCCAGCCGTCAAATGATCAATTTCACAAGCAAACAAATTGCTATCTGAGCTGGCACATTAACAACAATCGGTTTTAAGGAGTCATGTCAGTAGGTTGCAGAATACAGGCTTGCAAACGTATTGACTTTTTGACTCAACCATTACTGCAGTAACTCTCTCTAGGCAACGAAGACTAAATAACAATAATGTACAGTTGCTTACAATCTCTCTTTGTGCATTGTATTCTTCATTATGTTTCGTTGCCCATTGTTTCCATTCTTTATTCAGCGCCTGCCAATATAAAGTAGTTTAAAGGTATCAAGTATCAATTGAATGATGCTTCAAATTTTGCCAATTCCAAATTTCGATTTATCATGGAGGGAGACCCTTGAGCCTAGTGGCTGATTTTCAAAGGGGTCTTCCCATAAAACTTCAAAAATATACAGCTAAAAACCAATTAAGAATTACTTATGATAAATGTATACAGCATAACTGATAAAGCCTTCACAGATAAAAAATATGGCCTGTTCTGAGTGATCACCGCTGGGTAAACAAGAAGCTGGCATTCAGATGGGGATAGAAAAATATTGAACAATAATAAAATGTAATCAATGTTTCTGCAAAATTGTTATGTATTGCCATTACAAATTGTTATGTTTTATCATTGAAATTTAATTGATTGGCAGATCAAACCATTTCACTATTCAAAAATAGAAGACTGCAGAAAACATCGTGATTCGCAAATTTGCACAACTGTGTGTCCTTCTGTAGAACCTAAACGAAGAATCATAACTGATTCCATTCGTGTAAGTGATGAGGTCTGGAGAAATGTCCTTTGACTTAGGAAGAATTAGAACGTGAAAGGGAAACCAGGCAAGCCTTCTAGTATTCTTAATAATACACACCTGTTTGAAGAGCTCTGGAAAGTCATACACATACGTTGTGCCAAGAGACTGAGCATTGAAACGTTTCAACTGTCAAGAAAATACACAGAGCTTAGCACAGTCAATGAACCCATCAACCAATCAATCAAAGTGCCTAGTCTTGGCCTCACAAGGTTGGTGGGCTGTGGAATAAAAAGTATGAGGTTCATTGTCAAAACTAAATTTTAATCTATCAGTCAAAGACAAACTTAGAGGTGAAAATTTCTTTGGTAAAATTACTTATCTCTAAGAACTAAAAATTAGTAAAATGTCTTAAATAGGGGCATGGATGATAACGAGAATTCCACGTTCCATTGTGGTAGATGATTTACTTGGCATTGAAATATACGTTCAATACAGTTGTTAGTTTCAGAAATAACGTCTAAATTCAATACAAGGTAAATCATGGGCCAGAATGGAACTTGGAATTCTCTTTCCGATTAAACCCCTTTAGAGGCACTTGTCTAATTTTGGAGCTTTAAAGATGAGTGATTTTACCAAACAAAATTTTCTGATCTATTAGCCTGTGACTGATAGATTATCATTTTAGTTTTGAATATAAGCCATGGTACTTTTTATTCCACAGCCCGCTAAACGTGTAAACTCTTCTTCCGCTAACCCAGAATGTTGTACCCGATTACCATCTAATCAAAATCTTGCACTTAGAATTATTTCCGAAATCTTCAATCCACGGGGCCCCATTTTGGGCCACTGTTAATGCAGTCATCGAAAATTCCTTAGGTAAAACGAAGTGGATAGATACTGGATGACTGTTGTGCTAAGTTATAGGGCAATAATTCACAATACCAAAGAAGAGAAATTGTACCTGCAAATGATCTTTGGTGACAATTGGCGTTGTAATCGGCAAGCCATCCATAGGGCCTTGCCTTTCTCCGTAAGAGCTGAACACGATCTAAATTAAAGAAGACAGAGATTCTTTTTACAGCAACATAGAACTTTTTGTTTTTCTCTTTTAACTAGGTTTCATTCAATTCAATTCATCTTATTCGCAGGAAGCAACAGCCTAATACAATGTAAGATAAAGAATACATGTATTCCACACGACCCAAAGGAAACAAAGCTTATCTGGCTTGGGCCATAAATCAAAATCTAAGAGGCTAAAACAAAACGGAAAATGAAATTACATCATAGTACAAAGCTAGGGATTCAACGATGAGATATATTTTAATTGGTAAGGAAAGTTACTGGTTTGTAAGTCTTAATCATGAATTTTTACAGTTCATTTTGGTATGTGGAGAAACGCGAAGTCACCTGAAACGTAAAGAACGCGATCAGCCACGTAAAAATGGAGCTCGGCAGCTTAACTTGGGATAATAGGGCTAATCTTCACTACAGATAAAATGACGCCCCCTGTCTATTAATCAAAATTAAAATTGAAACAGTTAGCAAGGATTTTTCTAGCACGTGGACTTTGTGGGATGTCTTCTTTTCGTTAGAATTCTGATCTGTATTGTGGGCATGCGTACTGCCAAATGAAATTACAGGTAATGACTCAAAAGGATGTCTTCTGCAGTTACGGAAGCAAATGTTCATCTAACTACTCCAAGAAGCCTTACTTGTTTCGTTCTCGGGTCTTCAATCTCTCTGTATATATGAATATCCAAGTAATATCCAGATTCATTCGACAAGAACAGTCGAAGTGGAATTCTCGAGCCTTCTGGAGTCAACCTATGGTAATTGGAGAATCAAGCATGAATAAACCAATCATGGAATCAATTCAGTGTTCAATGAATCAACATAACATATAAATCAATCCATCAGTCATTGAATTTAATCCATAATTCTTATCTTTCTTCGGAAAAAACTTTCCATAATGGTAGTCCTTCATTGAAGTGGCGTATTGGAAGTATCGGATCTACTTAGAACATTAGTCAAATATCTTAACAATAAAGGAAAACCAGAGAACTAGGCCTCATTGAAAATACATGTATTTTTATAAGAAATAGCTGATAAGAATCAGCGGACTCAATTCTTCGAAGGTTAAGAAACAGCCCTACCAAAATTGAAAAGCTAAGAAACTTTTGTAAATTGCAGTTTTAATTTTCCCTGTCATTCAAAACAGTTTCGACACGGAATACCAATGTGTGCTGCCACACCATACTTAACATGTAGGCTGCATTCATCCTCAGTAAACCGTACACTAAAGAAGTCTCCATTTATGAATAGTTTTGACTTCAACTTCTTAGGGAAAATGTTTCTTCTGAAGCTGGTGTATATGTTAATCATTGTTGTAAAATTATGCCCTATTCACAATGCTAGTTAAACCAGCTTAAACTAAACCAGGTTTTCGAATATGGCTTTCTGATTGGTCAATCCAAGAAATCCAGTCATTTGATTGGTTGAAATTGAAACTGGTTTAGAAAAAGGTGGTTTAACTGTGTCAGTGTGAATGCAGTATTAGTTTATCTCCGGGTGTGAGTTCTGTTAATACTTGCTTTATAACGTAACTGCTTACCATACCTTGGAAGCACGTTTGAAAAAATCAATTATGTAAAAAACTAAGAAGCACGTAAGAAACTTTCGATGGTTCAAAAATTTAAGAAACTACCTACAAGCCCCGGACCTTAGTTCTTATAAACAAATGCGTGTAATCTGTGCCTGTGAATACATGGCTTGAAAAATTTGCTTCCAATCAAAGCACTCTGAGTACAGTAAAAATGCAAGCAACTAAAGTGTAATGGTATTTTGCGATTGCAAGCGGTAGACAAGAATATTTCAGGTATCTAGGGACTATAAACTTTCACTGGAAACTTCTGACTGAGTGGTATATTCACAGTCTTGTTTTGAAGATCTGAAATGGCTGTAATTCGATTCCCTGTTTTTGACGACTCGAAAATCTTTAAATCGCTAAATTTGCTATGACCAAAAAAAACTGCAATAGGTACTCTTAATGTATGGTAGTCTCTTAGCGACAGGAAAACTTTTGAAGCGTTTCAATCGGTCACTTACTTTTCTATAACCGATCGCATGGGGTCAATCTCTTTGGGACACCCAGTATGTTAGGAAAACTTCATTCTTTGTACTTAAAGCTTCATTTTCACCGCTCAAGCTCTGTAGACCAGACTTTGAAGCAATTTGGTTGACTGTACCACAACTACCGCTAATTCAGGCCATTTTGACAAAGTGGGCCTACTTTTTATAAGAGCAATATTACGAGTCCCTTATGACCAAGTGATATCCTCGCATCAAATAAAGGGACGAAAAGGAATACATCTAGCACTCGTGCGCTCGCAAAAATCAATGAGGCCTGCTTCGATCCAGACTCTTTTGGGGAACAGCTGAAAGATTTATGCGCGGTTTGAAAAAAGGGTTGATACTAGCCGTCAATCAGTTGAATTTATCTGGAGCACTTTCTCCTGAACAAATTCTAAAGTTAAATGGTGATAAATTGTGAGAAACTGTAATTATCGAAAAATTTGCTTTCGCCATGTTTCACTGTAATATCTGCATCGATAATGGCAATGTTACTAGGAACATGATAAGAGTTTCCATGAAATTTGATCAGACGCATGTGTTGAAAAAATTTTCTCGCTACCTGATCGTCATTTGCATTTCAGCCAATAACAAGCGTAATCTCCACAGACGTACTCCATGACGAAGTACAATGGTCCTGATACTCTCTTCGATCTAAGAAAAGAACAAATACACTGTTTTACTTCAGCAGATTTGAAATTTGGTATGAGCGGTTCAATCTGGTAAATTTTCGTCATTCAAATTCTAAACAATTGAAATTGAAGGTGTTGTAGCGCCGTGGTGAAGTCCTCTGACATTGCAGCCAGAATAGTAGAGCGGAGTGGGTTCGAGTCCCAGTAGAGCCCCACCACTTGAGGGTCATGAAAAGGGGTCACGGACTCGATTAGGTCTACTCTATTTCTGCGATCCCAGCGCTTGGCGCTGAAAAACGCAACTTTCATTTTATATTCTTTAAACACGGTAACCCCGTCGGCAAGGGGGCCGGCTTCACCTTCATTTCATCGCATTTGAGTTTCCATAATCTGTCAGAAAAATAGATCATTCAAACTGCTAGTTTTAAACTTTTTCAAAATGCCCAATTAGATTACCAACAGAAAAAAGGCAAGATGATGTTAAGATCAAGGACTAGACGCTATCTAGGAGCTCATATTCTTTTGCTTGTTGCTGCCTTACAGCTCTTCCTGAATGTCTTTTTGAATAGCTCCATTATGTCTGTCCATGCATCTACGCATTAGATTTTCTGCATTCAAAGCACGCAAGATACAATTGACAACGAACCAAAAGTCAAGACTCCTAGGCATAGCATCCTCAAGAAAATGAAATGTGCAATGATTGATAGCTCCTTTAGTCCCCTATCCTAAACATGCAAGTTTTTCTGCCTGGTGAGTGGAAAAAAATTTACGCGTTTGGTGGGCTGTGAAATAAAAAATATGAGGCCGATATTCAAAAGTAAAATGTTAATCTATCAGTCAAAAGGCTAACTTAGATGAGAAAATTTTGTTTGGTAAAATCACACATCTTCAAGACCCAACAGTTAGAAAAATGCCTGTTCGTATGGGGATCGAAAATTCCACTTTCCATTCTGGTCCATGATTTATGTGGCATTGAAGTTCACACTGCAAGTTTCAGATGTAGAATCTTAATTTCAATGGCAAGTAAATCATAGACCAGAACGGAATGAGGAATTGCTCACAAACAAGCTCCTTACGAGCACTTTCCTTATTTCTGGGTCTAAAAGATGAGTGATTTTACCATACAAAATTTTTATCATCTAAGTTAGCCTTTGACTGATAGATTAACATTTCTGTTTTGATTATCGGCCTCGTACCTTTTTCTCCACAGCCCGCAAAACGCGTAGCCTCTTTTTTGACTCACCCAGTACTAAATCATATCTGATCGCTCAAATATATGAAAAAAAGATGTACATTAAATATTTCGACGGTACAATTCTTGTAACACAAAAGTCACATAAATCTACACACCTTGTAAGGTTCGATGATAACAGTTGGCACAAAGTTCAGAAATAGGTGATTGCAGTCTGTTCGCTTTTTCTATGATACAAATTGAAACATATAAATATCAAATGATGCATCGTGAAAAAAATTTGATTCTAATCATATCTGTGAAAAAACTTGAAATCGTATAAAATGCATCAATCTTGCTTGAAAATTGCTTCTAAAATCTTACTCATAAAGGAATACTCACATATTTTTCTTCTTAATATCACAGCAGCACAAAGATATTCGCTAAATTTTTTACAGTTAACGTTGCTCTCATTTCTATTTGATGTTCCCCTACCAAAACTACTGAGCCCTACGGAGAACTTAGACCATAGGACAAAAGTTTCTTCAAAATTGAGAAAGCTGATGTTTCCCCTTTGACGAATCACATCTAACTGTGCAGAATTTGAACCGATCTGTCAGTCACGATCTGCCATGGTTGCGCAAATCAAGAATTCAAGGGCAAAAATCCCATTAAAACTTCATAATTTTACTCACCACTTGACTGACAGCTAACTCTAATTCATCAAGTGCCTCAAGAAGAGTGATTTCACTTGCTTTTTCCAAATATTCGAATGATGCTTCCTGTAATGAAAATGCTGCTATAACAAATCAAATCTTCAAACACTGGCAGCAAGCTGGGATTACTCATAGGTAACTTCTTCAGAGTTTCCCACCAAGACCTTTCACACCCAAGCCTAATCTAAGGACCAATTTATATCTATGGGACACATGGTAAGTCACTGTAATATTCAGAGTTTGGTGTACCTGTTGTTAAGTTTGTATTGTTCCTGTATGTTGTAAATACCTCAGTTTATTGATTTATATTTAGTTCAGCTCTGACTCCAAGCATGTAGCAGTCACTGTGTTCACGCCCTCGTGCCCGTCCCTTCGGGGATATTACAATGGCGACGAGGAGAAAAAAAATTTAAACTACTCAAGCATCTTGCAAAGATTCAGTCTCCAGTCAGCACGCATTTATTGCTCGTCAAAAGAAAGGGAAGGCAAGAAGCAGAGCATGTACATACTAGGCCATTACTTGCAGACAGACAATAACTGTCACGAAGATCCAGAAGTCTTCCTGTTATTTCGAAACGAAAATCAGAGGGAACAAAAAGGCACAGATCATAGGATAACGAAAGTGCCTAATCACAACACATTGCAAATCACTTCACGATGGAACAGCGGGAAAAGCCTGATTCCTCGTAGAAAAATCGAGCATCCTATCACGTTGGTGATGAAGAATAGCGAGAATGCAGAAACGCAGAAGCCGAAGGAGGCACGTTGCTTCTATCGCCATGGGCAAATAGGACGAGTCAAAGTGAGCTTATTGGCAGAACCGCAGTAAGGCGTCACTTCAACAGAACAAAAACGAAATGAACATACCCCATAGAATGAACAGACTTGCTCTCGAGAAGCGGAGCCCAGCTAACAAAAAGTTGAGTTTGGTAACTATCCCTGACGAAGGCTGTGGAAGCCAGCCACATACACAAAAGTTAAGAGACGCAAACAGAGAAGAAACGGACTGCAGAAACGAAGACAGCCAAGATTATAAGTGCTACAGAAGTGCTAGCATCAGTTGGATAAATAATATACATTGAAGTAACGAACCTCGAAAGAAGAAGAGGGAACTTGGCCTAGGAAATGGTAACAAGGGAAACGGTGCAATAAGGCAAGGACCACACCCTATCTTTCATGCAGAGACAGAGAGAAGGGATGCAGACAATAGTACCCATGCATCATTGCACACACATGCGTATCCAACAAGGAAGTGTTGAGGAAGAGAGGGTAAACAAGAAACAGAATTTAGGACTGCTACAAACTGAACTCACTTGCGTGCCAGAATCATCTTTAAGACTGAAATGGATTTGTCAAAACACTTTGTTATGAACAGGACTAGTCGAATATCTTTTAACATTATTCTTTATTTTTGTTTCATGAAGAAAAGGAGAGATGTAATATTCAGAGTTTGGTGTACCTGTTGTTAAGTTTGTATTGTTCCTGTATGTTGTAAATACCTCAGTTTATTGATTTATATTTAGTTCAGCTCTGACTCCAAGCATGTAGCAGTCACTGTGTTCACGCCCTCGTGCCCGTCCCTTCGGGGATATTACAGTCACGTCCTTCAAAACATTTCATAGCTAAGTACAAGACCTACAGTCTTGTAAGAGTCTCCCTTTTGTCATGGTGAACGTTCTCACGCATTTCAAAGATCACACCGTTAATCTATCTGTCAGAAAAAATACACTCGCGTTTACCTGTTTGCAATGAAGCTAAAAAGCAACGAAAGAACTTTGTCAAAAATCATAAACGGAAACTGGATTATCTATGCAAATGAAATATCTAAAAATGTTTGTTTGTTTGTTTGTTTTTCAACTTTTTTTTAGTGGGCTCGCCCGAATTTCTAGTTACTGAAAGCTAATTTAGGCCCACTGTGCATGCCGCATCCAGGCATGGGACTCCTAGTTTGACGTCCCTTCCGAAGGACGACGGGGTGAGTTGTGAGGTCAGGCCTCCGAGGTCACCATCCAGAGTTTGACCTCACTCGACCGAGCTTAACTTCAGTTACCTGACGAAAACTGTTTAAGCCACTCGGCCACTCACCCTGTTTTGATTGCGATCGTTTACCTGCATGTACTGCGTATAAGATAGAATGGGAAATGAGCGCCCTGATTTGCCGTAAAGTCGATAATAAATGTATTGAATATAATAGAGTGTGCAAAGAGTCATCAAATGAATCGAACAACAATACATGTATATTTGATGTTGTCAGTGTTACTGTTAAGCCTTAGCCAAACGAGCCAATATAGTCTGCTAAAAATTTAAGAACTGCTTGCCAAACTAACTGTTTGCCCTCTAGACCACCTCGTAAAACAGAGGCAGAAAATGCAATTAAACTTCTTGAATGATACTGACCAACAAATTCTACTTGCTTCCCCTTGTACAGCAATGTTTGCGATGCGGCCAACGGGAACATATTGCTTGATAAGCAAATCTCAATATTTTGGCGAACACCGTTTGCTTGGTTAGCCATGGATTTCAATGTAAAATGGAAAAACTATGGTCTTTCTTCCACATCGCTGTGTAAGATTATTTCGCGACTTCTTTAAATTCGAACTCAACAAAATATACAAGAATACATACCTTTGTAACAAAGTCAGAATGTCTGACGATGGATCTGATGAAAAATCGATGATCAGTAACTTCTTGTTTGTCGGACACCTGTAACAATAAAAGCCACATGAAAGACATATTTACTTATTTCCCGTCGAAGTGTCAACTTTCTCCCTGGGGTTGGCACTGTTTTCTGCCGAAATTTCACTAGTGCAGCACTTTTGTCCCGGGGAGAATCACGTTCTGTCCCGGGAGAAACCATCGGGGTAGAATGTGCCGCAGCGTGGGTGTTTTTGTGGTTACAAGCACGAACGGACGGTTTGGTTTGGAAAACAACCTCCTTGAAGTAGGGTAAACTGGGGTAATTTGGGATAATTTTGTCATTTTTGACGTATAACTACTTGGTTGCATATTCAAATAAGACTAATTCGCCTTTTTATATACATTTGAGTACTAAATAATAGATATTGAGAAAACCATTTTCTTCATTCATGTGGTTCCTGATATATTAGCGCATAAATGATGCTGTCCCAAATTACCCCAGATGGGGTTATTTGGGACAGCAATGATTTCCACCTGCAAATGACACATAATTATACCTAAAGGCAAATTTGAATAGAAAATAATTGTAACTGCCATGGTACACTTGAATTTCATCAAAAATCGCCTCTTTGATAAACTGTCGTTTTGGGGGCCATCTCAACAATGTCTACTATTTTCACAAGTAATGTCTATTTTTTTCACAAGTGCACTTCAAAATTGATCAAACTGACAATTAACAAACAAATGTAATATAATTCTCTCAGCTAATACAAAATTGTGCAATTTTGAGCAATGTCCCAAATTACCCCATAGGTGTCCCAAATTTCCCCTGTCCCCAATTACCCCGGTTTACCCTACAGAGATGGACTTTTTCTAAAATAAGATCGCATATGCTACAACTTTTTATTGAATGAGTTAAGGATCAACACATCATTACGATAACCAGCGTTCAGATTACACCAGGGGGTATCCTAGCCGGCCATTAAAAAGAGCAATACAAGTGCAAAAGGATCAAAAACAAGAGGCGCTAACAACTGAGTTAAAATGCAAAAAAAGCGAAATATGGCGATTTTGCAACAATACCAACCTTCTTTGCAGCTCCTAAGTAAATGTGAATGTTGTTGTTTTGTGATGGTATTTGTTTGAGATCAAAATGACGCATGCGACTGAGTTCAAGTTGGAATGCTAATGCTGGTTCAAGATGACGATATATCGAATCTTCTGCGAACTAGGATAAAGAGAAATTATTGTCTATCATCTTACATCGCAAAGGATTCCAAGCAACAATGATGATAACACAAACCTAACACACGTGCTGGATTGCATCTTATAGTAAAATGAGGACGTGTTTCTAATGCTTTTGCGGGAAATTCTATCTCAAGAAAGATACCTGATAAGCCTTATTCCTCTAAATCTGCATCTCTTGGAGCAGTCACTGTTACAAAAAGGCCAAAAGAAAAACAAGCATGACACACGAAGTAAATAAAGCATAACACTTTGTACCTTGTTACAAACGTGATAATATCATGTCTTCATAGACCTTTTCGCTATTCGACTGAACGAAGTTAGAGATTCTTTCACCGTTGTACACATTCGAAATTTCGTCATGTCTCTGGAGAATGTATGTGAATGTCATTCGATCTAGACACTTTGTAGAAAAGCTCAAAGGTCAATAGGTCTTACAACCACTAGAAGCTGAAATGTCAATGCATTAGTGGCAAATGATGATTTAGTTTAACAGAAACAAGAATTTGAATTCCTTTCGAAGTCCCAAACAAGTGAATGGTGTGCAAGCTTCTACCACAACTGAATGTCTCCCAAATTCGCCATCTAATACTATTTTGACTATATCTTTTGTCTATTAATAGCCCTTTTAGCTATTCTGAAAACGAACCTGGATCGAACGATATTTCATTGCATTTAGTAGAATTTTCGAATACGCACAATTGCAATCGAAGCTCTAACGCCACTCAATCGAGCCTCGACTATAAAACTGTGTAAAAATATCGCTCAATCCAGGCTCTTTTCTAGAATAGCTAAAAGGTCTATAGGTCAGTCTATTCATTGGCACAAAATCTGAAGAATGTAACAATACAGTAAATCCCCGGGTATAAGAACCTACTTTTTGAGAGCCAGGCTGAAATCGGTTCTTATTTCAAAGGCACTAAGACTAATTTCAAGGTATATAAGTTCTCATTTGAAGGTACCTCATGTAGTCCCCTTGAGAGTCTCGCATTGATGTTCAGCCCTATTATTTGTTTTGAAAGCGTTCTTATCGACCTAATAAATAATTGGGGAGGAGAATAAAGCTCTCAAAGCCAACTGAGCCCACAATGACCTTAATAACAGCAATCAAAGATCAGCTTTACAACCCCTTCATTAAGAACCGATGTTTCATCAAACTGAAACTGGTACTTAATTGCAAGGTCAATGATTTAGGGAAAACAGCCTCTACCTTCTTATTTTTGTAGGTTCTTATATGCGGGGATTTACTGTATGACCTGTTATATCATAAACTTACGTCTATCCTCGCTCTGTAGGTAAAGACCAATGGGAAAGTTCCCTAGAAAGAGAAGGATACGACGTCAAAGGGAGTGGTGATCAAAAGTGGACAATCACGGTTGTAACTCACATGTTGAACAAGCAAATAAAGTACCGGGTGAGCCAGAAAAGTTCCCACTTTTGAAAATTCATAACACCAAGACTATATACTTCACGGATTTGAATCATTCAAATTCTAGTTAAAAGCTGAAAGATCAAAGTATTTTTGTGATTTTTCTCACTGTCCTACCAGCACTACAAATATAGGTTAATTCAACTTTACAAAAATTTCATGGTTGCAAAATAAATGAAAAATGACCTAAGACATCGATCAATGACTTCTCGCACAGAATAATGAAGGAAATGCAATTTCTAACTGCTATTGCGAAGAAATTTAAATCAGCAATAAAATGGATCATTCAAACTAGCAATTTGGCATACCTTGCAGTCTGTCAAGAGAATCGTGAATCTGCGAATTCCTTGCTTTCGTAAGATTTCTCTCTGCAAGGAAAACGACATAAATTGATATTTAGAAAGCTGAATATATATATATTATATATAAGCTGAAAGGACCAATGGATGTGAAATGAAAGAACTAGGCATGATGCCAGTTATCCACAAACACTCGTGGTAAAATCGTGGTAAACAGATAAATTAGTTCAATCGAGCAATCAATCAGTCAATCAATCAATCAATTAATCAATCAATCGCAATCAATCAACCATATAATCAGTGAGAACGCCTGCTCCTGAAGGGAGACCTGCTCATATTGTGACAGCCAGAAATTCACCATACTTTCAAATACTGTCAGAGTTTCTCTATATTACCCTGGCTGAATATCATCAATATAACGGTTTGCAGATACTTCGGAAGTTCTTTGAATAAATGATTCTTGAATCTAAGCATCTGGCCACGAAACGTGAAAAAAGCTATTACGTACGAGATCTAAATGCGCAAGATTCAATCCTTTGTGATCTGAAAAGACTTGATAATGGGTTTAAGCCCGAAACGTCGTACATTACAAAGCTCTTGACAATGGGTTTAAGCCCGAAATGTCGCACATTACAAGGCTCTTGACAATCAGGTTTAAGCCCGAAACGTTGCACATTATAAAGCTCTTGACAATCGGGTTTAAGCCCGAAACATCGTACATTACAAAGCTCTTGACAATGGGTTTAAGCCCGAAATGTCGTACATTACAAAGCTCTTGAGAATGGGTTTAAGCCCGAAACGTCGTACATTACAAAGCTCTTGATAATGGGTCTTAAGCCCGAAACATCGCACATTACAAAGCTCTTGACAATGGGTTTAAGCCCGAAACGTCGCACATTACAAAGCTCTTGATAATGGGTTTAAGCCCGAAACATCGTACATTACAAAGCTCTTGACAATCGGGCTTAAGCCTGAAACGTCGTACATTACAAAGCTCTTGACAATCGGGTTTAAGCCCCAAACGTCGTACATTACAAAGCTCTTGACAATGGGTTTAAGCCCGAAACGTCGTACATTACAAAGCTCTTGACAATGGGTTTAAGCCCGAAACGTCGCACATTACAAAGCTCTTGATAATGGGTTTAAGCCCGAAACGTCGTACATTACAAAGCTCTTGATAATGGGTTTAAGCCTGAAACATCGTGTGAACATTCCACAACTAACATTATATATTCCTTCTCATTGTAGATGTCTCACCGGTGGGGTTTAGTTTATAATTAATGAAAGAAAATATAACCAACTCTGTGACTATTTAGTGTGTGTTAACTTTTCATGGTAGCAGAGGGTAGTTGGAGTAGATAAAAGAAAAAAGGACAGTTCATTGTGTGTTGAAAGAAGCAAGAGTGAAGATGGCGTCAGCGTACAAAACCCCACCGGCATTTGATGTAGAGAGCAAGTCATACAGTAGATGGGTAGAAGAATTGAAAGCATGGACAGAGTTAACAGACGTAAAGAAGGACAAGCAGGGTTTAGCGGTTGCTCTATCTTTACCAGAAAAAGATAGCAGTAACATACGGGATAAAGTGTTTAGTGATTTGAGTCTAGATGAATTGAAAGGTGATGATGGTGTGAAGAAATTAATGGAGTTTATGGACAAGTTATTCAAGAAAGATCAGTTGTCTGAAGCATATGAGGCATTCAGTGATTTTGAGAGATTCCAGCGTAAAGATACTATGACAATGGATACATATATAATGGAATTTGAGAAGCTGTATAACAAAACAGCAAAGTTTGACACTTCCACAGGCAGTTCAAGCATTCAAGCTGTTAGAAGGAGCTGGCCTAGATCAGAAAGATAGACAGCTGGTGTTGACCGGTGTCAACTATGACAAAGAAGATACTCTTTTTACACAAATGTGTAGTTCTTTGAAGAAGTTCTTTGGAAAGCAGTCTTTGGCAATTGGCACAGACAAAGGAAAGAGCATTAAGATAGAGCCTGCATTTATGGCAGATGAAGAATCAAGATTGTACCCCAACGAAGAGAGCACACTTTTAGCACATGGTCGGGGCTACAGAAGTTTTCGTGGTGGCTATCGACGAGGACCAAGTGCTAATCAGCAACGCTATTATATGCAGGGCCGCTCCCCACAACAGACCAGTGGATTTAACTCTTTTGCCACCACACAGCGCGGCAGACCCTCCCATGGAGCCCATAGTATGTGGGAAAAGAAAACAAATCCCATCGGGACAGATGGATACCCCTTGAAATGCAGAAGCTGCCAATCAATCCGCCATCTTGTTAGAGATTGCCCAGATTCATATGAGAATTTAGGAAAAAGGGAACAGTTAGAGAATGCAGTACTGTTCACAGGCAACCAAGCATCGGAAATGAAAGTCCTTGCAAACGAATGTTCTTTCTCAGCCATACTAGACAGTGCTTGTAGTTCTACTGTGACTGGTCAGCAATGGCTCAAAGATTATCTTGAATCCCTTAGCCCAAAAGATAGAGCTACAGTGGAACATTCTGAAAGTCAGACCGTCTTCAAATTTGGAGGAGGAACCCGGTTAGAGTCCAAAGGAAAATGGGTGTTGCCTTGTGTGTTGGCTGGTGTGCATTGTAAGATAACAACAGATGTAGTGGAAAGTGATATCCCGCTGTTACTGAGTAAAGCTTCTATGAAAAAGGCTCAAGTGAAGCTTGACCTAACAAAAGATCAAGCATCTATCTTTGGCAGAGATGTTCAGCTCCAGTGTACATCATCTGGCCATTACTGTGTGCCACTTCATGAGCCAGAGATACCTGTTAGGCCTACCTTTGATGTCCTGATTAGTAGTGAAGATAGTCCGAGTGAAGAAGGCATTAAGATTGTGGAAAAGTTGCACAAACAGTTTGGACACCCCTCAGCCACCCGGCTGAAATCATTATTGAAGGATGCTGGTGTAAAAGATGATGCAATTTTAGAGCACGTAGCACAAGTGACCGAAAGATGTGACACTTGTAAAAGGTTTCAAAGAACCCCTGCAAGACCAGTTGTTAGTCTACCAATGGCAACAGAATTCAATGACGTGGTAGCAATGGATTTGAAGGTCTGGCGGCAAGGCACATACATTCTCCACCTCATAGATATGGCAACGCGATTCAGTCTAGCATCAATAATACGTGATAAAAATCCTGAAACTATCATCAATGAAGTGATGCTTCTTTGGGTGGGAAATGGACTTGGTGCACCAAAGAAATTTTTAGCAGACAACGGAGGAGAATTCGCGAATGAAGAATACAAGGATATGTGTGCAAATTTGAACGTGGAGATAATGAATACTGCTGCCTACAGCCCATGGCAAAATGGCATTTGTGAGCGAAACCATGCAGTCGTTGATGACTGTGTTCTAAAGATACTAGATGAAAACCCAGAGACACCACTGAAAGTGGCCCTGGTTTGGGCAGTGAATGCAAAAAATGCCCTACAGATGGTTTATGGCTATAGTCCATATCAGCTTGTATTTGGTTCAAATCCCAACCTTCCTTCAGTGATGATAGACAAGCCTCCTGCTCTAGAAGGATTGACTACAAGTGAGATATTTGCCAGACACCTCAATGCGCTCCATTCTGGGAGAAGAGCCTTTCTCCAAGCCGAAACATCAGAGAGAATCAGAAAGGCTTTAAGGCATCAAGTACGAGCTACAGGAGGCCATTTTAACGAAGGAGATCAAGTTTATTTCAAGAGGGATGGTAAGAAGAGGTGGCAAGGTCCAGGAAGAGTGATTGGTCAAGATGGAAAAGTTGTATTTGTGAGGCATGGGAATGTATACATCCGTGTACCATCATATCGTCTAGTGCATGTTGGGAAAGAATTTAACAAACACAAGATAGACGCAGGCGATGAAGCGGCCTTGGGTGGAAGTGATGGTATGGAGTCAACCATTGATGAAGCCCATAGTGAGTTAAGTGATATTCCACGATCTAATCAGACAGCAAGCATGCCAGCTCACCATCAACCTACACAAGAAACAAAGCAATCAAGTGCAGACAAGAACAGCCCAGATGAAGAACCCACAACAGAATCTGACCAGATGTCCACACCAAATCTAGCACTGCAACCGCTTCAGAGTACAAACACTGAGCAACCCCAGCCAAGCATGCAAAAGAAAATTGAGTTACCCAGGAATAATCAGAAAATTGTTTACCGCCTAAATGGATCTGACTCTTGGATAGAGAGTGTAGTCCTCAGCAGAGGTGGCAAAGCCACTGGAAAAAACTGGGCTTACCTCAATGTGCAGGATAAAGGTGAATGCCAGAAGAAGGGCATTTTTTTTGACAAAGATGTTCAAGAGTGGAAATCGCTCGAAGAAGTTGAATTGAGCTCAACACCAGAATCTCATCACCTTGCACAAGTAGAGAGAGCCAAGCTGACTGAGTTAGCGAATTGGAAGTCATTTAATGTGTATGAAGAGATTCCCAATGAAGGGCAATCAACAATGAGTACTCGATGGGTTCTTACAGAAAAAATGAAAGATGGACAGAAGATTATAAAGGCAAGGCTTGTTGCAAGAGGGTTTGAAGAAAATTCAGAAGAAAGAGCTGATTCTCCCACAGCTAACAAAGAATCCTTGCGTGTGTTCTTGGCAATGACTTCAACAATGGGCTGGGAAGCGAAAACAATAGACATAAAAGCAGCGTTTCTTCAAGGGGAGAAGATACAACGAGAAGTATTATTAAAGCCTCCCGTAGAAGCCAAAGCAGGAAAGAAGATTTGGAGGTTAAAGAAGTGTGTTTATGGTTTAAACGATGCAGCAAGGCACTGGTATTTCAGTGTTCGCAAGGAACTGTTGTCCCATGGCTGCTTGCAGTCCTCAATAGATCCAGGATTATTTTACTACCGTGCTGATGGCAAACTCCAAGGCCTATTCATCATGCATGTAGACGACTTCATATGGTCTGGAACCAGGCGTTTTTGTGATGAAGTTATTGAAAAGGTTCGCACAGCATTTCTTTGTGGAAAGGAAGCTGACAATGCATTCAAGTATATTGGACTGGATGTAGAGCATGCTGAGGATGGCATTCTTTTACATCAACACGAATACACATTGGCCATGCAGATGATACCAGTGTCCCCCATTCGAAAGATGAGAAGTCATGATGATCTAAACGAGAGTGAAAAGACAACTTTAAGAGAGATTATTGGACAACTCAACTGGATCTCTGGCCAGTCCAGACCAGACATAAGCTTTGAGGTCTTAGATTTGAGTGTATCAGTGAAAGGTGCAAAGGTCTCTCATTTGAACCAAGCCAACAAGATTATAAAGAAAGTTAAAGGAGAGTTGCCCAAGATTAGGTTTCCCAATCTTGGAGATCCAAAAGATTTACACATAGCACTATATTCTGATGCATCATATGCCAATTTGAGTGATGGCGTGTCCAGTGCAGAAGGATACGTGGTCTTCCTTGTGGGTGAAGATGGAAGATGTTGCCCATTGTCATGGTCATCAAGAAAAGTAAGACGAGTGGTGAAAAGTACCATCGCTGCCGAAACCTTGGCACTTGTTGACGGGTTGGACATGGCTATTTACATTGGCTCAGTGCTTTCAGAGATATTAGGAGCGCAGAGAATTCCTATATGCTGTTATATTGACAACAAATCTTTGTTTGAAAACATATACTCAACAAAACTGGTGGATGAAAAACGCCTACGGATCGACATAGCAAGCATTAAACAAATGATCGATAGAGGTGAAGTTGCACATGTGAAATGGATAAATGCAGAATTCCAGATTGCGAACAGCTTGACCAAAAGAGGAGCTTCAAACGCAAAATTACTACATGTGATGGAAAGCGGACATTTGAATTCATATTAGACTCAATCCTCAGGCAGATATTGACAAGTGTTACAAGAACAACTTTATTTTATGTTCGGTATATTCTACAAGTTTTGTTGGCCATTGGCATGTAACTTTGTTTTCCATAGTTGTCCACCGGGAGCATTATATTGTTTAGTCAAAAAGAAGAGAGGGGAATCTGTGAACATTCCACAACTAACATTATATATTCCTTCTCATTGTAGATGTCTCACCGGTGGGGTTTAGTTTATAATTAATGAAAGAAAATATAACCAACTCTGTGACTATTTAGTGTGTGTTAACTTTTCACATCGCACATTACAAAGCTCTTGACAATGGGTGTAAGCCTGAAACATCGCACATTACAAAGCTCTTGACAATGGGTTTAAGCCCGAAACATCGTACATTACAAAGCTCTTAACAATGGGTTTAAGCCCGAAACATCGCACATTACAAAGCTCTTGATAATGGGTTTAAGCCCGAAACATCACACATTACAAAGCTCTTGACAATGGGTTTAAGCCCGAAACGTTGCACATTACAAAGCTCTTGACAATGGGTTTAAGCCCAAAACGTCGTACATTACAAAGCTCTTGACAATGGGTTTAAGCCCGAAACGTCGTACATTACAAAGCTCTTGACAATGGGTTTAAGCCCGAAACGTTGCACATTACAAAGCTCTTGACAATGGGTTTAAGCCCAAAACGTCGTACATTACAAAGCTCTTGACAATGGGTTTAAGCCCGAAACGTCGCACATTACAAAGCTCTTGACAATGGGTTTAAGCCCGAAACGTCGTACATTACAAAGCTCTTGACAATGGGTTTAAGCCCGAAACATCGCACATTACAAAGCTCTTGACAATGGGTTGAAGCCCGAAACATCGCACATTACAAAGCTCTTGACAATGGGTTTAAGCCCGAAACGTCGTACATTACAAAGCTCTTGACAATGGGTTTAAGCCCGAAACGTCGTACATTACAAAGCTCTTGACAATGGGTTTAAGCCCGAAACATCGTACATTACAAAGCTCTTGACAATGGGTTTAAGCCCGAAACATCGCACATTACAAAGCTCTTGACAATGGGTTTAAGCCCGAAATGTCGTACATTACAAAGCTCTTGACAATGGGTTTAAGCCCGAAACGTCATATGTTACAAAGCTCTTGACAATGGGTTTAAGCCCGAAACGTCGCACATTACAAAGCTCTTGACAATGGGTTTAAGCCCAAAACGTCGTACATTACAAAGCTCTTGACAATGGGTTTAAGCCCGAAACGTCGTACATTACAAAGCTCTTGACAATGGGTTTAAGCCCGAAACGTCGTACATTACAAAGCTCTTGACAATGGGTTTAAGCCCGAAACGTTGTACATTACAAAGCTCTTGACAATGGGTTTAAGCCCGAAACATCGCACATTACAAAGCTCTTGACAATGGGTTTAAGCCCGAAATGTCGTACATTACAAAGCTCTTGACAATGGGTTTAAGCCCGAAACGTCATATATTACAAAGCTCTTGACAATGGGTTTAAGCCCGAAACGTCGCACATTACAAAGCTCTTGACAATGGGTTTAAGCCCAAAACATCGCACATTACAAAGCTCTTGACAATGGGTTTAAGCCCGAAACGTCGTACATTACAAAGCTCTTGACAATGGGTTTAAGCCCGAAACGTCGTATATTACAAAGCTCTTGACAATGGGCTTAAGCCCGAAACGTCGTACATTACAAAGCTCTGTTCGAAGCGCAATAACCATTACTTCATTCGTATACTTATTATTTTAACATTGTGCAACACGCATAAAGGAAGTTTGTTTTTGAAAATAAACGCGTTTGAGTATAACCGAACGAAGGTGACGATGAAATGCAGTCTTTAGCGCCAAGTGCTGGGATGGCATTGCAGAAGAACTAATCCGGTTTCTTGTAATGATGATCAAGTGGTGGGCTCCATTTTGGATCGAGCCCTGTCAGCCTAACCGTTGTGCAAAGTCAGAGAATTACACCACTGCACCACAACAACTTCAACTAGCGTCATATAAACCTACCCTGCTTTGTAATATAGAGCGGAATTTCTCCATGTGTTTTTCTTGAAAAGCAAGTGATACGTCATCGTCTTTTATGCAGACATTGACGATATGTATAGGGTCATCGTTCTTGTCGAATGAATCCTGCAAACAGAAGAATAGGTGAAATAATGACCAGAGATATTTCTGCAGGTACAAATCTGTGAAACAGCCTCTCAGCCGAGTCAAGGCAGGAATCCTCTCCATTCAGTTTTAAGAAAACCATTTAGAAACATACAAGATTTTTCCTTTAATCGTAAATTTTGGAATTATTTCACATAGGTTCTGGACCTTGTAAATAGAGTTTTACAGTTTGATTTGGTTAAAAAATTTTCTATTTTCTTCTTTATTATAGATTGTAATCAATAATATTATCGGAGAGCCCTTGCAAACCAGCTCATGCTGATGGGCAACCCTCTTTAACAAATCAAAGATGAAATATATGAACTATGAAGAATTTTTGATTACTTGGAAAACTGCAACTTTTTGTAAGTAGAAAAAATTGAATATATATTGCAAAGAGGCATAATGAGCATGCTAAATTCCAGTTTATATGCTTAATAAAGGAACATGCAGAAGCTACGTTCTAATCTAGTCAGTCATCTTACTTTCTAACTGACCCATCAACTCACAGGTATGAGAGGCCATCAGTTCGTTGCACTGGTAATAATAATGACAATGTACTTATAGCGCGCTAAAATCCATATACATGCGTTTTAAAGCGCTGAACAACTTAGTGTTAAAGACCTCAAATAACAGAAAGAAGAGTTGAAAAATAACATTCACACTTCAGAATAATCATCTAATACATACGTTTTTAATCTTGTTCTCAGAGTTTGGACGATCTGAGATATTCTATTTCTAGCAAGCAGTTTGTTTCAGAGCCTAGGGGCTGCAGTACAAAATTCTCTGTCACTACAAGATGTAAATGCGTTTAATGACAATAACAAAGTCTTGAAGTCCATTCTGTTTTTTTACCGGCAGCAAATCCAGTTCTCGCAGTACTGGAGTTATATGACTGTCCTTGCGAGTCCCAGTAGTAATCCTTACGGCAGCACTTTGAACACGTTGCAACTTTGCTTTGAAAAGTCAATGGTATTGTTGGAGATAGTATAAAAAGATCTTGTTTCTTCGAAAGAATGAAAAGGAGAAAGAATCTTTTTTCAGGTCTCCAGAAAGAATGAAAAGGAGAAACGAAATGGGATAAATTTAGAGAAGTGAAAAAATGGGTTTTTTGTCAAGATCGTAGAGACTGTTTAATGATAGCTGTTATTAAACAGATTTAGAAAGATCGTTACCAGACATAGGAATTTCATAAAAGAGATGTTGCTCACAGGTCTTGAAGTGGTCAGCTGAAAAATCAACAAAATTTGCCCAGCATGTATCATTTACGATATTGTGATAAGACTGCTAATTAGTCCTCAGTTCCGTCGTATTTCTTACATATCGTTAGCTATAAAGAGTGGGCACTTTCAACGCAATTCGCACAAAAATTTTTTCGAGACTTGTTTGGTCCCGGAAATTAAAATATTTTTTCCATCCCTGTACCCATCCGAGGAGATTTACGGGCATTGCATTGATAAACTAGCAACCATCATGGTACTGGTAAAAAAAAGCTGAAACGTACGGTGCTGGTATTTTCTCTCACTGTTTCAAGCAATGAACTTCCAGAATTTGCAGATGAAAAAGATGATCTTGGACTTTGTTTAACGTTTGGTTCGAATTCATTCACGAGGGAATCAAAATGCCTACAATAGAGAAATGATACATTAACCTAGACAAAAACTATTCACAGTGGACAAAAATAGGGGGTCATGAGGAAATTTCTCATTTACCAGATAGATGAAATTGAAAGGCACGCAAATGCAGAAAATGTGATAAATTTCAATGCAAAAATTGCATCAAAGAAAAGGAAAGAAACATAGGATGTCTTATTCAGTTGAATGATAGCAATTGTTATTGTTGGCACTTTGAAAATTGCAAATTGAACGACAACTGACTGTTCTTTGGAGAGTTTCAGCAGTCTGTCCACTGTAAAGAGCCAAGTCTACTGTAAGTCATTTGAAGCAACAATTCCTTCTGGTTTAAAATCTACAATAAAGTTTCAAACACACGCACACTTTATGATTTATAAGCCAAATACTGGACCATACGGCTGACAAAGGCCAGCAAAAATCAAGTCACTCTCGTTAAATTAATATGGAATAAAATATGGCATCAGAAGTGTCAAAGCTGGCGAATTAGTAAGTTTCGTAAGTATTAACATTGCATTAACAAATTGGCTCTTTGGCCCCTATGGTCTCAACAACAAAGAAATAAGACACTTGCAAAATTAGAATTACCATTCAAGATATATGCTTACTCAAGAAATTCTGCAACAGAGGAAAATGCTGTCATGGCTCCCATTCTTTCAAAGTCCTGATTGCTGCTGCAGTCTTTATGGATGAGCTCATTCAATTCTTCACTGAGACTACGAACCTAAAGAGACAAAAAAGGAAGCACAGCCGTCAGTAATGGCATCATTGTTTAAAGGAGCAGTGTCACGTCACCGTAAATAAAGCTGTTATCTCTAGAATTCATATTGTTGCCCACACGTGACCATTGTCTTATGCACACTTCTTGGTATGGTGGATGGGGTGAATCCACAAAAATTACTCCTAAAAGTCCACCAATATCTCAGCAATCATGCAACATATGAGTGCTTCATTTGTTTTTCTACTAAGCTCAAGAGTCCATCTTCAAAATAACACCACAGCAAGGGGAAGAAAGGGAGACAGATGGGAGGAAATAGGAAAGGAAATGAAAGAAAAAGGAAGAACAAGAAAAGGAGGGAGGGGAAATATGAGGAAAAAAACAACGATCGAAAACGCAAAGAGGAAGAAATGGAAAGGAGGATGGAACAACAGGAGAAGAGAATGCTCTATTCGGACTGTGTTCATGTGCTGCACATAAATCCGAAAACTGGTAAAAGAAGAAAATGATAAAATCACATACAAGCAGAAGAACTAATTCTATTTTGAGGTCTTTGCAGGAAAGTAAGCAAATATTCTTACACCACTGAAGTTACTTCTTTATGGTAAACCCTTCTTGGTTAACCCATAGTTAAAGAATTTACGCTGACAACTTCAGTTCTAGTTTAGAAGCTTAATAAATAATGCTGTAACAGTGCAAGGAGCTAAGACAATTAAAGCTATGAAAAGGGAACAACAAATTTTCCTCACCCGAGTCATAGACATGGTTTTGAGCTTCTCTGCTGAACTGTTCCGACGCTGCTGCTCGATTCTAAATGAAACATATAATTCCTTTTAACCCTTTCACGCCCGGCTAAAATTAAGCTTAAAAGGAAAACCTAATGTAGATTGTCGTTTTCCAGGGGGTATCATAATCAGTGATTCAGTAAGCAATAGATATATGCAATGTGCATAACCTTTCCAATCAATCAAAATTCCAAATGCTTTACCCCCTGAAAAATTCGCAGTTCCCAATGAATACTGTTGGGCCATATGGCCCTTCCAGGGGTGAAAGGGTTAAAATGCGTCACAGAGTAAAGGCTGATTTCTAGTCAATGGAATTTCCAGAGCGGATGGGAATACAATCTCTGTGAGAAAAAATTTCACTTTGAAATTGAAAATAAGGTCACGTCTGATAGCTTTCTGTAATGTAAAATTCCGTCAGCGAGGAAACGTCCACCTCAGCAAGAAGATTTCTACGCTGAGGGTCAACGTTTTCTGGACTAATTTAGAATTCACAATGGTTTTCTTCAAAAACCCGCGAGAATTCTTTGCAAAAAGGAAGATCTCAGTAATCCAGGTGAGTCAATAAAGAGGCCCCGGCATTTGAAGGATACTGCTCCCTGATAATCAAAACAATAATATTGAAAACTGTCTTCTTTTATTCCCGATATGTTCAATTAGCTCAGAAATTTACGCAGCTGCATTCGGTCACTCCTTCCCATCGATATGGGAGATTTTATGCAGAAAGTCCCTTTCGAAAACTCGCGAAAACAAATGAAAATGTGGAGCAAAATTTCCCTCTGAATCCCCCTGAAAAAGCTATTCATACTAGGGAGAAGACATTTTCATTCCCCAATGAAGATAGAACATGCTAAAGCATCCTCAAGTCATAGTTGTAAGGTAAACATACTGAGGCAACTTGCTCGTGATTTATCATGTTGTAGAGCTTTCTCGAAGAGACTTTTTAAAAACTAATTATAGACGTTAGCTATTCGGTCAGTCATTGCAAAATATCATTGCTGATATATTCAGGGAGCAGTAGCCTGTAATAAGCTCGGGTCTTTTTGACTTACCAGGTACAGGAACAATCAAGGTGCCAACTACCAGCACAACAAATTATAGCAAAGTCCTTGGACGTTCTCACGATCCATTCAATCTGGAGAAACGTACCATTAAAGCTCTATTAAGCCCCCCCCCTGGAGGGGGGCTTTTCTAATTTCGGATATTCAAGAGAGGGGCTTGATAGAAAGGGGTCTATCAGAGTGGGTCATTTACAAAATCAAATGGCATGGTTACGAATGATAGATTTTCAGTTCTTTAACTCCATGGAACTGAAAAGCTACGAGTCAAAAACATAAATTCGACACAGTTTGTATCCCAAAACACAGCGAAATAAAGATACAAGCTTGTTTAGCAAAATATATAGCAAATCTTTGGTAATTTCTGGAATTTGATATAAGTGGGGGGTTTATACAGAGGGGGGGGGGCTATTTAAAATTTCGGCTCAGAGTGGAGGGGCTTGTTAGAGAGCGGGGCTGAATAGGGAGGGAGCAAATAGAGCTTCTAAAGTAATAACCATTCAGAACACTATTTTAACTATCTGACTCACGTGCCTTGCAAAGCAAGAGTTTTGAACAAATGTACATAATAAAATGAAATTGAACTGCATTGAAAATACCTGTTTGGATGTGTGATTGGCAGTCTAAATTGGAACGATATGTAGTTTATGGCATCAATCTGCGAAAAGGATTTGGATATTCATGGAATTATCTGTTACACACTACTACTAACGTAAAGGAGGTGTGATGACAAACAGCAAAAAGCAGCATTGGACAAGTATATAAGATGTATATCACGACGAAAGCAATCACCAGCGACAAGACTGATTTCTTGCAGACCTATTACAGGCTACTTTGTTGACACCTGTCTCAAAGAAATGCAACAGCGCTATAAGAACTTCTATATCGGTAGCTACCTTTCTGAGCCTCACGTCTTAAAAAGATTTTCTTGGTAACTTCTCCAATGACCATAACCATATCTACTGCCATATGATACTGAAATGAAGCTTTGGCCCAAGCCTTCCTTGGCCAAATATTAAGAATTATATCATCCATGGCAAAGTTTTTGGTGTAAAATAAGTGGGTCTACTCAGTTGCGGTAACAGAGATTGACACAAAGTCAATATACACATAAAGTATAGAGTAAGGTCTACCTGCCCATGTGAGAATGATGTTAGTTCATACGCTTGGTAGCTTCTTCTGATGTATACCTGTCGAAATGAATAGTAGTGGTCAGAATCCTAACTATTCAACTGTAGCTTTAGGTTACGTCAGCTATTGGTTAATACAATAGAAATTTTTGAGTGGAAATCCAATCATGTCCTTTAATATGGCAGTACCAAAATGATGAAACTCACCGAGTTTTGTTGACGTAATAACCTATAGAGCAATATGAGATGCACAGCGCCATGCAAGTGATTGAACTATGCCATTGTATCTACAATAAATTCAATATGCAGCCAAATTAACACCATATATGGATGCTCCAGTGTATGAAAATACTATATTACCTCGAGTGCAGCCATCCTGATCAATTCATTTCGGTGGAAAAAGAAGCTCGGCAGCACATCAAACACTGCAGTTTCAGACAGGATAATATTCTGAAAATACAAATAATAAAAGAATTATTGGCAACGCAACAATATTCATTGAAACTATTCCAGAAGGTGGCTGCATTCTAATGTGCAAAATAGCTGTGTTAGCCGTCACCAGAAAAGATATACACCGCAGTCAAGAGGTAAAGGCCGAACAAGAGAGTACAAATTTCAAAAATGGAAATCATCAATCCTTGGGCCAAAACTAGACCGGGAAATTTTTATCATATGGTTTGCCAGCCGAAAAATTTTACGATTTTTATATACACAAACAAGCATATTATCAAAACCATTCTCATTCATACAGCTTAAATCGTTTCTTTGACGGCGTTTACAGACTAAACATAAATCGTAGAAGCTAATATGTAATGCCGTTCTTTCATTAAGGGTATAATGTTCCCCAAGGTACCAAAGTTGCTTTTCAACTATGCTGTCTCTGACATCCTAACTTCTTTGTCACAGAGCTGGTGACACCATTCACTTCGAAAATGAACACAAATTTAAGGGATGAGCTGGGCATGTGGAAGACAATAAACGAAACAAGGACAATTCTGTAGAAATCTCAGACTTGGAGCACACTTGGCGACAACGCTATATGACAAAACGAATGATGAATTACCTGAAGATTTTCGGGATTGAAATTCATTTCATACATGTCGATGGCTGACAAGAAAATCTTCTCATACTGATTATGACGCAGTTCGAAAGAAGGTTTGTGACTCTGGATCAATATCTATAAAGATGCGACGTCCAATTAGATAATGTCACAAAAACACAATCATTCGGACTGTTTTCCTACTTCCAGTAAGAATTCAGAATCTGACTTTCCTGTACAATGGTGTCGTATGAGATCATGCAAACATGAACAAAGTTATTTAATTGAACGTTAAAACAAAAATCAAGACTTAATGACAAAACCATTCGGTGATCCATAATACAAGGAAAGCCAGCCTGCGTGCAGACTATATTCAAGGGAAAGACAGACTGCGCAATGCCGCTCACTTTTGTGTAGTGCATGCTTCTGCATTTATTGGATAACAAAGAAAATTATATATTGTTGAATCAGCTAGTAACATAGCATTCCCGTGAAATGAGGAAGCAATCAGATTTTGAAGAGGGCTATCATGCCATTAAATCTCAGGTTTCACTTTGTTCCCTGAGTAAATTTCATTGAGAACACAATACTCTGAAATTTTAAGTATCCTGAGCAGACAATACACAGAGACCAAGGAGAAAAGATGATTCACACTGCTATTGAAGTAAAATGCTGACGCATACAATTCACGACATCGAACAAAATTGCGCAGACCATACCTTTTCCTTGCGTTCTGCCTGCAAGCAGGCTACTGGAAAGTTAGATTAACCTTGTGTTTATATGTACCAGAAATGCGAAATTGAGACAGCTCTCTGGCAGACTCCAAGACTTGTCGGAGATTTAGCTCCACAACCAAAGATTCAACGTATCGAACTATGTTTTCAACCTCGTTCCCAGGGTGTTCTTACGTCACACACTGATCGCAAGGCCGAATGAACATCCTGGTACACTTCGATCAAATCTGCTCAGAAAATGAGCATATTAGCGGCCATTATGGATTTGCAGTTTGCTTGGCAACATAATTATACGACTTCGATTCCAATCAAGCAACGTTGCAATGGCTGTTGCTTAGTGAAAAAATTGCATTGTTGTTGTTCGTATGATTAGAGAATTTTCGACAATGATTTATGTATGCTATTATTTTCAAACAGCCAATCAAATTGCAAAACGATCTCCTGTACTCCAGAGAACAGGCAGAGCAACGAACTCAATCTGGGGAAGAGATTGTCAATGTTTTTATGCATGTTTATACATGAGGTAAGAGGCGTTACAGCTTCTGTCACTATTGTACACATTTGGAGATTCTACAATATATGTCGAAATATCATTCGATGCAGGTTCTATTAAAAATAGTTAAACTTGGAATTTTGTTAGAATTTTATGCATTTAATCTTGCGTCTTGCATTTTCATTCTGATGCTGTTTCCAGTAAAAACCTCGGTTAAAAGCAAATTACAATATACCTGTCTTGCTTTAAGTGTGACTTTAGCATGTTCTTGTCTGTTTAACAATGTGAGTTCATGAAGAAGAGTTTTGAGGTCTTCTGAAAGTCCAGTTTCTCTACCACACAAGCAGTCCTAAAACATGATAAAATGTTCAGAATAATTTCTACTCGGAGCAAAATTCTACTGGCGGCAAAATTTTCCAGTCATTTGACTTGATTGTGATAAAGTGTCCTTCCCACAAGTAGAAACCAATAAACGATTGTGATAAAGATGGCAGCAAGAAATGTTTTACCAAGATGCACTGCGTTCAAATTATTAATCTTTAACGACTCCATAGGAGTTCGATTAAGGATAGCAATGCATCTTAGTAAAAAATTCCTAAAAAATAAAAAAATTCTATTCAAGTTGCAAGTGGAATTGGCCTTGTATAAAAACAAGACGCGAAAGTGCATTCTGGCTAACTGCGAATGGGCTCAGATAATGAAAGAAATTCATGGCAACACAGAACTGATACTTGACGAAAACTGGACAAGCTAGAAACATGTCAACACATCGTACATTTAATAGACAAATTTCAATCGGAAACAAATTTACAGAGTGGAAGGCAAAATAAAATAGTATGGACTCAGTTATGTTCAACGAGACAGCTAATTTCAAAATGTTCTCCTAGGACAAGTTGATTGCTAGATAAGAACGCCCCATTCATTCTCATTCCTTCTCTCGCAGATCTTTCTGATCATTGCTGTCACCACTGTCAAACGAAATTATATGGTAAAGGGTATGATACCGTTACTCAATGCGTCAGACATTTCCACATTGATCTCTTTAAAAATCTACCAACTGATGAATTTATCAGGTTTCTACTTACAAGCAGGTAAACAACGATGAGATTCTTCTTTGCAACTCCAGCATGTGATAGAATGTTCTGTACAACTGACTGTTTATCGTCATCTTTCAAGTTGGTCATCATTGATGAGACGCATTTTTCGTAGTTGCCTGCAATCATAAATCCAAAGTCACACATAAATCCAAGTCCACTTAAGGACGGTAGGTGGGGCGCAGGGAATTCAGTGGTCTCCAATGTAAAGGATAACATTGATCTTACTTTGAAAACAGTATGTTAAAACACTACTTTTTGAATAAAACAAAAGCTTCACCCCCAATATTTAGCACAGTGTCTGCAATTGTCTATGTGGACAGAAAACTTATATACTCCAAAAAATATTTTCTGTGCAATCAAGATATGATTATTCCTCAAAATGTGGAGTGTTATTTCACAGCGAAAGACCTATTTACTGCACTTGTAGCTACTACGGTCAAACTCCCTTTGACCTGACTTAAATAAGTTCGCAAAGTCTCTTTTTCTCCTTTATTTGTTTTTCCCGTTCTTTAAGTCTGTTTCACATTGGATGTAAGGCCATCTACACAAAATTTCAAACGTTTAATATCTTCACTATTGCATTCCATAAACCCTGATCAACTTAAGGCGCAATGTCTTGGGCAGTGGGGACTCTGGAGGGAGTCAGGAACAGCAGCAACTGTTGCTGTTGTTGGTTGTTCTCTCAACCGGGGTTTCTATTGTTTGGCATCAGGCGCCTCCGTCGCTGACCTGGCAACCAATGTGAAACAGATTCCAGTATTTATCAGTATCGTATCGTGTGTACCATTTTTTATGTGTATTTTTATATCTCTATGTGTTGGCCATGGGGTAGACATTGTCTTTTGCTCCTCATGGTATCGTCCTTGTAGTGTTGCACAGTAGTTAGAGCATAGTAGAATGTAGCATATATTGTAATTTTTTAAATTGATATAAAAAAAAAAATAAGTTGGATTTCCATTCGTCGGTTACAAAAATCATTTCCAGGCCCATTCGCATAGATCTTTTGAAATGTCTTGGCTCGAGTCGAATTCTATTCGCATATTCGAAATTTGGGGCTTAACGTGATTTATCTAAACTTGGAACCTTCAGAACAACACACACACAGACAAACAAAGGAGGCCCTGACGTCAAATTCAAAAAGTTTCTAACCCTAACATTAGTCGAACGAAGAGATCATGCAAGTTTGACTGTTCATAGCAATCTTGCAAACTTGCAACTGAATGAATACAAGGTTTACCTTCATTGAAAATTAATTCTACTTGCAGATATTTCCGGATCAGATTGACAATGACAGTTTTTCGATGAGCTTTTAGACCATTTCGATACCTTGAAGAGAAATAAACCTAACTCACCAAAAAATAATAGTTGAACGATTATAAAAGAATAGTGATTTTACAAGACGTGATCTCAATCAAACGGCATGGGAACTTGGTTAAATTTTCAATGTGTAACGGAAGAACATTGATGCAGATCCCGTAAAAGATCTTTCTGGCTCATGGGGTGGGGGAGGGCGTTTAATCAAATGGCAAATAACTTCATCAATTAAACCATTTTTAAATATCTCAGAATGTAGGAAACATAGGGCTTCAAGCTGCCAAATAATTTCAAACAGAAAGGATATCACTAGGACCGTCGAGAAGGGGGAGGGGAAGAAGGGGTAAAAGGTCCAGGGCTGGGGCCTTGAAGGGGCCCATAAATATTTTGTGCTATGAAAGTTTATTACTGTTATATATCTCTGCACCCCCAGACTCCATAGGACTTACCCCAACAGATCACTCCAGGGCCCCAGCTGGCTGTCCACGGCCTTGAGTATCACCACCCAAAAAATATTTATCTATAATTTGATTCTTTTTCTTGTAAATCTTGGATCACAAAGTGGTTCTTACTGAATTTGATAAAATCTGATATTCAATTTTGTGAAAAATTGAGAAACTCAACAAGAAAATTTACAACAAGAACTAGACTCTTTGTTAAAGGGAATCTAAGCATATCTAAGCCTGTGATAGAAATAGCCGTGCAAAGACAAATGACTTTGACACCTACGGAACCATGTTTTATATGTGCTAGACGAGAAGAATTTGACCGCGAGTGGCTTGAGCCATTTTGATATGCTTACACTCCCCTTTTGGAGCCTCACAACAAAAATAAGAACCAAGTTTCTGATAAATATTACAAACCTTTGGACGATTTCTCGGATCCCTTGCGTGTTGATGAAGAAGATATCCTTCTCAGCCCTCTTGAGCAATGTTGCAGCATGAGAATCTATCACATTTGCAATCTATGAGCAAGAAAATCATGATTTACTCAAGAGTAAATGCATGATCTCTGAAGCTTAAACATCAAGCAAAGTAATGTCTTCTGCTCTTCATTTATGTGAAGAGACAAAGATTATGTAAGCTCTAAAATCTTCTGATGAGTTCGCTAAATTTAGTCATTTCGTTTGATACTCTCATTGTTGAAGTCTCTTATTTATAACACTGAAATCTACCTCAAATTAGCCGTCAGCTGGGATTTGCGACACTGCAAAATTGCTCAAAGCAAAACTCTTCAATTGTCTTTATTCGCGGAGAATTTCAAGTGACACCCAATTTTAGATGTACATCGAATATTACAAGATAGATCATCTTCTTGACAAAACTGAATGACTGGTATAAGTTTTTGGTGCTGCTTACAAAATTATCGTCATAAAAAGAAGTTCCTCACAACCTTTTGGACTAAATTCGTGGTTTCCCTTCAAGAGTAGCTAATTCGTGCAATCATTTCATTGGGTAAGAGTTGACTGGCAATTGCTACACATACTCTCCCGATTCACCATCGCGAAGGAGAATATAACAGTAATTTTTTTTATGGCACTCTTTGCGAATTTCCTGCAGAAACCTTCATAAATTTCCTGCAGATTTACCTCAAGGCAAGATGGTATCCCCCTTTCCACGTCACTGTAATGTCATACCCGTTTGGATACATAGCTTTATAGTCTCTAAATAATTCTTAAATAACTACCTGTTGACTTGGAAACTTGGTAAGGATTGAAGTGACATTGCTTGAATATTGAGCAAGATATCCTTTGATTTTGTCTTCCACTTTTAAGGGTATTCGACCAGAGACCGATGCAAGAACTTCCTGTTGGAAAGGAAAGTATTATCCTTACTAAACATTTTCAAAGTTTGACAACAGTGAATTTGAGCAACTGTTTTCGTTTGGAGTTAACTCATTCTAAGGCATTCAAACATCAACAAACTTTATCAGCTCCCTACCTTCGAAACGGATTGCAGAAAATCACCTCGATCAATACAACGTAAATTGTTAAGTGTACAAGATCGTAGTAAGAAAGATTCCTTAGCTTTTAAAGATTTAGCAAATTTGATTTAATAACAACTTCAAAACTGCCTGGAATACCAAAAACACTAAAAATCCTGAAAATAATAATGATAATATAAAAGCATTTTCTGCGATTATGGCAAATTACACGTTTTTTTTATAGGAAACTAGGATCAGGCCATAGTACTAAAAGTTTCTTAATTTCACATGAAATTTTGTCCATTTTAGTACTAAAAGTTTCTTAATTGGTTTCTTATTTTTTGAATGCGGAATTATCAATGTGGTCGCTAACACTGCGGCAGATATGATTCTTGACATTTAAAACATCATAAAGGAATAAACAGTGTTCTGTTATGTCGAAAACACAAATGTTAAGATAATATTGCTCAAGAATAAAGGTTCAACAATCTATTTGCTATAATATCCATCCTTTTAACTTTGAAAAGTTTCTTAGTACTTCTCAGACATAGTACTAGAGTTTCTTAAAATTTCGGCCATCTTAGTACTAGTTTCTTATAAACCAGTTTCTTATAAAAAAACGTGTACTTGAACTTCACTGTGAGCACTAAATAAATGCGATAACATTTTACACAATTAGTTTTATAGTTTCACGTACTGGCGGACACTTGGGGAGCGACGCGGTGTAATCATTCCTTCCCAATGTTGGCTTGAAAGATATTTTGTTCCTAAACAATAACAGATGGGCTAAACGAAACGTTCCCACTTATTAATATTCAAAGCACCAAGAGTACTTTACAGGTTGCATGATTCAAATTCTAGTTAAAGCTTTATATAAAGCTTCTCTATATAAAGCGCGCCTCAATTATTGGCAGCCAATAATTCAGTTGCCAGCCTCGCATGTATCGTTCGGCCGTAAGGATTAGCGCGGTTTCCCTTTGTAGCTCTTTGAAGATTAGCAATGTGTAACAAAGAGATTTGACGACCGTTTCTCGTGGAATCAGAAGACAACTGACAAAGCGAGGCTAGGAATGTAGTTATAGCAATAGTAAAGCTTTAGAGGCCGAAGGACTGAAGTATATTTTGTGATTTTCCTCGCTGTTTCAACAGCACTAGGAGTGAAGGTAACTTCAACAGTGCAAAAATATCATAGTTGCGAAAGACTGAAAAAAGGCCTAAAAAATTGATCAAATCGTAAGGATCTCCTCGTACAGAACAATACGCTATGGCCGTGTTACTTCTCCCAAGAATTTTAAGACATAGACTTTCAATCCCATGGCAATAAATGTGCAATGAATCCTTCTCACCCATGAGAAGCTGCGATTTCTTTATTACTCTGTGTGAGGAATGTTTTAAGATTTTATCAATATTTTAGGCCCTCTTTGAGCCATTTTGCAACCATGAAATGTTTGTAACCTTGAATGTACCTATGCTTCTAGTGCTGGTAACAAAGCAAGAAAAATAACGAAAATACTTCGATCTTTCATAACTTAACTAGAATCTGAATCATTCAAATCTGTGAAGTACTCTTTGTGATCAGAATTTTCAAAAGTGGAAACTTTTTCCTGGCTCATTCGGTTGAAACAAACAATGATGTCAACTGAAGCAACAGCTTTGCTTTGATATTTGGCTAACTATATGTGACTGGTTTTGCGAAAATCTGATGCCTATACCTAATCGGTGACGTTTAACCCCAAGGCGGATGTTAAGCGTATTCCACAATGCACCTGGGACCGTTCATATATGCGACGAAAGCGCGCGTGAGAACAATCAGTTGCAGTGGAAGGAGTTGGAGAACAACAGGCCTAAGCAAATCAACCACATCGCCGAACGACAAATAAACGCAAGCGATCGAAGGAGTTAAGCATCCAAACCTTGAGTTGCAGCCAAAGATTTACTTGCACTGCTTCGATGAAGACTCTGTCTTAACATACACATCATATGACCTTAGTATATTGTCGCTGTTTCTCACTCGAACGGTTTGTAGCTACATACTTAGGCCTTAAATTTTGAGAAATTTTAAGGCGCCGTAACTTTATAAATCGTGGGGACTTCGTGGGACTTCTAGGTATATTGAAAGAAACAAGGTTTCAGGTTTCATCTCATGAAATTTCAGACACAAGTCCCCAGCCTGAGCTATAAAAAAGTCGGCAATCCAACCAGTGTTTTGTATACTTCACCAACGCCACGAAACTTTTGCGGCGAAGGAAGGCTGGAAAACAAGATCCTCCTGATAGCTTTTCAGCTTCGTTGAAAAGTATTAGGGTTAACGAATAGATTAAGACACTCATCATTTTTCTACACTGTATTTACATGAACAGAAGGCAAATATCCTTGGCAGCCCTTTTGGCCAATTTCTTCCGCGCGCCATCATTACATTATTTTGTGTGCAGAATTGCATCATGGGATAGGCTTTATATCCTCCTTGGTTTAAGGGATCTCATTCACTTACAAGAAGGTAAAAAAGGACAACAAACCTGCATCTCTAATAACGGCAAAGACGGGTTTTTCAACGTTGTGTTCATTGTTTTAGCACAATCCTTCATCTGAAATGATAAAGAAACGAATTTCAATAAAGCAGAATATGATTGAAAGAGACGACATCGAAAACCAATCATGAATGTACGAAATGACTGCATACATTGAAATGCCTTCAACATAAAGACTGGTATTTTACAGGAGACATAGTATATACGGAAGGAATCAGTTCAATCTCACATTATGTGGAAACTGTTCGTCGATTGGAAGTTAGGTCAGTAACATAAGTGTAGGTTTTTTATATGGAGGGCCCCTTGTAAATCAACCAGTTGGTTGAAGGGTCTCCCTCCCTAATAAAATGAAATATGAAATATATAAATAAATATAAAATATAAACATATCCTGTCAATTGATCTTTTTCTTCTGTAACTGATGAAAATCAGCGCTAGCAATGCAGTTTTGGTTGCTCCAGGATCTCAACTCAATATGCCTTTCATTCATTTCCAGTACCACCTTCGATCGAAAGACTGTTCTTGATTCGATAAACCACAAAATTTCGAGCTTGGAACAATTTGACAAATTCCATAACAAATAACATTTGTAGCCCCTAATTATGGCACACTCCCATTTCCACTCCTAACAAATTGTGTTAACGGTCAATCATACGTTACTTGAATTATCATATAAGATTATCAAGAATATAGACATTTGCTGTGTGTTTCGCTTTCGCTTCATAGAGTTTGATGAAGTAAAACTAAAACGTTGATGTTAGTTGACGGAGATAAATACCCAGAAGGGGAACTTCTATTGTATGTGACGGGGGGAATCAGATACAGTATATTTGGGAAAAAGATACATATACTAAAGATATAATCCAAAGATATATCAAATTTTTGACATTTTTAGACTCCAAAAATATACTCATATTTTTGTATTTTTGTAATAGCGTACCCAACGGTATACTAGACGTCCCCCCTGGGGATAAATATCTAAATCAAGAGATGCATGTGCATGCCTAAAAGTAGTCTATTGGATTCGATGATTACGATACGTGTAAGCATATATTGCTCAGCTAGAAGGACTACAGCATGCATGGATGTTTTCTTCGCCCTATTCATACTTCACTTCTACTAAGCTCAGTCAACTAACTTTAAAGCACGTGTCTACAAAGTATCCCAAAAGTTGTGCCTCGTTTGTGTGGGTGCTGTGGAGGAGCCGTATATTCAGTTGCCTCAGTTTTTACAAAGCAGCATAAGTCAGGCTTCAACTTAGAGTTTGAGACCTTGTTTGAATCAATCTGACTCGTGCTTGCTGATTTATGGTAGAGAAAAGGAAAATAAGTGGTTGCTTCAAAAACAGCACTTCTATTGTTCTCCAGCAATGTCAAAATCAAGTAAGCTTTCAAAGAAATGATTATGGTGTCGTATTTAAATTTTTTGCTGACTTTTTCAAAGGGTTAGCAATGTTTTCTTCTCATAAGATAGCACTTTTCTACCTTTTAAAAATGCTGTGAAAATTTTAATACAATGCCAGGGTCCTCTCTTTGAAACCTACTTTATTTTGACATGGCTGGAGAACAACAGAAGTGCTGTTTTTGAAGCAAACACTTATTTTGCCTTTCCTCTACCATAAATCAGCAACCACTTGTCTGATTGACTCAAACAAGGTCTCAAACTCTAAGTTGAAGCCTGACCTATGCATTCCTGTAAAATCGAGAAAATCGAATTGACAGCTCCTCCACAGTAGCCACACAAACAGGGCACAACTATTTTGGGAGACCCTGCTGATGTTTAGAAATCAAGTCCTGTTGAGACGGTGGGAATTACAACAAAGATCACCCCTGACATGAAACGGTGGGGGTAAAACGCAATTAAGACGTTGAAGAGCACATTACCTTCTCTTCAAAGTATGGGTCTGGTAAAACATAACCAGATATCATATGAGATACCATTTCTGTTGCATGTTGACAAATCTAAGAAAGGGAATTAAAAATCAAGTGTTACTCCTACTTCAACTTATTTATGAGATTCAAAGAATCAAATTTCAGACGGTCAAAATATTCGCTAGTCTTTTAGTGAAGAGCTAGAGGGGAAAAGCAAATAAGAAAAGCAAGTCATTGATAACATAGAAGAAATAAATAAAGAATCTATTCATGAACTACTTGAGTACACGGAGACTAATCCATAATATCTAAAATTGAGATAATCTCTTTCAATATAACGGCAACCCAACTGAATTTTTTTGACTTGCATTTACTTAAAAACTCCCTTCTAAGAGAAGTCTTTCTTACACTGTTGGTTAATCAACATAAAAATGTCTAAGCAAATTCTAAATTGAATTCCTCCCCTTTGAGTTGTAAGGGGAACAACGAAAGTACACAGGAAACAGGTCCTGTCTTTAGCTCTATTGTTTTAACTTTCAAACAGGGAGCCCATTGTCCCTTTTAACCAAAGAAACAATTGATTGAGGAATTCCTTGAAAGAGATTCTGCAGGAAAACATATATTTCGAAACGGATACCTGATGAAGCTTTTCTCCTTTGATCTTGGGTCCTTGTGGCAATGAGAACTTACCAAGGAATAACTGAGCCTGTTGAATAAAAAATTAAGACTAATCATTTAACTTCAGGGCAATAAATTTCGTCTGAATAAAACAGTACCATTAACATTTTCTGTGTTAACGTCTAGCACATAAAATTCTAAGAGTTTCAGTGCATGGTATCTTTTCTCTCCTGTGTATGACAATTTGCTGTGGGCAGCCCCAGACAATCATATTTCGTAAAAAGTTCCACTGCTCAATGCAGTTTTGATGTTCTATACCACAAGAGCACCTCTAACAGAAATATACTGCAAATCTGTTTGAAACTCTAAAACTTTGGCAGAACATCCCTTGGCAGTAAATCAAGGCACATTTACCCAAGTTCCTCCCTCCCCACTGCTGCAAATATTCAACCATCTTCTTGTATGAATGTTCGACAATGTTTCATTACAGCAATTATTTATAAGTTATCTATTTCATTTTTGTCTGTAGCTATTTTCATTACTTCAAAAGTTGACGAAACGATAAAACAAAACCCACGCACCTGTTTTACGCGACTTGGGTCATCCAATTCAAGCCGGGCTACAACCATACCCGGATCAAGAACAGCTCCAGGACATTTCACGTAATGTACACTGCAATGAAAAAATTGGCTTTGACCATAGTATTACAAAAGAATTCTACTTTTTTAAAGGGGGCTGGCTCTAACTCATTCAGAATCCTGATGACTTGGCTGCTGGCTTTGCCAACAAGCTTGCACATAAAAATTGGAACTGACATTCTAAAAATCCTTTTTGGACAGCTTGTGACAATTAATTCACATCACAAACAAGAAAAATTAAAAAAAAAATACGGAAGACTATCCCGCTATGTTCCTTTGTCTAATGTAGGTAAATTTTCTGGGAGCCAGGATTAAGGAACCGTATCAGTTCAGTTTCTATGAGCTATAATAATGCAATGAACAAATGGCTTGAAAATGACATACCACCCATTTTCTGGAGCACTTAATGTCATCACCATTTTCATTACCTACAAGAAATCAAACAATAATTATATACTGGGGCAAAAAGGATACATGTTTCTCAAAACATATGGGAGAGCTCAAGTTTACTCACAGCTGACTGGTAACATTCAAAATGTTCCGTTGCAATTGAATAATACTTTGTTGGTTGAAATCATTCAACCAGTGGTAATGAGAAGCTGTCGTACAAGGCGACTAAAGGTTCGAAGTCAAACCAAACGAACATGGATAGCAGAGGTGCAAAGAGTACAGGAACCTGGAAGAAAGATCTCAGAAATATTTTGGGTGCAAATATTCACAGAGAAGTTTCTCGTAAGATTGTTTAGGCAATATAGGTAATTAATAAACTTGACTATACAGTGTGATGAACATAGGCACTTTTCCAGAAAGACATCTTTTGTGTTCCCTGCAGTCCTTAACTTAAGGTGCCTGTTGAACAGTCTGTAATGTAAGTTCGCTGACAACTTCAAAAACGATCATATTTGAGACGTGAGATGTTGACTAGTAATGAATGGTATATTGCGATCAAAACTGTGGTGTCAAAATTACCTTCACAGAAATCATTTCTGCTAGTCAGAGCCCTGTGGAAGATGCAAAATAAAACAGAGATTTCTTGCAATTGTACCCCGTGCAAAATATTGCAAGGACAATAAGCATTCCTAGAAAGAAAATAATACTTTCAAACCTTTATGTACTGTAGTAAGACTATGAGTGCTTTGTTGCTTACGATTTGCTGCGAAGCCTATTCCTATAACTATCATCTGCTAAAACAAATGTTACCTCAATTTCAGCATATGCTTCTCCTTGGAAAACATGACCACCATCTTCAACAAGGTAGTTTATGAGTTTGCCAGCAGACGATGACCTATAACGCACAATTCAGCATCAGCAAATGATAGCTGATCACAATTTCGAGTGCCTTCAACTTACTGAAATTACTCCAAAGACAAATTAAGTAGCCGTTCACTTCTTTGTCTACTGTTTGTCTGCAGCTAATACATCTTGTGAATACCTACTGCGTCTTGCAGCAGTCAACGCAACAGAATGCTTTCAGTTTTTCCTTATCAACAACTCCATGCAATGAAATATCTTCCATACAAGTATTCTGCTTCTCATTGGCCTATTCTTTTATCATCTTATCATGACTGAGCAAAAACATTTGCAAAGCTATTCAAATTGTTCCTTGTCTTACAAAATCAACACTAGGGTTCACTTAATGTGACATTTCGAATCTGGCGGCCCTTGACGCTGTTTAATTGACTATTCTAAATTAATATCTTTATCCTAAGGAAGAATCTCATTTTTCGCAAGGTTTGAAGGTCAAGATAAGAAAAATACAGTGTATAATGCAAAGATTGCAAACCTCAAAACAGTGGGGTCGTTCTCCTTTCTGAATACACAAGTCTTGCCTTGTATGACAATTCGATACCTACGAATAATAGCAGAGTAAAGAACTTCAATTTCTAGTGACTCATGGGACCAATCAAGTAAAAAGGGACTAAAAGGGGTTCAAAAACCCGCAAAAGTGAGTCAGTGGAGCTTAACGATCATCTATCAAAAACTCTGCTTTGAAAATTTAAACTCTGCAACTTGAGGGTATCTGCAGATGAATAAAGTAAATGCGTCAATGCGTTTCTATACAAACATGATTTAGTATCTAAATATCCACCATGGCAACAAATATATCTTCAATACAGCAACAAATTGTCATCTTCAAAACTATTTTACATGTATCTATCTTCAAAAACGTTGCAGAATTTAACGACAGCAAATCTTATTTAAAAAAATCATTTTGCGTCAAAGAAAATTGACAGTGGGGCTAAAGATTGTGCTGGAAGTAAAGACATATGGCTGGTATGATGTGTTAACCAAACAAATGCCAAAAATTATATACAACAAAATAAGATAGACATATTCATTACCCGTCAACTTCTTCTTTCATGTACGTTGTATAGCTGTTGCCATCATGAGAAACAAGCAAACCACCATCGCTGAGTCTGAAAACAAGAATAAATACGATACAAACGTAAGGCATTTGTCATCAAAGGGTTTAAAAATTTGAGTGGATGAAAGTTATCCATTTCAAGTCATAAATAAATCTAAAATAATTTATACTTGTAAATAAGCAGCTCTATTTAGAACTGACTAGGCCCGCTCGGCGCGCCTCCGCGTTCCTTTTAGCTTCGCTGTAGTTTATATAAGTGGCAGTTCTTAAGTAGGAAATGTAACCCCGTGTTAGTTCGGTTAATTGAGCAGTGATTAAGTGGAAATGTATATCTACACATAGTGCCGATTTGGATGATGTTGGGGTGTGCTTTTTTTCGTGGAAGTGCGCTTCCTCATGGTGACGTGAAATGGGAATATGCGCTGAAAAGTTATTTGCCGTCATTGTTCTGGGTGCCTTGGTTGTTTCACTTAGTTGAGGTGATCTAGTAGCGTTGGTGGCCTTGGTGGAGCAACTCTATTTAGAACTGATGTACTGCATATACGGTTATACTGTATATATTCGTAACACCGTTCTATAAGCTCTATTGTTGGGAATACGAATGGGCTAAGTTGAGAGCCTCGAGGAATCCCCCAAAAAGGGCTCCAGAACGTATCCGTGATAGCGATTTATGTCAATCACGTAATATGCAAATTAGCTTGACCGTTGAGAACAGGAGAAGAAAACAATAGCAAAGTTGCGCATGACCGTGTGAGCCCCACCGTTGACTCGCCCTCAACAATGTTGAATCACAATCGGTCAAAAAAAATAGGGTCAGTACTTCATCTCCCAAACAATCTATGACAATTCATGTGGTATGAAACGTAGCCTTATAGCACCAACGCTGTAAAAGCTTGAAACGTTTTTGACCACTAGGTACTTTCAACGAAGCTAATAACAACCACTGTTCGATGAGTTAACAAAGCAGAACGAAGGACGTAAGCCATTGACTTTCGACGTACCTGTGAACTTCAACTTCTACTGTAGAGTCGTTCATAACAATGAAAAAAGAACTAGGCCCATCTTTGTTTACCTAAAATTATGATTTAGTCATTATTTCAAAGTAAACTAAAACAACAGAAACGAATGAAATTGGAAAATTAGGGCGAACCTGTATTAAAAAAATACAATTGTTAGTTTTGTACAATAGATATTTCCTAAATTGACTCTTTTGAATAAGCTAATGAAAAAGTTTGCCGTGTAAAGTCAAATAAAGAAAAGTCGATTAAAGATCGAAACAATGAACTATTTTCCGGCAAAATACATCATGGAAAGTGATCGCTTTTTCGGATACATAATCAACTTAATGTAATGGTTGTTGAATGGCCTGAAAGTGTTTATGATTCTACACATAGTTAATATGAAGGTGCATCGTTAATTTGCTCTTTACATGAACGAAATTAACAGGAGTGTGTGATGGGACGCATCTTTGGCTCTCTAAGGTTGCTCTTATTGCAGCTATTAAGTTATTTTCTCTACTTTTAGGGTTGCAGGATAAAGGCAGTCTGTCCCCCTCAATGATTTGCTTCATCAAAACAAAGCGAATTCATGCAAAAATCACGGACTAAATCATGGATTCATAGCCATGAAAATTACGCATGAATGACCGTGTCTTCATTGAAAGTAAAGTAAAGTTATTGCCTCTATATAGCGCCTTTACTATAATTCAATATTCAAGGGCGCTTTACAATTCCATTATCCCCTCAGCTCAGGCATTTATTTTCTCCCTTTGGGTGTATTTTACACAGCCTTACAGTTGGCGCTTCTGATGTTTTTATTGCCTTAATCACCGAGGTACCAATTTTACATCTTGGTTAGGTGCTGTACCTATGATACCAGGTGTTTCCAGGTGGTCACCCATCCTGGTAATAACCTGGCCCAGCTATGCTTAATTCGGTGATCAAATGGGAACCTGTATCCATGGTGGTAAGTCGTAATTGTTCATTGAATAAAGGAGATTAGTGTAAATCTGTGGAATATTTTAACTGATCTCTTTATCGATCTTTTTTCATTCATCGAGGGGACATACGGCCGTTAATTCGTTATTTCTCTTGCAGGATTTTGAATTATCTCTCTAGTTATAGCTTAACTTGGTTGTTACTCGCTTACAGAAGTTCACAGTTTTGTTTCCAAAAATTACAGCGTCTTATGTTGCGTTTGTGGGTTTATTATGATCAGCATCTCTTATTTTCAAGGCTATTTCCAATTGTGAATGAAAGACAAATAACACCAAAGCAAATAATACTCACCACGAGGCAATACTTGGTAGATTGATGGATGAGTTCAACGATCTCGCTTGTTTTGAGCATTTCTGGTTTTGGAATCTGACCCCTTGGGAATAATAAGAAAAAAAAATTGTTAATTTCTTTAGCTATCATATCGCATAAGTAGGCTTTCTGGAAATATTTTACTTGGTTACAGTCAAAAAAGTTCTAGATCTGGTTAGGAATGATTCCCTTGAATAATAAAATAAAATACATGAAGATCGTGAAATAATTAAATAACCACTTCTTGTAGAAATAGTTTTTTAGCAGCATTTGCTAGTTGTCCGTTTTAAGGTTTGGTTTGAAGTGATCATACCTAAAGCATTGGAATTTTTATGCTACTAAGAACAAAATTGGATCTACCTTTCTAGTGCAGCTTTGAATGTGTGGTATGAATTGTTAATGTTAGTTTCAGCGACGTGCAAGGCTCCACAAATGACCGCTAGCAAAACATCTGGACTCTCAGCCTGTAAAGACGATAATGAAGCCAACGGTGAGAACTGTACAGTTTTCAGGCTTTGAAGCAGTCAACAAACTTTTATAATGTTCTACTGTAGAGAAAAGCAATAAACTTCCTTAAAGTGATGGAAATCAATCAACATGGCATGAACTCAGAAATGGAGTTTTCAACATAGCTACGGGAAGACATATCTTGCGCAAGATGAAGGAGCCTAGTTCTAGGACAATGAGACAAAGTTTACTGGGAGTGACGTAGCAATTGCTATAGGACCGAAAAGACGTTTTGTGGATAGAACTATTACTCTTTACATTTATTCTTAACGTCGGGTTTTTAAGGGACCTACCAGTAGATTCTTGACTTAATTTCTTCTGCCAAAAGAGCACTGCGTTCTATCAATCTCAGGTCTCTACACACATAGCAATTAACATTAAAGAACTATCATTGAGGCCAATTACCTTGACATTTTCCGCAATCAGATTATCTAGCCAAGCTGTATCGATTCTGTTTTTCAGGAAAACATCTGATTCCAAAACCCGAATCAAGAACTGGACTGTTGTTCTAAAGTCTCCACGGATTGATAACTCTTTCAATGCAAGAACCATATTCCTGAAAGAAAGCAGTACCACAACATCGGTCAAAATTCACACAAACGCAAACAAAGAGGCCAACAAACATTAGACTCACTCAAGTACATCAAATACTATCCATGCAAAAAAAAATTCGTTCCAGAACCGTTTTAACGAAACATCTTTCACACTAAGTTGATCAATTGAGTATACCGGGTGAGTAAAACAAAGTTTACCATTTTGGCGGGGTGTGGAATACAAAGTATGCAGTTGATATTCAAAACTGACATGTCAATCTATCAGTCAAAGGTCAAATTAGATCAGACAATTTTGTTTTTTAAAATCGCTCAAGTTTACGACCCAAACATTAGAAAAATGCCTGAAAGGGGTTTGTATGGGAACCGAGAATTCCACATTCCATTCTGGTCCATGATATATTTGGCACTGACATTCAAATTTAATGCCATTGTCAGTTTTAAAAAAATTTCAATTTTAATAGCAAGTAAATCATGGACCAGAACGGAATTAGGAATCTTGGTTCCCACACAAACTAGACTTGCTCCAAGTCTATTCCGAGGTATATCAGCACTAAGGAACATAGTTACTTCTGCGCGGGCGCACGGATTGATACTATTATACCACGGAATAGACTTGGAGCAAGTCTACATAAAAACCTCTCTCCAGCATTTTCCTAATTTCTAGGTCTTTAACACGAGACGCATTGCCAAACAAAATTTTCACATCTGAGGCAGCCTTTGACTTGACTGATAGATTAACATTTTAGTTTTGAATATTGGCCGCATACTTTTTATTTCACAGTCCTCCAAAGCTTTTTTGACTCACTCGATAGATACACTGACCCATTTCAAGACTTTTGAGGAAGATGCAAAAAGAATAAGTTCACAGAGTTTATTTTTTGAAAGAATGTGGTAAGGAGCATATGGTTCAAAATTTTCACGTCTATAAGCAGTTGGCGGTAAAATTTTGCAATATATACATTTTCATTTGAACCGAACGCTGAATGACTTACAAGGAAGTGAGAGTACCTTGCTGTGAATATGCTGTAAATAGGGGAAATGATACAATCTTCATTAAAATTATAGTTTATGAAGGTCTACAATATGGTGTCAAGCAAAAATCTGTTGTTCCTCCTCTTTCATATTTAGAAATTTGATGACATCACACCTATTAATACAATACATGGCGTCATTTTGAAACCAGCTAAGATATTAAAAGATTTTCACGGCAGATTTTCAACAAATACCCAAAGTTCATTCCAAGCCATTTGATTAAAGAAAATTATAATATAATTTTACATCTAGATTTTCAAGTTTTGAGTCCTATGCTGGGGTACGGGTTATTTAGCTTTAAAGTTTGTCATCCCTTTTAATTGCTTTTATCATAGGCAATAATGAGCTTTAAGCCTAGGGACCTTTCCGGGGTGAGTGGCCAAGTGACCTTTGCGGGGTGAGTGACCAAAGCTAAATGACCTCTGCTGGGTCAGTGGCCAAGTAGCTTATACAGTCTTCATCAGGTAACTGAAGTTAAGCTCGGTCGAGTGAGGTCAAACTCTAAATGGGTGACCTCGGAGGCCTGACCTCACAACTCACCTCGTTGTCCTTCGGAAAGGACGTTAAACTATGGGTCCCATGCCTGGATACGGCATACACAGTGGGCCTAAATTAGCTTTAAGAAGCTAGAAATCCTGACAAGCCCACTCAAAACAAAATGAAAACAAACAAAACCTGTAGGCATTTTCCAATGAAAGTGAACGGAGAATTGACAATAGTTGACGAAAAGTAAGTAGTTCACTAAAAGAAATGGCGAAAAGGAAAGCAAAATAAGAAATAACACTTACTTTCTTGCAGAGTCCCTGTCTTCACCCCATGAGAAGACATGACCGAATTGTGAATCTGCAAATTCATGAAGACTGCCTTCAGCTGTGACACTGAAATATCCCCATGTGTATTTGCTGCTGTGAAAATTCAGCTCTTGGATCGTGCCACTGTTTGGCTTGAAACCCTAAAGATGAAGAATCAGCTATCAAAATACAGCAATGACTTTCAAGGTACCTAGAAGATTATCTGTTTACTTTCTCCTCCAATAGAGGCTGGCGTTTCTCTACGGATGCCTTATTCAAATTTCTTATTGACTTCCTCATAAAATAATTATAACTAAGGTTTCAAAACTGAACGATGGGACAAATAAAAATCTACGAATAACCATTTTTGAGAATTCTTTCACATTTTCGCGCACGGTCAAAACGATTGTTGCACAAACTATACCTCAGTAAATAAAAAACCGAAAATAAATTACCTCATCAGGATTTTCAGCAGTGATTCGAGCGGCAATTACATGACCTTTTGGAACAGGAGACGATTGTGTTCTGAAATGAAACATCAGCGTCACTTCCTCCATCACACATAACTTGATACAGCATTTAATTCAACAATGCATTCACATTCGAACATCCTGAACACTTTAATAGTGAAGATTATTTTCATTAGTCGTTACTTACGCTTCGAAGTCAATAAGAGATTCTCCCCATTGCGAGGCACCATACGTAACTCTGATATCCTTTATTCTGTGTATTGGAATTCCCATTGCAATCTAGAAAAGAAAGCGTACAAGTCACGATCAAATCCTTCCATTTTCTACCTTCAAACTGAAGACAGCTCATTACATACAAATATCTAAAAATGAAAGAAGTTATAAAGATATTTCTACATGCAAAGAACGCAGTTTTCCTTCTTAACTATGGCTATTATATGAAGGGGAATTTCTTTAGAAGGAGCTCTCTCAGGCCCCGTTTACACTATACCGGATAGCTATCGTCGCGTCTCGTTGCGAGTGACCTCTATCGGATAGAGCTACCGTTTACATTATACCGGATAGCTATCGTCGCGTCTTAAATTCCATGCCAGTTAGGCCCTGTGTTTACATCATGAGGAAGCAATTCAGTATTGTTTCTCAATTCTTTGTTTTCCATTTTATTGTTTGTTATTGTTCTCAAAGAAAAGAAATGTGGTTGGAGAACGAAACATATCAGATAGCACCATTTACATCATGACAAAACGATGCCGGAGTGATTTTCGTATCACCTACGAAGCGAAGTGATTTTTGCTCCGATGTGTGGAGAATTATGTATCGGATAGCTCTGGTGTGATGTAAACAGCACCCCTATCCGATACGAAAGTTGCGGCGCGACGATAGCTATCCGGTATAGTGTAAACGGGGCCTCAGTAGGTGACCTAATCAAGGAGAGAGCACCCCTTTTAGTTATAATGTCTAACAATTAATATGATTTATTGCTTAATGGCTGTTTATAGCTACAATCAACTATTGCAACTTTTGTCAAATACATAATTAAGATTTCAGGTTTTTACCAAAACTAATGACAGATGGGATTTTCTTTGTTTCTATCGCAATCGCATTCTACATCTTTGCACCACAGTAACGCACTGGTCAACTTCCATATTGTAGAGAATGTTCGAATTAAATGACTATTACCTGTAGCTGTGCAGCTGGTAAATTGACATCTGTAATCATTTCTGTGCATGGATGTTCTACTTGTAGCCTTGGATTCAACTCCAAGAAATAAACTGTCTTTGTTTTGAAATCATACAGATATTCCACAGTGCCAGCACTGACGTATCCGACTAATTTTGCGAGCTTTATTGCATCCTAAAACAAAATATTGGCATGATGATTTCACTTTTTTCAGTATTCTGTGCTCAAAGGTGAGAGCATACATTATTACCTGATTGGAGTTTCAAAAACGAGGCAATACAGAATCCCGCCATTCCTATTGGCTAATCACACAAATCCCGCGGGTTTCCCGTAGCTTTGTATAATACGATACAAGGACGCGTTTTTGTCACCACAGCAACTGCTTTAGGTCTAGGCCTGTGAGATTTGCAGTGAACTCAAACGACATGATTGTAACAAAATGTGTTTGATGAAATGCGACTCAAGATTAGAAGATGTCAGGTACTTCGCAAGCTCGGTCTGTACTTTTAAGACCTCGGGCTTTATATTTTCCTGTACAACACAAAACCGGTTAGTATGCGTATAGTAAAACCCAAACGAAAGAGCCTATGATTTTCTATATATACGAAAATTTACAGGTCAACGCCGCCTCGATTGGTTCTTAAATCAGTTCTTAGGCCTCGTCCACAAGTATCCGGATATTTTTGAAAACGCATCTTTTTTGATCCGTATAAAAAATATCTGCGTCCACATGAGGAGTGTTTTTAAAAATATCCCCGTCCACACGAAGACGCTGCTGCATTCAAACTTTGCTGTTCGAACTTTGACAAAAGAAAACAAACAATCAAAATGCCCTTACATGATCCCCAAAGATCCGTGCGCATGCTCTGATACGTCGCAAATCGATGCTGTGACGTCAGCGTTTTCGAAAAGCTCGTTTTCACCCGTCCACCAACAACATGAAAACGACATTTTCAAAAAGATCCACTCTGGAAAGCGTTTTCGAAAAGCTTCGTTTTTGGTAGATGCGTTTTCAGAAGTATCCGGGTACGTGTGGATGGGGCCTTAGTTGATCGTGGCTGTATAGGCCTGTACAGTATGTGCTGGATCGAAATTAGATATCCTTGATATCGGATTTAAATGGTTGAATCGTTGTACTCTACTACTTATGAATGTGTTTTCGTGATCCAGTATGTATACCCGGGTGTGCACCAATTTTCTGTCCTCATTAATCTTTCGTATAAGAACCTCTTTAAAGGGGCAGGGTCACGTAATGTAAACAAACTTCTTTCGAAATGACGATTTTGCAGTATTTTTGATAGGCAGTATCACAGAGATCTTCAACTATATTTCTCAAAATGACAGAGCTATTTTGAAGACAAGCTCTTGAGCTTTGTAGAGAAACAAACAAAACACTCATATGTTGTACGATTGCAGAGATATTGGTGGATGTTTGGAAGTAACCTACCAGTGCATTCACCCCATCCATCAAAATCTGTTCATAACACAATGGCCACGTGTGGGAAACAATAAAGATTATAGAGATAACAGGTTTGTTTACGGTTACGTGACCCTGCGCCTTCAATGTGGCCGGCTGAAATGATTCTTAAGTATATATAGCGTTTGAATGACCAAAAATCAACTTGGAGGTTCTTACTTCACATTTTCATTTGCACCAGGTTCTAACTGCATCATTGACAGATCCTCTGTCAATCTTTAATACCGACTGTGCCAAACAATTTTGTTAAATGCAGGTGACCAGAATTTGTTCAGTGATCTTTGAGAGGCTATCATGATTTTCGTACAAAATAAAATTTTTTTTGTCTTGAAGAATGCAGACAAAGGAACGATTCCCAAATGCTGTGTAAAATGTTTTATTTCCTTCCTGCAGTTAAATGTCAGTCCTACAGTATTTGTTTGGTTAAATTTTATTGTATGCAGTCGAATTTTAAAATTATACCAACTGAAACTGAAATTGAAACTGAAACTACATTGGAAGCGACGAACCTTTGAGCAATCTACGCAGGAGTCTGGATCGAGTGCCACTTTACACATTTTTATACCATGTATTCGATAATTCGATAGAGCTTCTGTCACTGTTGCGCACATTCAAAATTCTAAACAATGCTTAAGGATATAATTCGGTTCAGACTCTATGTTGACCAGCTAAAAGGTCTAGATGGAAGATTGCACTCTAGTAGTCTTATTCGTTATCAAACACATAATTGTCAAGATTCACTTTTTATCATTGATGAATTTACAAGACATCCATTATAATGCATTATGGCTATACGACAAGCATAAAAAAATGCTTCCTGTGGTGGTGTGAGACCTTAGGTCTGAATGACTAGAGATTTCTCTGAAATTTCATTGCGCTTGAGTGGCGCAGTGTGGAGTTTTGCACAGTCTGTTGACACGAAGATCCAGGGTTCGATCCCAGGCAGGAGCACATTTTGATTCTGCAGTTGTGGTAGCCCACTCGTGATGAATATATTTCACCGCGACAAACATAAATATCTTTAAACGATTTTGTCAAGATAGCGTTTATTAGATAATATATACTGTTATATACTTTCATGTTAAACTGGAAAAAGGGCATGGAAACTGAGAACGCTGCATTTCAGCATTTAGCAGCCTCTCTAGGACTTTGTATCATCGGAACATTGCTAAGTACACTTCCTAGAACAATCTATTGGGAACATGGCATAAAATGGATTTACGGCAGTAGATTCATCTACATGATTTTTTCTACCTAACGAGACAGCAACAGAACATTGGAATGGCTTTAATTACCTGTAATGTTACTTGTCATGATCACAAAGGGTAGACAAGCCTTTCATGCTCTCAATGGTATTGTATGCTTTGTAAATATGTCTTCCTTACATTTCACATTTTTAGATTGTGTATAAAACAGTAGATTAATTTACCTTCTCCATCTTTTTAATGACCTCTTCGCTACAAATTGTTACAGGACCTTCCTCGATGATTTTCTGGTGCCTTCGTTGCACAGAGCAATCTCTTCCAAATAAGGCAACTGCCTGTCCGTAGTAATCACCAAGCAATTGAACTTCAAGATGCCGGGCCCTGAAAATAATCATGGGACTCAAATATAATCCAAGAAACTTTTCGAGCAATCCCCTGATACTCCCTTCAAACCAAAGTGGAACTTTCAGGCTGAAACCTTGACTCAGATACAGGACTAAAGCGGAAAAAGTACGCATTCGGTACACGTTTGCCAGGGACTTCCTGTTTTATTTTGTCTCGAAAATTATTCTGGACTAGATATTACCTCAAATATAGTAGCGAAAATATATTTGGTTTGTACAATATAATTTCCCTCGCATAGAATTCGAGATTTTCTGAAGAAAATTTTAATGTTAGAAAGCCCTTAGCTATATTTTGGAAGAAATTCGTCAGGAGCAAGTTGGGAAATTAATTTTGCACGTAATAAAGGCATGAATATGCACATAGGATGCAAAAGTATTAGGATGGTTGATTCAAAATGGCGTCGCAAAAGCTCTATCGTCCATTCGCCTCGTTACTAAAACAAACGGATTTCTCTCCAACCAAGACCTCAAATCAAAAATTTTAGTCTGTAAATTTTATCACTTCTTTGTCTTTTTAACTGAGTAAAAATTTGAGTTGAGATCGATGTTTTTCTGACTTCGCAAAGGTGAGAGTGGTCGCCATATTTCGAGTGGAACCAGACTGAAGACATGCCAAGTGGAAACTGAGATGAGACACCGTTTTGACTGGAGGAAATATTGGTTAAATGGTGTCATTTTATGCTATCTAGGTTGGACTTTTTACTTTTGAAAGACCATTTGAGGGACAATCTATAACTTTGGATAAAAAAGCGAAGAAACCTAAACATGCTTCGAGCAGGTAACATATGTAAACATTTCTCTTTTGACTTGTTTTCACTTTTTCCTTATTACGTTCTTCAGAAGATTTTGCTTCCTTGTCTTCAAGAAATTAATTGTACATACAAAGACTAAATGTTGCATTGCTTTAATTTTCCAAGATCTAAAACATTAATTTTAGGTACAAATATTTTTTAAATTAACTGCACTTGGCAGATGAAAAACCGCCATGGCTGATTTATACAAATTCGTAGATTGTCCTTCGAATTTTCGTTGAAAAGTAAAAGAAAAGTAAAGTCCAACACAAACTGCGAAAAATAACGCAATTTAACCAATGTTTTCTCCAATCAAACAATCAAAACAGTGTCTCATCTCAATTTTGACTACGTATATCATCAGTATGGTTCCCTTCAAAATAAGATGACCACTCCGAAGTTCTCTCCTCGCGAAGTCAGAAAAACAATGATGTCAACTGATGTCAAATGATGTCAAATGTCAAAGAAAAACAATGATGTTTGAAAACTATTTTCCCGCCAAACATGTTTGACTTAAGGCCATGGTTGGACAGAAAACCGTTTGTTTAGCTACGAGGCAAATGGGTGGTAGGATTTTTCGACACCATTTTGATTCCATCGTCCTAATGATACTTTTGCACCCCACGTATAGTGTCGATTTCGTCTTAAGGGTGTGTTTGATTGATAATACAAAATCAAACAAAATCTGACAACAAATTTGGCAGGTTTAGTAGCTATTGTAAAATTAATTTCCAAAACAAACTACGCGGTTAATTCTACTACAACTGTGGGAGCTTATAACACGATCTTGGTGGGTGGCTACTAGTCATAAGTTCTATACAGAAATAAAGAAGCACCAACCCTATCGAAATAAATAGGAAGCCCTTATAATTCAAAGCTAACCCTCTTAAACGGTATGCTATACAGGTTGACCCATAAAAATATCCCGTCCCTTCCCCCCCCCCTCCCGATTCCAAAACACTTGCAACTAAAGTAGTCGTACGATAGTTAAAGGGATTGCTTTTCTTTATAGCTAAAAGATTGTAGTAATTTTCATATCTTTTGGTGATTTTCAAAGAAGTAGACTCTCGGGAAATCCAAAAGATCAACAAACACATTCTTTAAGAACAGCTGGAAAATGGCCTAAAACGGGTGATCAAATATTCCAGGTCGTTTGAGATCTATCTGAAATCTCTTAGGGAACTAGATCGACGAATAAACTGATTGAACTGGAATTTATACAGAAACTGAAATTGATGTCTCACTATTCTAAAAAATGTTTACTGAAAATGATAAAACTGACAGGTTACAATTCTTTCATTTCGAGATGCTTTGAATGATACGTTTTAGGCCATTTTCTGGATGTTGTATAAGACTAACTTCTTGGATTTTCCGAAGTTATCAAAGGAATATTACAGTAGAAACGCGAATTAAAGAACCTAGGGTTTTCTTTAGCAATAATTCGAAAAAGAAAAGGCCACGATATAAACGCTGCTCGTCGGATCCGCAGATGCTTGCGATGATGGATAACGAATAAATTGTAGGTAGTAACACCGCAACACGACGAAGAACAACAGCAAAAATGAGTCGATTTAACGCGTATTTATTTGATTATGTTTTGCCGCTATTTCGTCCTGCCATGCAGGACTTCTCTAACGGCCCTGAAGAAGTCCTGCATGGAAGGACGAAATAGTGGCGAAACATAATCAAATAAATACTCGTTAAATCGACTCATTTTTTGCTGTTGTTCTTCGTCGTGTTGCGGTGTTACTACCATCAATTTTTTCTTTAGCAGCCTGAATAGGCTCTTAATTACATGGCTTTTATTCTAAATTCCAGCCTCCAAGGTTCTAAAAAGGTTCTAATATACATCATATGCCATTCGCATATTACAACTGTTTTCAGCACAAGAAATCTGAAGACTTTGTGGTAATACCTTGATAGTTCTTGTAACATTTTTAGGTTAGAATTATTGTTAAAAATCTGTTAGTCTTTTGTACCACTGAGGAATTCTTTCATTTCATTTCATTTTTATTTATCTAGGCACGGTAGCCCCGTCAGTCCATGAGAACTGATTTTCAGGGGGCCGTGACACAAATGTTACCAGCTTACGATTTGATTCTTCTCTTAAAGGTGGCAAGAGATGGTGCCTGTTTAACATCAAGTTCAAGGCTATTCCAAAGCTTAGGTCCACGAAAAGATATAGCCCATTGCTAGTTTTTCGTAAAGGTCTCGAAAGATCAGTTTCGGTGTTTCTGAGTTCCCTGACATGTCGAGTCGACCTTTTTTCAAGGATTCTGATCGGAATGTCGATAATTCTTGAAAGCTCTGAGGAATAGACCTTTACACAAAGTAAAGTTCAATTCGAGGTGAAACCTGCTTTCCCAAAAGGAATTACATTGCATTGCTGTAAACAAGGCACTTGGTTTCCAAATCTAAACATTGCTAGCAAATTTCGTGGGTTGCCGTTACAGACGAACGCTGTTCGGTGACTCCAAAGCGAGGCGAAACCGGCAAGTAAGTATTTCAATAGATTGCTGCGATTTTGTGTCAAGGTCTATTCTGAAGACATGAAAACCTATCATACGAGAACCTCCCTCCCATTGTCAGCCTCTGAATGGTTCTTATTTAGGGGGTTTAAACTATGAAATTTCAGCCTCGAGGTTCTTACAAAAATGGGTTCTTTTATGCGGATTTCTACTGTATCTTGCGAATTACCAAAACTGCAAAGCATACTTCAATCTGGTAGCTAATATAAAAATCAATCTTGATGAATAAGATGCAAGTAAATTTCCTACGATGATATTTTGAATAGGGGGACATTCTTTCGAGTCATCCGGTATATAATCCAAAATTGACTACAATTTCAAACTCATCACTTACTTCGTAAGGTACTTCATGAGGAATATCGGAGAACCAGGAACCTCTGCCAATACCTGTAAATATCCAATGGAAAACATTATCATTGTAGTTATTGGAAAACTGCTCTACGGGAAGAAACTTTCGCAGGAAGACTTACGTAATTCGCGAGAGTATATTCTAATGAAATTTCCTAAAATATACAATTCGGGAAATTTAATTCCCACCTTGTGTTCTAAGATATAAAATTTGTGAATGTTCATTCCCACAAATCATGTAATTTTGCAAAACGCAAAAGCTTATTCCCGCAAAATTTCCGATTTCCGCAGATTCGCGATAGTAAATTCGAAAAATTTCCCGTTTTTCCAACTCAAAATTCTTTGCTCCCTGACGGTATGAAGAATGGAAGAAATGGTGAGAGGTTAACACTTAGAAATATTTTCAAAATGCAGTGACTAACCTGGCGATACATGTTGGTGAATTCTTCGTCATTTCTTGCTTTCCTAATTCCTTTTCCGCCACCACCTTCGGATGCTTTGATCATGACAGGATAGCCAATTTTTGCTGCAACCTTACAAAAATAATATCTCATGAAAAACTATATGTGCGGGGAGAAAAGCACCAAAACTTCTCTTTATTTTCAGCTTAATATGTCCCGGGGGGGGGGTACTTCACTATGGGGTAAGACGGGGATATGCGCCAGTTTTGGGTAGTTTTTGGCCTGAAAATTCTGGGATTGGGGTATACTTTTACTAGAAAATTTCTGTGATTGGGGTATACTTTCACTTGGAATTTTCTGGGATTGGGGTTTACTGTTATTCTCAAACCAAATGCTAACCTGGAGTGACCTAGATAATGTTTTAAGGCGCCCTCATCATTTTGCTCTTTTCAAAGAAATTATAAAGCCAAACTATGACTCATCTCATTTTCCTTTCCTTTTTTTGTCTTAGATTATTTTGTAAATAGGGTTGCATATGTTGTATATGTTAGATATTATTAGGTTTTGTTTTAGCATGGCTCCCTGTAAAACAGTGTATTAACTGAGTGGATTACCATGGATAAAAAAGTTAAAATGAAGTGAACGAATGAAAATGAAATGGTCTGTCAGAAGTAGATATTTCTGGGTGAAAAATTTTATTTCCTTTAATCGATCAAAAAACGACATAATCACCTTGAGTGTTTGCTTAAAAAAACTTCAAGGAAATTTACGATGCTTTTTATTGTCAGCAATTCCAAAAACGGTCATAGACTTTGCAAACCTTGAATTTCTGTTTGACTGACTTCAAAATTCTCATAAAGATAGGTTTCTACACTCCTGTTACGAAGGTATCCGGATAGCTGAACAAAATAGCGCCAAAATTGACTCGAACCCTAAACGATTTAGCCGTTATGCATCCAGTTCAGGGACTGAAAACTAATAATTTTCCCATCAGAAATTTGTTTATCAATCACGCAATCAAAGAAGAAATCGAAAATTGAAAAACGAAGCAAAGTAAACGTATTTTGATAGTAAAACATGCAGTTAACTGCGAGGAAAAAAGCAACCAACAAAATAAAAAGCATCCTAACTTGAAAATGGTATTTCAAATGCCCTACCAAATAAGTTGTTTACATGGATAGCACCACACTGTGATCCAGATTTCACGTTTTGTGTAATTAATGTGAAAAAATGAATTTTCTAGAATCCAACCAAATGTATTTTTTCCTTGTTCTCCACACTCTGAAGCATATAAAATTGCAAACAATCTTCAAATCAACCAACAGGAGCCCGAGAAATAATTTTTTGAAGTTAGGCCTAAATTGGGTAGTGTAAGCTTCTTGCTAGACTTGACAAAGTCACAAAGTAGCATGAATTTTCAAATTTCCATTTCATCGCTTGTATGTGCCCGCTTTGAATGATCTTTTTTTTGTTTGGTAGATTGAACCTTGTAGAATATGACTTTGATCCGTTGATCAACGATCATGGCCTTAGAATGTGGAAATTTTTTGAATTCATAATGGCAACCAACTATTGAAAATCACGTTGCCTGAATTATCAAACCCGATTTCAACACTGAATACAAAAAATCTATGTTTCAGAAAACTTTGAAAACCTATTTCAAAATGGACTTCAGCCTATTGCTGACACTGTTGCCAAAGCGCTAAGTAGAGGCTCGACGTAAAAAATTTTCGCGATTTTTTTACGGAGTCAAGTGAAGACGGATTTTGTGACAAATTTTGTCGACAACTGTAATTTCACTGCAGGCAAGGATGGATGCTTGATGAGACAACATTTTCCATCATTTCAAGAACAAGAAGCAAAAAGGAAATATTGGTCATTCCATGAATATGATTTTCGCGTTTTTCGCGTTTTCTAACGTCATTCACTTGTTTTTCATTCATTCATCAGAATAATGTGATGAGTGCCTATTTGATTTAGTGCTATATACATAAACGATATAACGTGGCAATGCCACACAACGTTTATCCAGATTTACATCTCGTAGGGTAGCAAGGGTGATGCCACCATGAGATTCCACCACCAGAGTTCTCAGGAGCCCAAACCATGCATTTAAGAAAACTTAAAAAGTCAAGCGAGACTGAGCAAAAAGAAAAGAGAAGTTTAAAAAAAGGCAAAAAACAGTTTTAGAAAAAAATTTGGACAAACAAGGCTAAAAAACCAGAAAAACCCGGCAGCAGACCCCACAATGCCATCACCCCTGCCCCCTATCGTTTCAAAATATCCTTCCATTTTTCTCGATCCTTTGCCAGGTGACTTGCCTCCTCCCATGTCAAATTTATTGTTTGTAGTTGCTTCCTCATCATTTCAATCCATGTAAGCTTGGGTCTCCCTCGCGGTCTTTTGGACTGCATCAGTGCTACTCTTAATGCTTTTTGTGCGGGCGTGTTCTCGTCTAACCTCATCAGGTGACCAAACCATTTTATTCGCTTTTTCTCGATTGTTTTGCTCCATGGTTCTATTTTCGTTTTTTCATATACGTCTTCATTTTTTACAATCTTTGGCCATCTAATATTTAGAACGTGTGAGCGCAGTATTCGCCTGTGAAAGCTATCGATTTGATTTTCTAGACTTTTCGTTAGTGTCCATAGTTCACTATCGTGCTGGATAGTTTTAAATTCAAACATTTAAGTATAATAGCAATGAGAAAAGTTTATTTCATCAAAAGTCCGTCTCAAATTCAATGTCACTTGAAAATACCCGTGAATATAAGAAAATTGGACTGTTTCCATGAGGAATTTTTCCATCCTCGAAAATCTCACTTAACATCTCATTTGAGATAGACTTTGATAATCAAGCATCGAAATCTGCTTACCTAAACATTTTCTCTGGTATGTCATGACAGTGCAACACTTGTAACACAGTGGTTTGAACCAGGTGGTGGATGCAATATTAGTAAAGATGTGACACCACGCTCATCCATTATTTCGTTGAGAAAGGGGTATGTTTGAACCAAAATCCTAGGATGTAGGATCTCAAATCAAGGGGCATTTTGTTCCAGAAAATATCCCAAAAACAGTTAAATGCTGATGGAGTCGAAACCCTGGAAAATAGTGAAACTTACCTGGCCTAGAGACAATTTTATACCTTACGTTGTATGGGTTTCTGCTGTTTTTCAATGAAATATGCCAGTAAAATGAATGGCAATACAATGCAAAAATCGCAGAGCTTTCTCTCAGAACCATTATTTCTACCGTACAGAATTCTTTAGGGTTCACAGATAGTCCTCTGAAAGTTGGTTACCTCCATATTTTCCATGATTCAGGGTCTTCGCAAACTAGATAGTTAGAGAAAAAGGCATTCTACGAAATAGTATGGACGAGCGTGTTGTATCCCTTACTATTGAATTGCACCCACTGGGGGTTCGAGCAAAGTCCTGCTGTGAACCAAAGTTTAATGAAATCACTTTTTACTTAAAATTTTTTTTTGATCCTATCAATAATCATTCCTGAAATTCTTAGTGAATGCGCAATAAAAATGTGTACTCGTATGCGTGAATGAAAGAATGAATAAAACAAACAACAAGTGTTGGAAAACGCGAAAAACACGAAAATTATATTCATGGAATGACCAATATTTCCTTTTTGCTTCTTCTTCTTGAAATGATGGAAAATGTTGTCTCATCAAGCATCCATCCTTGCCTGCAGTGAAATTACAGTTGTCGACATAATTTGTCACAAAATCCGTCTTCACTTGACTCCGTAAAAAAATCGCGAAAATTTTTTACTTGAAGCCTCTACTTAGCGCTTTGGCAACAGTGTCAGCAATAGGCTGAAGTCCATTTTGAAATAGGTTTTCAAAGTTTTCTGAAACATAGATTTTTTGTATTCAGTGTTGAAATCGGGTTTGATAATTCAGGTAACGTGATTTTCAATAGTTGGTTGCCATTATGAATTCAAAAGATTTCCACATTCTAAGGCCATAATCGTTGATCAATGATTAAAGTCGTATTCTACAAGGTTCAATCTACCAAACAAAAAAAGATCATTCAAATCGGGCACATACAAGCGATGAAATGGAAATTTGAAAATTCATGCTACTTTGTGACTTTGTCAAGTCTAGCAAGAAGCTTACACTACCCAATTTAGGCCTAACTTCAAAAAATTATTTCTCGGGCTCCTGTTGCTTGATTTGAAAATCGTTTGCAATTTTATATGCTTCAGAGTGTGGAGAACAAGGAAAAAATACATTTGGTTAGATTCTAGAAAATTCATTTTTTCACATTAATTACATGGCGTGGATCACAGTACACCACTTCGTACAGTAAAATATGGACTTAGCAAATGTGAAGAAAATTCAAGTCAAATCTGGACGATAAGAACTTCTAAACTTTGCTGCCATCGAGGTAAGGTTTTGTAACAACCGAATCACTGCAATAAGAATCAAAGCGAAATTTTTGCAAAGAAAACTATTTAGGAATTGCATCATTTTGCTCAGAATAATTCCCCTATATGAAATGGAAAAAGCGATACCAATTTTAGGCCAACCTTTGCTGCTATTTACATTTGTGAGGCTTCAATAAGCACTGAATCTTACCTTGACAACAATGATGCCACAACCTTTCAGTCATGGGAGACTCAAACTGATTCTGTCATTTCCTAGCCAGGTGTCTTTCGACATCAATCACACAATTTTTTAAACTGCAATCTTTTCTGCTTCGTTTGATTTTCAAAACAATAAACTCCTTTCGTTTAGCAGCCTGCCTCCAAGACTGGCATTTCGTTGAACACACCGTCTTGTTTTCGGTTGCTTTGCTTCCTCACATCTTACTCCATGTTTTGCAATCGACATACGTTCGCTTTGTTTTTCGATTTTTGATTCCTTCCTTGATTCCATGATCGACAAACAAATCTTTAGCGGCAAAATTTTCGGTTTCCAGTCCCTAGAATGGCCGCATAACGGTTTAACCTTTTGGGGTCAAAGGGCTAACGGTTCAATTCGATGCCATTTTTTTCGCCAGTCCGGATACCTTCGTTACGAGAGCGTAGGTTACGAAGGTCTTCTGAACCATCTGTTTAAAGGCATCGAGTCCGTATAAATAGCGCGCTCATGACCAATATCAACTTCGTTTCAATCGTAAAACAAAAGTTGTCTTTAATTGAAATTAAAAAAAGGAAATTCCTGATGATAATGCAAGGATTAAGAAGTCTTTGGTCTCCACTGCTGATCACATTAGCATTATTGTGTGATAACAAAGGACGGTCAGCGGTTTTTCAGCAAAAATCCAAGATAGCCTTAAACCTCAACGATTTATATGGACTCAATTCCTTTAATAAAGACTTCGTGTTTGATTAGAAAATATCTTTCCGCCTCTGCGAAGTCTACTGTAGTATTACCAATCAAACAAATCCGTAAGATCATGTTTTCTTTCACTAGCGTGTTTGTTTTCAAACACATATTAGACAGGCACGATTCCATTCCACAGGACATAAACGTGGATATATTGGCTATGTGCTCTGGTGATGCGATGCTCAGGCAAGTGACTGAAGCAGTTTTTATCAATGAATGGAACCCAACACTGAATACAAAAGAAGAATGGGGAAACTCGAACAAATTAAGAGAACAACGTAACGTATTCGAATTCATCGATTTTGCGAATCAAAACGCCGAAGGGCGGTGAAAATTTTGAGGAAAACAAAAACGTGTAAGTGTGTTTTTAATAATGGTTTTGAACAAAAAGGTATGAAATTACCAAAATATAAATCCGTAAGAGTTATTACCATTAAAAGAACTCGACACTATATACATACCTTTATTCCATGCATAACATCAAGTACACAGCCTTCATTATAAATGTCATTTGGTAATGCTTTCAGTCTGCCATTTTCAATGCATCCTTGCTGAGTCAACATCAAGCCTTGGATTAAAATGAGTGAGCAGCATCAATAAATAGCACAACAATTCACCAAAAATCGTTTGTGACGTCAAATTTGACGTTGATTTAAGCCAATCGCTGATACCACTGTATTTGTTAGCGAGACGAGAAAGGGTTTGTCCGAGGAAGCTTTTGTGTCCCCCCGTGCAGTGGGTTAAAGCTCATGCGCAGTAGCGCTTTGTGTTTGGAGTGCTCAGAGCTCCAACTAACAACTGCTACAGCGCATGAGATGTAAACCTATTGCACGGGGGGACAAATAGGCTTCCTCGGACAAACCCTATCTCGTCTCCCCGACAAGTATTAAAACGTCTCGTTCAATTAGTACCCTGAACACAACATTTCTCCCCCTCCAAGCTGGCACAGCCGAGCATCGGGGCCAACAAGATTTCTTTGGCGAGGCGTATTCTTTCGTGAATGCTAGAGGGTCAGGCACTGAGAACACAAGTAGTGTATTGATAAGGAACTGCTTATAAGGAAGCCAACTCTCAGATCGCCAGGAAATTGAAAAACTAAGAGTATTGGAAAGTATAACTTAAGAAACTATTTATTTGATGAAAGAATCCGTCACATATCTAATATTAGATTCACTTGTTTCCTGTATCATGTTACTCAGAAAGTATTTGAGTAATGTCTAAACATAGGAAAGGCTTCAAATAACATTGTTTTGAAATGTTCACGAGGGCACAGGCAGTAAATCATGAAGATTGTACCATGAGTACTCAAAATCTGACAATTTCAAGAAACTGCAGCATTGGCCTAGATTCTTAGTTTCTTATAAAAACAACTTGTTTACCATACTGCCAAATACTGTATAATGTCAAAGCTCTTAGCGGTTATGTGGCGTTGTCAAATGTCCCAGGGCCGAGGAAAATCTGAAGTCAAATTTATGTGGCCTGAGACAAGGGGGTATCCTCTGGGGGGGGGGAGTCAGGGTGAAAATCCAACATTATGCCATGAGCTACGTCATCTATGTACACCAGAATACATATTGGGTCTGGGATAAGACTGGGCCAAAAACTGGGAATAGACTGATGACGATGAGTCCCTTGTATCTCTGCCCTGCGGTAAACCAATGAAACAGTGAAAAAGCTAGTTCTATTTTATGCATTCATAAGTCAAATTATGATGGAATCATGGCCTCGGATCTTGAATCACAGCCTCTAAATCTCGATCCTTGTCCGAATGTTATCAGTTCTTCAATCGAATCGAAAACTCCATCATATTGCCGCAACCATAGTAATTCACAAATCTTACAATCTGATTGGTACTCTACAAGCCTGAGAGTTTGGTTCTGAAAAGGGTCAGGTTTTTCAGAGTAATATCGTGAGTCTCCGTTGAGCGAAGCGCCACTATCAAATCAGCGATCACATGGAAACAAGGAACCTAAGGTTACGAGTCTACGCTCTGGGAAGAGGAAAAAAGCAACGACTTTTCAACAAGATTAACATAACGGCTCTTAGACATGCAAAAATAAGGAAGTTGAATAAATGAATCGGCTTTACATTGAGCAGTGTAACTCAATGGACACAAGACCAAGACACCTTGTCAATGGCAAACTGGGATTGAAGTACAGACGCAACATACAGCAGTGTTAAGGAACCAAATATTACATTTAGTTCAATGTCCTCAGCTCGTAGGTTTTAACGGATGTCATCATATATAATTAGACAAACCCAAGTGTACTGATATAGAGGCAAAGAAATCCATCCAGCTTTTCATACAAAGAGAAATTTTTATGCCTCTGATTGGCTGTATCTCAAGAACTTAATTCACTGTCCATACAGCAAACCCCCGCATATATAAGAACCTACCAAAATAAGAACGTAGAGGCTGTCTTTCCTAAATTATGTACCTTGCAATTAAGAACCTGTTTCAACAGGGGCTGCAAAGTTGATCTTTGATTGCTGTTATTCAGGTCACTGTGGTGCCAGTTGGCTTTGAAAGTTTTGTTCTCCTCCCCAATTACTTATTAGGTCCATAAGAACAGTTCCAAAACAAATAATAGGGCTGAACATCATTGTGAGACTCTCAAGGAGACCTCAAGGGGCACCCTTCAATTAAGAACCTCTATACCTTGAAGCTAGTCTTAGTACCTTTAAAATAAGAACCGATTTCAGCCTGGTTATCGAAAAAGTAGGTTCTTATACGCTGGGATTTACTGCGAGGCATACGTCGTATCTTAACCACTTTATTCCAGCAAAAATCTATTTCATCTATTTTTGAAATTAGTTGCTCTTAAAGATCAAAAGGAAGGCAAAACATTCCATAGCCTAGACGTTTGACACTGAGCTATACGATGCATGGTAACACTCACCAGAGCCACTCCAAGGCAGTGTCGGGATTCCAACTGTTTGGCAAATGATAGAAGCTGCTACTTTGTCACCAAGAGCCCACATTGAAGAGGATGTTGGACCTGCAATCAATCACGCCAAAAGTAGCCATTTGTATTAATCCATCACAATCACAGTTCACATTACCACGTTAAATTTTACACTTGGCACCTGAATGTTCTTACGTGTTCATATTTCACTGCAAGTTGTGATCAGTTTCAAGTTGTCAGTTTGAATACAACTTTGCTATTTAGAAATGGATGGCCGTGGCCAATCTTTTTAACATACACTTCAAGGGGCAGGGTCATGTAATATAAACAAACTTCTTTCGAAACGACGATTTGCGGTATTTTTGATAGACCATCTCATATAGTGATTTTCCACTACGTTTCTCAAAATGAGAGTGTTATTTCGAAGATGGACTCTTGTACTTCGTAGAGAAACAAACGAAACACTCATATGCTGTACGACTGCGGAGATACTTGTGGACTTTCAGGAGTAAATTTAGTGTGGTAGAACACAATGGCTACGGGTGGGCAACAATATAGATTCTAGAGATAACAGGTTTGTTTACTCTCGAGTACCGAATAATCGTCCCCCCGCTTATTAATTTTTGAAAAATTTTCCAACCCCCCCGCTTTTATTCCAACCCCCCTTTTATTAATTTTGGAAAAATGAAATGATATTAGACATAATTTCTGAATAAACGCAAGAAAAAGTCTCAAAAAGTGCATTCAACAGAACCAGAGTTCAAAAGTAAATGTATCAGTAACATCACTGTTCACATAAATATATAACAGATACGTGTTTACCTAAGAAAAGGGCTATTTTCTATTTCTCCAAGCAGCCCCCCCGATTATTCCAGCCCCCCGATTATTGTTATGTCGAACCATTTCCAACCCCCCCGATTATTCTCACCCCCCCCGTTTATTCGGTACTCGAGAGTACGGTTATATGACCCTGCCCTTTTAAAGGTGGCTATACTGCTTGTATACTGGAAAACCTTGATTGCGAACATTGTTTGCTAATCATGCAGATATAAACCATATCCACCAAGAAGCTTCAAATGAATAACCTGCGTTAAAAGAGGAGATGGCACAGGTTTTAAAATAACCCATTATATTTGATAATCCAACTCATGTCCAACGAAAAAATAATTTCTTTTTTACGATTTCCTTTGTCATATTTATAGAGCCATGCCTTATAGATGAGGTCATTTACTCTGAAGCCTGAGTTTTCACCAGAGATGATAAGGGTTTCTTTGATACCCAGAAAATACTTCCACGTTCACTATAAACTAGAAGATGCCACTATCATACAGAACCACGCAATAGTTTAAAGCCCCGTTCAAACTATTGCATTTTTATCATAATCAGTTTCCACGCAACCGTGATGAAACCTGTTTACATTCTTTACAATGCTTCGTTCTTGTACAAAAACCGAGGGAAAAACATCTGTGTTTTAGTCTGCTCAAATTTGATCCAAGACTACAAACACGGTGACAAAATATCCGTTTTCGTGCGCCATATTGTTCTGGTCTGTGACGCTCATGGTTGAATATTGGTAGCGCCGTTTCGGAGTTTCACAAACCACCGCTTCAAAAGCAGAGTTTCAAAAACTTCCGTTCTGTGGAGATCCATTTCTGATAGCGTGTTCGAGAACCTCAACTTCGTTCCCAGGGTATTCTTACGTCACATGCTGATCACGAAGCCGAATGAACACCCTGTACACTTCGATCAAATCTGCCCTGAAAATGGGAAGATTTGCAGCCATTACGGATTTGCAGTTTGCTAGGGGCAAAATGGTGAACAGCCAATCAGATTGCCGAGCGGCCTCTGATATCCCGGAGTAGAGGTCAACAAACTCACTCTGGGGACGAGATTGCGGAAACCTCCGTTTTGTGCTCTTTCCGTGAGAATCAGTGTGAGCACTTTCACAAACGGATGCCTTTTTCTCCGTCTTTGTAAGAAAACAGAGCGATGTAAACGGGCCTAAGAAACATACTATCACGATGTAAAATGAAAAAGTTCAAAATTACGTAGACTGCGAAGCGTTGCAAGAACAGTTCAGAAACAGTTTGATCATGACAGGACAATAACATTTCTTACCTATAAAAGCGATGTCATGAGTTTGCAGCAACTCTGGTAATCTTGGATTTTCAGAGGCATGTCCCCAACCAGCCCAAACTGCTTGAACTGGGATTCTTTTCGCTATGTCCAGAATTAGTTCCACGTTGGCGTAATTTTGGTTGTTTGGTCCACCTGGCACAGGAACATAATGGTCTGCCATTTTGATGTATTCAGCATTTGCCTGCATAAGTAGCGCATAAATAGGAATTACGAATAAGAGTGGGCACGTATTGGACGAGATCATTTGAACCAACCCAAACATTCAGTGTCGTAATGGGCTTTATTGCTTAAAACTATCACAGCTTGAAGGGAATGTTATGTTTGAAATCATTTAATAGATACTGGGCAAATCATAAATGTAAAGCATTTGCAAAACACTTATTCCTGAATACAAATCTAATAATATTGTCCAACGCTATGTTCTATAGCTGATCTATAGCTTAACTCTCGAGGTCCTCCAAGAATGAAGCAATTTTTACTTTTAACTGGATTGTCAAACCACAATATATTTTTCTCATCGTCGTCTTCATTCTAAGATTTATAGTAAAGTTGCGCTTCCCGGAATCATTGTCAATTTTTACTTTCCGTTGAGCAAACAGAGACTCAATATATCAACACAGGGGCAACCTTTTTGAGAGAAGCAGCCAAGACAAGAAAGGCAGGCAGAGGACAACCAAGAAAAGAGGCAAAGCAAGTAAAAAATGGAAGCTTGAAAACTCATTCCTAATATTTTCTCCCAAAGCTCAAGCGAACATTTAAGTATCGCTATAGATATTTCATATATCTCATCAAGGTCATATTTTGGCACCACCGTCCTACTGCATAATACTGTACGTCACGTCCAGTAGGACCACATAGTACTATGTACCTTTCTTTCTCTTACTTAATTCTGAAGATAAAAACCACTATTGATGATACTGCAAGCCAAAAAGCAGCCAGCTTCCACTCAAACGTGACAATCTGCTTTGAGACACATTTACGTCAAATTCTGAACAATGGAGGAACATGACCAAGAATTCTTGGTTGACGATTTGGCAACCAAACAAAGGAAGCACTTGAGATAAGATATAACTGTATCTCTATATGAACTTTCAAGTCCTATGGACTTCCTTTAGTGTGACCTCTTCATATCATTGTCAACCTCATCATACTAAACCCTATAAACACAACAAAAACACTGTAATCTGCAGAAAGACGACTCAAAAAATACCGGCAAAATAGCCTAGCCATTTATCAACCAAACAACATTTGAATCATTGATTTAGGTTGATTAATTCATTTTGTGCAATGAATTTCCTGGGCTCACTTCTTTTGTCGCCTTGTATAACGAGCCTTCGTTTGCACAGGTTTGATGTTAGGAGAAGCTGCAGCTCCCATGGAGGGGGTGGGGGGTTAAGAGGTATGTCTATTCAGTTTTCAACAGATGCAATGTTGTAACTTGTCTACATAAGAGTAGAAAATGTGGGGCGAGAGGTGAGGTTTTACCAAAGTACAATTGGTACTTTAATAATCTCCTGATTTTGGTCAAAACTACTGGTAACTCAAGAAATGACTTTCAATTTGTGTTAGAAAATTGAGCCTCTAATGTTTCATCAAATAGCGTTATTTCCAATTTATGTTATAGAACCTCACTCATTCACCAATCACTCATTTGCAAATGCTGACAGGTGCTTGAAAGGTGTTCTCTAGCTGTGAACTGGGCACTCCCTGTTGGTAAATGGGTGTCTCCTAGCAGCAAAAAGGTGAATTTTACCTCCCATTCGTTGGCAGTTGGCACCATCACAGGAAAGACCATAACCAAAGGTGACAAAACTTCATTGCCTCATAACCACACAGGAAACAGGAAAATTCCACTCATTGGAAATTACTAAAACAAACCTTGAGGTCTTCTGGGGTGACCATAACAACAAATTTAATGGCTCTGTCATTCCCAAATAAGTCATATGCCCATCCACGCATTGATCTCATGCACTTCACTGCTGCTATGCCATTGTTTGCTATAAGAACCTGTAAAGATAAACACAGAATATTTTGTTTTTAACATATCTCAATTGCATGATCTGCTTGAGTTATATACTTTGAATGTTTTTCTTCAGCTATTGGATTTTAGCCACTCATGTTAAATGCTTGTTTAAATGCAACACACAAACAAAGATGGCCAAATAGAGATCACCATAATTAAATTATCAGTGCATGCAATCAGTCCCCTTCTCATATCATACTGCCCTTGTTACTGCCATGAAGGCAGAAAAGTTGTGGAATTTCGACTAAGTCCAGGTGTTTTGGCAGAATATACCATTTGGAAGGAGACTTTTCAGAAAATTCTTTTCATCGGTGAATGATACATGGGGAGGGGGCAAGGACCCTTTGTTGGAAAATAATAGAATAAACAATGCTCTCTCCCTCAAACAATAGCTATGATCCCAATATTTGGCAAAGTGTACCCCATTGCTTCATGAACAACACAATAGCATAGCCTTGCAAAAACAAGGCTTTCTTACCCCCTAGAACTCACTTCCTATTATTTTTTCTTGTTCCATATTTCTGGTCCACAAAATTTCTGTAAATTACCAAACTTTACTGTGTTGCATTGGTCATGTTCTATTAGGATTTTATTTTCAATGATTTTTCAATAAACTTCACTTTAACCAATTTATGACCATCTCAAAAAACTAACCCACACCAGATTTAAAATGCACTTGACTGTGGATCTGAAATACACTGGGAAAAAGTGCCAAATCAATCTGGAAATTTATCTGGGAAATTGAAATCACTGGAATGGGACTGAAAATATATTGATTTCATTTGGAAGCAACAGCTAACTAAAATGCATCTAAATTGTGCTTCAAAAATTTGTGTTATTCCAAGACTAAGGCATTTCTACTCTCTAGTGTTGACCATGCCTGCAGTAAAAACCTGTGGATGAGAACCTAGTGATTAAGAACCTCCAGGAAATTTTTAAATTAGACCCCCACTATGTAAAAACCCATTCAGCCTGAAATTTGAAACTGGTTCTTATTTGTGGAAATTCTTGGAGATCATCAAATTGAATTGAAGGCCCATTTGCTTAGTCATTGAACCTACACAAACTGATAATACCATAACTGTATTGTACATATAGCAGAGAGCTCCTAAAATGCTTTGAAAGCTTTTCATTGGATTCCATGAAATTTCCAATTCTTCCACAAACTTTTATTGTTAATAAGACCTTCTGAATTTAAGTGCTGTCAACTGACAGTAAATAATAGGCTTGAAGTTTGAATCTGAACAAAAGAAATACCTGAAAGTCCTGAATGAAATAAGAACCAATTTACGAACCTGAACAGCTTCATTTCCCACTAAATACCCAAGAACCTAGTCAGGCTGATCTGCAAAATTGTAGGTTCTTATATCCAGGGTTTTACTGTAGCTGAGTAATTTATCAATAATGATTACCTTTTCAATAGGTCTATTACCACCAAACATGCGCACAAACTCTGCAGGAGAAGCAACCTGCAAGAAAGGAATTATTCAGTTATATGTCTTCAGAATCATAATCAAATTGAGTTCTGAGTAAAACCAAATCATGGGGCTACAGGGAATAAAATATGGAATGGCAGAGAGATTGTAAAGACTTAATCATAAACATATTTCATAATATAATGTGAATAAAATGACAGTTTTAATCACTATTTACCTGATTGTTATTATTATCGATTCTTACTGATTTGAAGACATTTCATTCACCACCAAGCTGCCACTGAGACTGCTTTGCTAAGGGTGAACCTTTACAGGACCCCTGTTGTTTTTCTTTAGGTCATGAACAATGATAAGGCTCAAAATGTACATTGACATGTGACAGGTCACTGGCTTTTATAGATTTCAGATAATTTCCATACAGTGTTAAATCTGGTTTCAAGGACTCAAATTACATTGAATTTTCTTACTTGCTGACTCAAAGAAGACAAGTTGAGGGGTGTGACCTCATAGCTTTAAAGATAAGCCCTTGTTTTCAAAGTCCACTTGACAATCAATATCATAAAAGAGGTATTGAGCATGTGAATGTGCAGTAAAACATGTTCTCCAATTTCAAGACTGTCTGTAGTGGGACCTGTTGATAGTGAGTTAGAACCACCACACACAAAATACAAAGTCAACACTTTCTTGCCCTGACATGGGAGCTTGGGGGGAGCAGGGGGCATCATGTTCTTCCATAGTCACAAGGCTCCAAGTGCACTGAGCTTAAAATTCTGAGTTGTTCAAATTGTTCAAAAAATTGTTCAAATTGCTCAATTGTTCTGAGGAGGTATTGTTCAAAAGGAACTACATTTCCTTCATGGAAATAACTTCCCAAGAAGTATTTATTTCCACCTACTCTTCTCTTTTCCAGGAAACAACTTATCATTTCCCAAAGTTTCCAGGGGAAGATCTAGTTATTATATTCAAGCTTTAAATCTGTGTGTATAAGATACTTGGAACTTATTCTTAAAACTCACTTTGCTAGCTGAACAGCAGAGGAAATATCCTGCATCCAAAATCTTGCAGGATTAATCCACTCCCACCCCCCCCAAATCCAATGGCAATGAATATCCAAATACATTTTTCCTACAGTCAATGTGAAAGTTGCGTTCCTAGCCTTGAGTTCTTTTGATCAAATTTTTGCCCCAAAATGCTCCTTTCCCTGTTTTCAGTTCTAAAATGCCATTCCACCTCTGAAAGTGGCCTTTCTGAAAACTGAGCCCCTTTACAGTTGGTGAGACCAAATTCCCACATCAGTCCCTTCTTGCTTGGTCAGGCACTTGCTTCCATGGACAGAACATTTTGATGGCACCTGCACAAGGCCTTTACAATGAAAAATTTACACGTTTTGAGGTTGTGGAATAAAAAGTATGCAGCCAATGTTTGAAACTAAGATGTTAATCTATCAGTCAAAGGCTAACTTAGATGTGAAAAATTCCGTGTGGTAATATCACTCATCCTTTAGACCTACACATTGGGAAAATGCTGGAAAAGGTTTGCGTGGGAACCAATATTCCACATTCCATTCTGGTCCATGATTTACTTGCTTTTGAAATTATAATTCATCTCTGAAACTGACAACGGTAATGAATCTGAACTTCAGTGTGAAATAAATCATGGACCAGAATGGAATGAGGGATTCTTGATTCCCATACGAACCCACTGCAGGCATTTTCTAACATTTGGGCCTTAAAGATGAATGATTTTACCAAGCAAGATTTTTTCAACTACAATATCCTTTGACTGATAGAGAAACATTTAACTTTTGAACATAGGCTAAATACTTTTTATTTCACACCCTGCCAAACGCATAAACTCTTTTTTGACCTACCTGGTACAGAATCTTTAACTTCCAAAATTATAGCCCTTTTAGCATCTTGTTTTCAAATATGAAATCACGAAAATACCTGTTTTGGTATCTTATTATTCAACTGAAGAAATAATCCCTGACCAACAAATAGCATGAATAATGCATGCTCATTGAGAGCAGGGCGTCAAAATACCAAAACAGTAAATCTGTTTATTTTGAAGGAAATTAATCAAATCTCTCTCTGAACCGAAACAGATTCATTTAATGCTTCCATTTGAGAAAATCTACATGACAAAACTTGAGCAGAACAATTAATAATGGGAAGGAATTAACAGCTATTTGAGGCCAACAAAAGATGATGAGGTGGAAAATTAAATAGCATGCAGGCAACATTTGCTGGAACTGCTCTACCATATCCTAATGTCCTAACATTTGCAGCAAGCATTTTATGAGAGGTAAAAAATACATGACACAAAACATGAACATTTCCTTCAAGAAAATGCACTGTCCCTCTTTTTGGATCACAGGCTCAAGAAAATCATCTTTTTCCCTTGTTTGTTGACCGTGCATAATACAAACTGGCATGCAGACTCATCAAATTCATTAGGTTCTGTTCAGCAATGCCACTACTGTAATTAGCACCGTACTGGAAAATTTGCACGCAGTACACCTGCATGGGCGGAATCTTAACAGTATTAGCCACACAGTCACTGAGGAATGAAAAGCTCTATTGTATGAACCTATTTCTTTCAACAATGGAAAAAAGAAATTTATGTGCAAATCATGATGATTCTCTGGGGGTCCCTCCACAGTAAAGGTACTGTACCTGACTGAGGATGTGCCATCCTTGATGGAACATATTTTTTGGACCTGTAGCTAGCCATACTGGGACCTTAGGGCATACTTTTTAGTATTTTGGTTTAGCAAAGGTCAAATTTTTGGTGGTTCATGGTACTTTGGTTAGAAACCACAAACTTTTGTGATTTTGATCCATAAAGAAGATGGAAATTCGGTGAATTTGATCTTAGAATGGTTTCTTAGATTTGTTCTTCTTTTCTTTGAGATAATACTTCCTCTTCTGTTTGAAGGAGATTTTTCTGTCTGTGGCAGTTTTTTCAAAATTTTCGATGGAAATATATCAGATTTAGAGTACTGTACTCAGAGTTTCTTAAATTCTCTTATGGGTTCCATAATGATTTTCAGGTTTGTTACCTGTGCCCGAGGGAACACTTCAAGCCAGTGTGGAAAGTTTGTTTCGCTATGCCAAAGGTTTACACAAGGCCAATTGTCTAAAGACTACAGACCTATTGTTCTCCCATTGTTCTTGATGTTGCTCCAAGCCAAAGATATTTGGCGTAGCATATGTTTTCCAGCATGGATTTCAAGCAAAGCTTTTAAGCCTTTCCGATGTTTAGACATTACTCAAGTACCTTCCAAGTAATATGATACTGCAAATAGTAAAATAGGGGATAAATATGTTTTGGATCTTTGAATTAAAATAAATACTTTCTCAAGTTTTTCCTTGGTGACCTGAGAGACTTGAAAGCTAAGAGACTTGCTTTCAAAAGACTTGAAAGCAAGCTCTTGTGAAAATTTGCAAATGCCAATGTTCGCAAATTTGGTCCACCAAAATTTTTCAAATGAGTACCTTATTCACTTGTTCCTTTCCTGTTGGAAGTAGTGTACTCTAGCTACACTCTACCTATGCACGTTTCATCTGTACATCAACTTACATTACATTCATTTTGATTCTTCTTTATTCCTTTCATTTGCAAACCTTCTTGCTCATCTTCTGTCTCTGAGTGATCTTCATCGACCATTATGGACATTTGGGAGTCCTGTTCTTGACCCTCCTTAACAGTTAAACTTGCCCCCACATTTCTCGGTGGCTGGTGGGAATCTTCCCTTTCCTCTGCTTTGCTCTCGTTACCTTGTTCCATGATGATCTTATGAATCAATCTATTGTTCTTCTTTGTAAACTAAATCCAGGTATCCTAAATATCATTCTCCTCCGAGTTTCTAAATCTTGGGCGGCAACCAGTACACAGCGATCACCATTGATTCTGGACTGATGGCGTGATGGCCTAAGCAAAACATGAAACTGTTATTAGGCCTGTTTTCTAAATTCAGCAATCCACTAAACTCGCACTTCCAGTCCACTTGCATTTGCACTGGGCAACCAAAATCTGGAGATAATTAAAGCTCTTGCTACGATAGGCTGTGCCAATGCATTGAAAGCACACACGTTGATTTTCAACGCTCTTTGACCTTTCGTGCAGCTTCTGAAGTTATCTGATCTTCCATGCCAGTGGTGCCACTGCTGCACAGTGAAACCATTGTTTTACATGTCAGAGCTGGAGTTGTTGGCGCGAATTTCAAATAACGGCCAAAAATTGATCTTCGTTCCAAAATAAGGCCTCTGCATCTTTTTATAAAGGTCTAGCTTTGTTTAAATTTGCTGTACGAGGTCAAATATCTTAACGGCTATCCTTGAAAGCATTTACTTAACCTTGAGAAGCGATGTATAAGGAAACTGTCATTGTACATGCTTGGGTACAGGGGTGGAAGAAATTTTTACAGGAACAGCAAAAATTTCTTACCCCATTCACGAAGCTGAATGAAATTTGACACCCCATCTCAACATAGTAAGAATTGTATACCCAACTATTGTGTTATTTGGCTTGGGTATATTACAAAAACTTGCACATTTAAGAAACACAATCTGGATATAAGTGAATCAAATTGGAACATGATTGGAAGAATCATCGAAAAATAGAATCATCATCACTATTTCAAATAACTTCTTTCTTGCCTAATGAACATAGCAGAAATCTTTGTTGTGAAAGAATAAATGATTCCTACTTCAGTCTGAAATATATTCCAAAATTTCACAACCCATCAGATATTTCACAATTTTCTCCGAGATATTTGACATCCCAATAAAACAAGGCCAAAAAAATTGGTACCCCTCCAAAAATTCTTCCACCCCTGTACCCAGCTTTGAAAATGACAGCTCCCTAAAAGACATCATTGGAGATGGGTGTATAACTAGAAATCTCGTACAACTTTGCCAAAAATCCTTTTGCATTCAAGAAAAATCCGAAGAAAATTCCTGAAAATCCGAAAGTTTTAAAAAATCTCGCACGGTTTCTGGGAAGGGTGATTTATTCCTCGATGATTAGCACATTTTTACTTCAAATTAACTTTTTCTTGTGTCTTCCACTCGGAAAGAACATACTTGAGTAATTTCTAAACATCATACAACATTTTTCTCGATGGAGGAGGGGGGGCTAAGCAAATCTGTAGGCAAGCAAAACAAGCCGAAAATTTAAGAACTATACGTTGAAGCAAAATCAAAATTACACAAATAGAACGGATAGGAGAAATATAGCCTGTGAACGGCTAACGGCTAACGGGACGGAACGGAACGGAAAAAAACGGAAGGAGAGAGAAGAACTTAGTTCCCTCTCCCCTCTCTCGTTTCTTTTTTCCCTTCTCCGCAGTTCCCCTTTTCAATTTTTTTCCTTTTCAATTTTCTTTTTTCTTCGGCTGTTAACAGGCTAGGAGAAATACTGAAGCAATTACTGAAATTTCTGAGGGGACCAAAGCTCCCTGGTCCCCGGTACCTCGGCCATTGGGAAAGCCAACAAAACAGTTGTTTTGAAATACAGTAAGGCCCCGCATTTAAGAAACCACCTAAAAGAAACTTTTAGGCTACTAAAAAATGATTAGGCCCCCTGCCTATAAGAAACTCTTGAGGCTCTCACCCAAAATAAAGTTTCTTGTATTTTGAGTAACATTAATTGCTGGTCTGATAGAGTGAGAGCATTACACTTCATACATGATTCATTAAATGCGGGGCCTTACTGTATTCAAAGGGGCACAAAAAGTAAACATAAAGATCGTTAGAAATTCACAAAAAACCTGCAGGACCGACATTTGATCATTTAAAGAAATTTTCAGTACTGCCTCAAATGTAGTTCCTTATAAAAAATGCCGTAACTGTAAATGAATTTTTATATGAAACTGAGAAAATTGAGAATAGATTCGAGAAAAGGTAGCACTTTTGCTATGTGAGGATTTGTGAAGCCAGCTCCTTGCTAGCCATGACTTCCAATGGCAACAACTTTGTGGTTAGTGGTCTCTTTCTCAAATTGTACTCTGAAAACGATAATTCTCGTGGGCCTTTATCATCTGCGTCATAATCACTTTGTTTAACATGTGATCAGCTTTAACAAGTCATACGATCTATTTTGTCACCTTCTCTGTCACAAACAATCAGCCAATAGCATTCGAGGTCGTAGTCCAATCGTTTAAAATTCCACTGCAAAATTTGCATATCACTTCATCGACATAAATTACTACCACGCATGCGATCTGGAGCCCTTTTTGGGGGATTCCTACCGCGTCGTGATGTGATGTCATACCGGGAACAAAAGGACCACGCGGTCTTGAGAAGTATCAGGACACCTTGAGTGTTTCTGCTATCTTCAGTCAAAACACTTACTATTTTCTTCACTAGAATGCCTGCAAGGTGTGTAGTTGCTGGCTGCAGCAATTACCCAGATAATAAGAGATCTATAGCGCTCCATCCAATACCATTTAGCGGCAATGAGACAGCAGAAGGAAAGAAAAGAAGGAAGAGATGGGTGGATTTCGTCAATCAGAAGAGGGCAATGTGGACTCCAACAAAGTGGTCATACATTTGTTCAAAGCATTTTACTCCAGATAGCTTCACCAGACGTTACTCTGACACGCACCAAAATCCTCGGCTTGTGCGGGATGAAATTGGTACTGTTGCGTATCCAACCGTCCACTTACAGCCTGATGAGGAAGCAAGCCCAAGGAAGAAGGAGGCATCGCGAGAGAAAAGGCCTCGACCAACGACAGCATGGCTCAAAAGGGTGAATGGGCAAAGAGATATATGTTTACTTTTTGTGTACATTTTATTGGTACGTTAGTTTTCGACTGATTAAGTGTTAAATAAAATCTATTTTGCAGTTTACTTGCTCAACTAACTTATAGATTTTCCATTTCCAACATAACAGATTATCAAGGAAACAGAAAGCAAGCTTGTTGGGCCTATGCCAACAACCCTTACTGAAGTTGACGATGCGGAGCCAGGACCAAGTAGTGCGTCAGAGGAGACCAGTGTCGAGGCAGATACAGCGGTAGAATTACCTTGTCAAGCAGAAATTGAGGTAACCTACTTTGATTCCAAATCCCCTCAAGATAATTAGCAATATTTAGGAGTCATTGACATTAGGTCACGGGGGGGGGGGGTTCTCGGCTAAATTTCGGGTAGGGGTCTGCCGCCCACAGTTTCAAAATGGGACCGTTGGCTAGACCAATTTTTGTCAAAATGATACCCTTGGCTAGACTAATTTCTCAATCAAAAGTGCCCTGAATTGGCGTGCTCTAGACCAAACTTTTCAAATTTGTTCATTCTCAGGACAAAATTTTTTTTAAATTAGATTTTTTGCAGAAATTACTAAATTTTTACAGTGCTTTGACCAAAATTGTCACTAAGCATACCCTTGCCTAGACTAACCTCGACTAGAATTGCCAAAAAGTATACCCTTGCCTAGACTAGAAGTCTGAAAAAGTATACCCTTGTGGGCGGCACATCCCCAGGTACCTTTACTATGGAAGAACCCCCCCCCCATGCATCAGGTGGCAAGATGATTAGCAAACATAGGTGGCAAGAAATTTTGATTCCAAATCCCCTCAAGATAATTACATGTTTTTTTATAAGAAACTAGGATCAGGCCATAGAACTAAAAGTTTCTTAATTTCACATGAAATTTTGTCGAGTTTAGTACTAAAAGTTGCTTAATTGGTTTCTTATATTTCTGAATGCAGAATTAGCAATCTGGTTGCTAACACTGCGGCAGATATGTTTCCTGATATTTAAAACATCATAAAGGAATAGACAGTGTTCTGTTATGTTGAAAACACAAATGGTTAGATAATATTGCTCAAGAATGAAGGTTCAATGATCTATTCGCTATAAAATCCATGCTTTTAACTTTGAAAAGTTTCTTAGTACTTCTCAGACATAGTATTGCCAGTATTAGAGTTTCTTAAAATTTTGGCCTTCTTAGTACTAGTTTCTTATAAACCAGTTTCTTATAAAAAAAACGTGTAGCTGCATCACGAGGCTGGAAGAAACTTTGATTCCCAATCCCCTCAAGATCATTAGCGACATCATAGGTGGCACACTACTATTGGGTTTTTCTCCTAACAAACACAAGCTTTTAACAAAACACAACAAATTTTGTTGCTATCATGTGATCATATTTAACAACTAATATGTTCTATTTGTCACACATTTTGTTTTGCATGCATTCAGCCAGTCACATTTGCTAAACAAATCAGCCTTTTATGTAGGCTTAGTTCGTGCATTGCAAAAGGCTTTTACCAAAATTATGTTGTGATCATGTGATCATATTTAACAAATCACACAATCTGTCTGTCACTCTTTGTTTTACTAACATTGAGCCAATGAGGTCAACTCCAATTACTCTAAAAACAATCTCGTGATTGGGCTAATATGACTGGCTAAGCATTGTTTTGTTGTCTTGTTGTTTTGTTGTCACAATCAAGCAGGATAGGAGGGATGAGATCACCACAAATATTTTCAACCTCGCCTTCATGAACGATTCAATTCAATTCCAAAGGGAAGAGAAACGAAGTCAACATGGACGACCGAACCTGATCCAGAACAGTACCAAGGAAGGCAGAAGTCCGTCATGGAAAACGCATCAAATCTTCTGATAAAGATACGAGAAATCAACCCACACATTGTATGCAGCCTTTGTGCAGGATATTTCATCGATGCGACCACCATCACTGAATGTCTGCACACATTTTGCAAGAGCTGTATTGTGAGATATTTGCAGACCAGTAAATATTGCCCAACATGCAGCACGAAAATTCACGAGACGCATCCTCTTTACAATGTCAGATTAGACAGAACATTGCAAGAAATTGTTGAAAGCATTGTTACAGGGCTACGTGAGGACGAGGAAAACAGGAGAACCGAGTTTTATGCAAGTAAAGGGCAGCGTAAAAATGGCAGCGAGGGTGATAGTGAAGAAACAGCAAATGGCAGTAGGCCCAGTCAGTCAAGAAGCGACTTCTCCAAATACAAAGCACTGTATAGAGATGATGAACAGATAACACTCTGCATTGAAGTTGATTCAACACAAGAGAATTTCCAGAATTTTGCAGTGCCATTTCTGCAAAGGAAGTATCTTCGTTGTTCTGTGCGTGCAAAGTGTGGGCACTTAATAAAGTTATTGCAGAAACTAATAATGCCCCCAGAGGAGTTCCAGATTGTTATTTATTGTAATGAAGAAATTGTGCCAAAAGACAAGACTATGAAATTTATTTGGCTGGCTTATTGGAAGCAACAAAAACAACCAATGACTCTGTCTTATAAATTAATGAAAGCAGATATTGTGTAGTTAATTCACACACCAGACTAGAAAGTTTGAAAACAATGGGAGAACAATAAAAATCATAAATCCACAGAAGAGATCTCTGGTGAAAGCTGCATGGAATCTTCATTGAGCTCAGTACAATGCAAAAATAAAATCCTCAGCACAAATGAGCTCTTGGAAAAATGATATCATGCATTATTACCCTGTTTTTGACAACATTCCAACTGCTGAAACTATCTGAAATTCCCTGCAAAATTACAGTAAATTGTGCTAGTGAAAAAGAAACGTTCTAGTCTGGCTCACTGTATCATTAATATCCCCAATATGACTGTAAATAGAAAATACTTAGCATTATATTCAATCAAAATGAGAAAGCTAGACATGCTTCGGTTTGTCTACAGTGCTGTTTTGTTATTGTTGCATAAGACTCAATAACAAATGTGATTGTACATTGTTGTATAAATAAAAGCAGATCTTCAGTTTTTGTGTAGATATGGTTTTAGTGTACATCTTTAGTTTCATAGTGATAAGAAAACCTACGAGTTAAAATCTTTGCTGCTTTCTGTAAGTTTCTGTTTGAACTGCAGATTCTTGCAAAACTCATTGATAGCTAAATATACATCTATTTTACTGCACATATACAATAATGTTTACTGCGTTTGTTACGACAAACTCTTATGAAAGAAAGTCAACTCTCACTTCACCAAGAAATCAATGAACTTGTATACTGGAACAATTTTGAATAAGAAACTTTTTATTGCATCCAAGAAGTTCTCTTATTTTGCTTGAAGCATGCAGATCTTCCTGTTGTTTGTTAAACAAAGATTTCATTTGTAAACCTGGCAGCAAAATGTTCAGCAACGCACACATGCAGCCCCCACTAATAGATACAAGATGAAGTTGTAAAACCTGCCAAGAAACGTTCAGTTCTCAAAATCTGACGATTTTAAGAAACTTTATATGTAGCATTGACATTGAAACGTCATGTAATACACCAAAGAGAGACTGGAATCAAACATCCGGAAGCAAGTGAATAACCTTGGCTACCATGATTCACATTGTTTGGGGTCCTTTCGCCCAAACAATTAAATGACTTAAATGAGCTAGAAGCCATCAAATCGGATGAATACCACCTAAGTAATCTTTTGTCCTATCTAGTTTGCATTGGTTGTTTACGCAATAACGTTGTTGGCATGACCCAATTTTCCATGTCGATTTCAAACTGTGCACATGAAAGCGCATTTTAAGTAAATATTGCACACGTGATTTTGTTGTTTCCGCTAGGACAACGAAGATAATTGCTTATGCTGAAGCGGGCCGGTTGCAAACTGTATTGAAACACGTAAAATTAAAATGAAAACCCAATTTAGCCATGGGTAAAGATAAAGAAGCATGCCTGCCTTCACTAGACCCCTCCCTGACTCCGCTTTCCCGATTCCCTGATCAATAGACAGATTCAATTAACATTGTTTATCACCAATTTAGACCACGTGATAGTCCTTTTATGGAAGTTCTTCCTAATCCAATTCAAGAATTTTGTACCATTCAAAGCAGGAAACAGGTCAATCAACTACATCAATAAATGAATATAAATGAAGGGATGATTTCCCAAATGTGTGGTCAGTTGACCAGAAGCCTGATGTGAGAAAACGTTGTTTTCGTTTGCACTTCTGCTCCACCTATTTCATATCACGTGATCATCCTCACGAGGAAATTTCCGTTCTTCAATATGAATGAAAACGACTGTATGATTACTGGACCTGAATTCGAATTTGGTATAAACAACAAACAACGGTTGATAAATTTGTCTGTTGATTTCCACTCGTAATATATTTCATCTTGCAACAACTAAACAACAACTCACTTTTTCGACTTGGGAAGCCATCATCAAGTAGGCTTCTTCCTCATCCTCTTCTTCTATGAACTCAGTGGAAGTCACTTGTGGTTCATTCTGGTTGAAGTTGATGGCAACATCAGGCAATTGCAGTCTGAGGACCATTTTCAACCAAACCACAGAATCGTTCGATTTCCACGTGAGTTGGGCTCAAGACAACTTCAGACTTCTTTTATCTCTCGTTATCAACCATATCGTTCCAAAACAAGAGACCCTTTGCAAATTTCAAACACCAGCAACTGACAGGAACACCGGGCTTCTGGGTTTTAATAACAGGTCTTTTGGATCCATTGATAATAAATAGTTCCCAATTGTGTCGTTGGTCGATAATCATTCATTTGCATGTGATCAGAATGTGATGTTGACAATAAAATAATGCCTCCAAATGCAACCCTGTGTTTCGTCACGCGAAGTCATCTTGCACACCTCTTGCAAAACTTCGTTCAATTATTTCATGTGTCAAGGATCGAGGCTGAACAGAACAACAGAGGACACACAAATTGAGAATCGATTCGAATCGATTCGGAAGTAAATTTCCACTTTTCCTGGAGAGGCAATAAAAGATAAAGATTCGGCCTTCAGGATTTCGTGTCGGTGCGACTGCACGCAATGACTAAATAATGAAGCAAAAATGCAACTTGCTGGAGGTCTTTTGCTGAAATTGAACTTTCACAGTTCCCGTCCACCAGAATTGATGCCCTAAGATGCCCTCGTATCTTTTCATAAAATCTCTACAAGAAATGAAAATCTCCGATCACCTGAAAAATCTCAGATCGCTCATTCGAGAAAGCGCACGCGATTCTACAAGAACAAAAGGTTTTATGGATTTTTCTTGGCAACGAGAAGAATTTTCGCCAGAGGTTTATGAGATAATTGGGGTGTGAAACGCCCCTCGCTCAAGCAGTACCCTGAAAAATTCACAGAAAAGCATCACTGAATTCCCAACAGCTTCACTCAATTTCACTCTCTCTCTTTTAGTTTTCCCAAGAAACTTTTTATTGGAGTACTGTTTTTCTCCTTTGACGATTAAATCGAGAATTATAAGTGTTTTTCATCTATCGTGATAATTTATCACGATAGATGAAAAACACTTATAATTCTGTAAAATCATTGATAATAACATAGCAAATAACTTGTTTACTCCAAGGTTGTCATGGGTTATAACGAATCATGGTTGATTCAAAATGTTCTGCTCAATCTTTCAAAATGTCAAAATGATCTGATTTTTGAGTCTGATAACATTTGGCCTTGACCTTCAATTTTGATTTCGGATTGCCCGAGTTAATTTTGAATGAATAATCAAACAGCATTATGATTTTCATCTACATTCTCATCCTAGAATTCCTAGAAAATTCCAAAAAAAAAACTGTTGAAAGACTTTCAGCACTCAAATTCGCAACCAAATTTAGAAAATTGCAGTACTTACATTTTGTTCCTGGGATCATAGAGCATTTTGGAAACTTAGGAACCACTCTCGAAAAAAGAGCTATAAAACATTTGAATGCCAAATTCACAGACATTATGGCAACCAATGGCAAGTGTGTCGTTGAACTGTTAAATCATTTCTAGGTTTTAGCTATCTGATGTTTGATAAGTCGAGAAACATATCTGTAAAACTGTCCGAACTACCGCACATCAGAACTCCTGGATTCAAAAATAAGAAACAAATTAAGAAACTTTTGAAGCTAAACAGCTGACACTTGCACGGTTCTTATACAAAACAAACGAGGAGTACAGCAAAAACAGTAAACGACAACTTTATATAAAATAACCATGTTCCCAAGCAAAATTTATAACTTTTACTAGACAAAGCTGACACAAAACTTTGATGGATGTACCGGGTGAGCCAGAAAAAGTTCCCATTTTTTAAAATTCTTAGCACCAAGAGTACTTCACAGGTTTTAATGACTCTAATTCCAGTTAAAAGCCGAAAAATCAAAGTATTTTTACGATTTTTCTCCCTGTCTTACCAGCACCAGATGTATGGGTAAACTTAACTTTATAAAAATCTCATGATCGCAAAGTTGCTGAAAAAGGATCTAAACACTGATCAAATTGTAAGGACTCTCCGTACACAGAACAATACGCAATGGGCGTTTCACCTCTCTCAAGAGTTTCTACGACATTAATTTTCAAACAGATACTAAAGATTTTCATTTCCATGGTGATAAAAATGTGCAGTAGTGGATAGCTATCACCGAGATAAAATACGGAACTTGTTTTATCTTGCTCTCACCCATGAACAATCGCATTTCCTTTATTGATCTGTGCGAGGAGTCCTTTATGATTTGATCGATGTTTTAGGTCATTTCTCAGTCATTTTCCAACCATGAAATTTTTGTTAAGTTCAATTTACGTACATTTCTAGTACTCGTGAGACAGCGAGAAAAATAAAAAAATTCTTCGATCTTACGGCTTTAACTAAAGTTAGGATCATTCAAATCTGTGAAGTACTCTTTGTGCTATGAATTTTCAAAAGTGGGAACTTTTTTCTTGCTCACCCGGTATTTTCGAGGGGTGTATCCAGTGGCGTAACGCAGTTTAGGGCACCTTAGTTAAAAAACTAAGGGCCCCCGACCAAAGGGGGCCACTGGTAAGACATTCATTTCGTTTTTTATCGATTTTCGAATCTACGTTTGAGTGAAACTTTGAAGGTTAATGTTTTTTGAAAATGGACCAGTCTTAAAAATTTTCATCATTTTCCTGCCTCCTCCACAGATTGATCCTGGCCTCGATGCTGGTTTCGTCACTGCATATGTTGACAGTAAATCACTGCAGTTGTTTTATCTTGCCTGCGCAACTTATCTACTCCAAGTTTAAATTGGACATGGCACTAATATGTCTCTATCATATCAGTTACAAATGCTTTTGCTGGGGGGGGGCGCAAGTGGAAAGATTCCCAAGGGCCTCGACTGTCTCCGTTACGCCACTGGGTGTATCACTCTTCCGAAAAGCACCCGAGTTTTTGAAAGCAATAGAATTTTCAGGGAGTTTTTATGGACTTTTCTTGAAAACGAGAGCATTTTTGACGATGGTGTACCTGATTTTTAGAGATTCATACACCCCTCGTATATTTTAATACCCCATTCACACTAGCAAGCTAAACCAGATGTATCCAAGTGAGGTTAGATTTCAACCAATCAAATGCATTCGATTGGTTAGATTAACCAATTAGATCGCTCAATCCTACTCTGGGTACCAGAGCCAAAGAATAAAAGAAATGAAAATAAATTTAAAGAAAATAACAAAGGCAAAAAGAAAAAGAGAGGCACGAGGAAGCTTTTTCCTTCTTCGTTTTCACATTTTCGTTGTGTATAATCTTATGCTAGAAATTATTATTTCGGGTCAATGCTTTGTACCACAGCCTGAGCACCACTATCTAAAATGTACCTGTGTAGCTCCCTACGCGAGATTTATAGGATTACAACGCATTTCAGGGATTACAGAGGGTTTCAGAGATTCCTGAAGACAACCAAATGATCCAAAAAAGTGTACGAAATTTCTAGGAGTGACTTGCCCCTCGGAAAAGAAACCAATTTTCAAGTTATTTGAAAAACGTTTCACTAAAAGTTAAAGTTAAACTCTGCCGTAAAGGTAGCCTGAAGCTTGACTTATGACGATGAATCCCCTGTATCCTTGCCGTAAACCTTCCTCAACAGGGACTCATGATGAAACAGTGAAAAACCTGGCTCTATTTTCTGCATTCCATCGATCGAATCATAATCGAACGACTGCTTTAGTTCTGTTTAACGGTCACTCCTCAGAAAGACAATGCGATAAAAACCACGTTAAGCAGACATTTGATCAACGAAACTTGGTATAAATCTGAAGAAGGAAGCTCACTCCACCTGGTGAGTGCAAGAGATGAATCTTTCAATGCCAAATTTTGCATGTTTTTAAGATCAAAATAAGCAAAAGAAATCCCCAACTGCCTGCCGCAGCAACTTCGTTCAAAATCTAGCCAACTGCATCATTCGAAGTGAAAATTCGACCGCATTGTTCTTTGCAAATCTCGCAACCTGACTGGTACTCTAGGAATCGCGGAGTTTGGGCCTAAATAGGGCCAGGTTTTTCAGAGTAATATCACAAGTCTCTGTTGACCAAAGCGCCACCATAAAGTCAAAGAGCATAAGGAAACAAGAAACTCATCGTCTTAAGTCTAACCTGAAGCCACAGTCTTTATTTGTGCAAATGAACGGCACGGCACTATTGAAAGATAGGAAATCCTGTTTAAGTTTCTGTGATACCTCATTTGGCTTCCAAGTCATCCATCGATTTTAAGTAGCAGATTATGACTTCACTTTGTTTGCAAAGTATTATGATTCCGCATGTATTTTACTTTAAACGGCAGGCTCATTTCTTCGAAATTTAAGAAACAACCCTACCTGAATTCAGAAAGCTACGAAACTTTTGTAATTTGCAGTTTTAATTATTCTGGTCACTCGCAAATGTTGCGTCTTCGCGTAGGGTATCGCAAATGCTACTATGTTTGAAAACTGTGCACAAATAGAAATTGTTTGCACATTGTTTTGAGTGCGAATCATGCTATTTAGCTACTTGTCTTGTGATCTTACAAAGAAGACGGGGAGCACATTTGAGGACTGAATAAACTCTACACATCAGGCATTTAAAATATAAGAAATACGTAAGAAACTCTGATAGCGAAATGGCCTGAAAATTAAAGAAACTGACCACCAACCCAAGACTTTAGTTTCCTTTAAAAAATACGTGTATATAGCAGATATATAATTTGTAGCAGATATTTGAGCTGATCATAGCAGTAGATGTGACGAATATTGTCTCACGAATCGTTACGATATGATGTTTGGAAAGACATTTCAATTCAAGAAAAGGTCTTTGAGTTGATTTCACTTTGGAAACATAGTCAACCTCGGACACTTTCCTAATTTTTTGCAAACAAAATGACGTCATTAAAATGAACGAAGGTATTAAAAATTATCAAGACAGAATTCTTCATCATTCAACCAATTTAAAAATATAATCTTTTGAATCTGATGATTTCAACACGTGTGGCTTCATTGTGGGGCAAAAGAATCAATGGATGCGTTAGCGTTTTCTGTAGGTTTTTTATAGTGGCTACGAGACATAGCAATGTCTATCCCCTTTAATCTATGCATGATCTAACTTAATCCATTAAGATCGGCATTAGAATCGCTTTGGTTTGACCTTGATTCCAGGGTGGAATCCATGTATGTTACGCCGGAGATCTCCGGCGTGGACTTGTCCTTTTGGCCGGCGTATTGGCGTGAGTTGAGCTGGTTCTAAAGCCTTGGCGTGATGAATTATCGATGTTTCGCGTGAGTCTGAAACAACGATTAATATTATTTCGTTAAAAACTTCAAAGTCTTGTCTCACTTTATTTATTTAACCTTGTTTCCATGTGTTCGGCCCGGTCAGAACACCAGCAACAGCGGTAGGACACGGAAACGGAAGAAAGCTCTTTGTTTAACAACTTTTAAAAATATTTGACTGCTATTGTTCTAGACACAAGTCAGGAATGTCACATGTCTCGTTCTTTGTTGGTGCGATAATTTATGTCTACAAGTGGATTGCGCACGTGTGAATTTCCTTTTGAGAAGAACGGAGCGCAAACTAAACAAGAAGCACAGGGTATTCGCAGAAGCAGAAATCTTTTAATAACGAAGAAGTGATGCTTCAAAGCAAAGGTGAGTTTTATTCTTTCAACGGGCCTTTCATTTATTCTCAAAAGGATCGGGACAAATATTGCATTGATCGGTTTTTCGAACTGATGAAATAAGAAACCATGCCGTTGGCGACGGATGGACAGATGGTGAGGATTATTCTTTGATGACTGTGGTTTGGATTTTCTCTTATTGTATTTTATATCGTAATAGGGTTTTGAATAGTGTTTTTAGTAGTATGTATATTTCGAATTGTAATTAGGTTAATTTAGTTTTAAATGTTATTTTTGTTAGTAAGTTTTATGCATAAGCGTACGGGAAGAAAAAATCTATGGGGGGGGGCTGCCCGACACAAAGCCCATTGCTTACTAACATTTTTGCCCGACCAAGGGCAAAAGTTTGCCCGAGTGGGGCTGATTTTAGAAAAATTTCCAAAGTTGGGGGGCTGCCGCCCCCACCCCCCGCCACGTACGCTTATGGTTTTATGTTTTATAAATGGAGGGCCCCTTGAAAATAAGTGGAGGGCCCCTTGAACCCTCCTTAAACAAGTGAAATAATAAATAACAAAATAGAAATAATATGATAATAATAATAATAATAATAATAATAATAATGATGATGATGATGATGATGATGGTAATAAAATTTCTTGTAACTTTATCAACTTTTACAAAAAACATCATTACAACGAACTTTTATGCGAGAAACAGTTGAGAATAAAGTGGAACACCATATTGTTCTATTTCAGTAGCGGCGCCAGGGGGGACTGGGGAACTTGCCCCCCAAATCCCAAAAGTTAGCAAAATTGTCAAAGAAAAACGGTATGAAATTAGTTGGGTATACCTTTAGATTGAAAAATTACGTCAAAATCTCCCCCCCTCTTCTTTCAGATTTTTCAGAGCTGGCGCCGCCACTGTTATATTTCTTTGGCGAAAACAGAAATTGTTACCTTGGAAACTTTCTCCCACTTTTTGATGTTAATTTTAAGCCATTTGAGGTGAGCGTTAAATTTCTTCCCATATGTATTTGTTTACAAAAAGTACGGTGGTCTATCATTTTTCTCTCCTTGGTAGCAAAAATATTATGAATCATTGAGCCACTATTTTTTCATGGAAAGAATGCTCGCAGTTTTGCCTTTGTTTCCGAATAACGTGAAAGAAGCATCTGGTATTCTCTTCCACCCCTCTCTCTGTCGCAGAGGCACCGCAAATGTATAATGTGCAAGCAATTTCTTCTTTGTCGTTCGAAATAGACTAAAAAACAACTTGATAATCTTTTATAATGAGATAACTTTTCCTTTAGTTATCAATTGGTTAAATGTTAGCAATGGAAGGAGTATGCCGTGTGTGCAGTAAGGATGTGGGAACAGCTCATAAATGTACCCAATGCAACAGCTTCATTCATACATTTTGCGGAGTCACTCAGGGTGAAGAAGGTTATGGAAAGCCAGTGATTTGCCAAATTTGTTTGAATGATGGTAAGTTCAAAAAATTTTATAAATCACTTTGAATAACATGATATCTTTTTGCAGGGACATTCAATGCAGTCTTTCGTGGCCAAAAGATCTAATAAAATTGATCAATTCTGTATCAGTTCAACAAAGGGAGAATAGTCATGTGCCAGAAAATAAGAACTTTACAGCTAAAATGAAATGGTGCATTCATATTGATCACTTGCCAGGTTAAGAATCATTTGCTGCTTTTTCTGCCTGTCAGTGTTGCCGTCATTGTGCAGTGATTTAATATTTGATATTTGGCTTACAGAAAACCAGCAATAGCAACTGTGGTGTCAGCCTTGCAGTTACTTGTGAAATCTAATTCCAACTTCACTTCACTTTCAGAAGTGGTTAAATTTTGTTAACGTTCCTTTCTAGAAATGCCCTCGGAATGTAAATCTGTGAAGTCTGATGGGACTGCAAAGAAGGCAGAGAAAAGAAAGTTAGTTTGGGATTGGAAGGTGGGTGCTTTGGTTGAAAAGGCAGACATTGCCCAAGCAAAACAGAAGAAACCTTCACATAAAGGGCTGAAAGAAGATAAATCGTCAGAAAAATATATTTGCCTTGAGTGTTTAGACATTTGCCTTAAAGAGAAGCGAGAGGAAAGGTTTGCAACAATTTGTAGGATCGATGCTTCAAGTGTCAAACGTCACAAAGCAAGATGGCACAACCTACCTCATAATGAGGCCTGTACATTTGTGCCGCTAAATGCCGTAGAAGTCAAGAAAAGGAGGGAAGAGAATGAGATAGCTAAAGAAAGTGGCATCAAAACACCGAAAGAACAACCTGCTGCTAAACATCAACCTGCTGACGCTAACAAAACGAATCTACTGCAAGAGATACAAATTTTTCATGAAATTCCAAGAGGAAAAGAATCTGGAATGTTATCAACAGCCATTTGTAAAGAAGATGATGACCACTCGCCATCTGAGTTTGTAAAGCAAACAGCGACATTCGAGCCACTCGAGCCCTTGGTAAATGATGTTGCAAAAGTGCCCTCCACTCTGCTGCAGTTTCAGAAACCTGAAGTTGCAATTTCTGCTGACGCGACCTTGGATCACGTGATGGAAGCTATTTCCAATCTGTCATTAAAAGTTGACAATATAGGAAAGCAGCACGTTGCTCTCACTGAATTAGCCTTCGAAGATGGTACAACACGCAAATCTATTACTGGCATGCGTGAGGCACAAAACATCTTCCAGCTGGCTGAGGCTTCAAAGCTGATTGAGTGGTTCTACGATGAATCTTCAGAAACTGCTGTCCTCCGATGCCTTCCTTGCTTCAAATTACACGCTGTGGCAAAACCACACATAACAAATCTGACACCACTGCAAGCCCAACGAATTCTCAACTCAACAAGTAGTGGAACATTGGCAACTGGCATGTTCCTGAAAAGAGATACAACTCGTTTGCTGATAAGGGGTCACAACGCAACATGGTACCGTCAAAAGAATGTTTGCGTTGAACATCTTTCTATGATTGGCCATGGTTCCAAAGTGCACAAGAAAGACGAAAGAAAATGAATTAGCAGACAAGAGATCATCTGCATTAACCAACATTTTCAGAGCTGCGATTGTTGACTTGAAGCTGGGTGCAGCTGGCAAGCACTTAGAAACATTAATATCATTTTTGGCTTTGTGCGCTGTGGATGTAGGCAACATTGGCCATTCCCGAAAGCACTTCAATGATATTCTCTACTGCTTAGAGAAAACCGTGAACCGCAAAATCACCAGATGGTTGAACAAGCCACTTCCATCAACACAATTGCCACCCCATTTCTGGGCAACTGTAGACAAAGGCACGCCCTCGCGTATTACCAATCAGGCTATACTTATCATTGCTCGGGATGAAAGTGGTATTCCATGTCCAATACCAGTTGCTGCTCCCCAAGTTTATACAAAATTGGAAGCTGCATCATACGAATCTCTTGCAATGATGATCCTGAAAGCATTAGAAGAAAATTTTTCAAAGGATCTTTTGCCTAGGCTCTGTGGGGTTGCTGCAGATGGCCCTTATCAAGCAACAGGCTTCAGAAACAAGTTGTTGAAAGAACTTGGAGTATTTGATGAAGACGATAGTCAGATCATGTTGCCAGTCTCTTGGGACGCTGCACATGCCATGAATTTGGGTGTGCTTGATGTAAAGGACTCTAAGACTCAAAGTGGTACCCATTTCCAGAGATTTGTCAAAAGATGCAACGTTTTCAATACCATCCTTGCACATGGAAAAGGCTTTGCATTCCTCCAACTTGTGGATTCTTCTGCACGAAGACCAGTTTCATTTGCCTCACAGAGATTTGCCAGTTCTTCTTACGAACAATGGGTAAAAATTGAGAAAAGCTTTGATTCCTTCTGGCAGGCATTTGACCTACTACACCCAAATAGATCTGAAGAGGAAGAGTACCAGTACATGATTGCAGGTTCCGACTTTGTTGCCGATCTTCTAGCCTTCCTTGATACATTGGAGCCGGTCGTGGATCTTATGTTACGTGTTCAGTCACTTGACACACCCATCTGGAAGCTAAAATTATGGTGGCCAAGCTTGAAAGCAAAGATGGAAAGAACAGCAAAAGGTGGTGTGGATTCATTCCCCAGATTGAAGAAAATTGATCCTGTCAAGCCGGGAATGCAGTACAAAGATGATAATCTTCTTGAAGGTTGGCTGATAACGGCAGTGGATGGCACAGGCCGAGACAAACAATATACATGGCAAATGAGAGAGGAAACAGAAATCAAAGATGACCACAGAAGATTTGCAGAGGATCTACTGCTAGCAATAGAGAAGAGAGTGAGCACAATAACTTCAGATGAATGCTTAGCTGTGTTGCAGGTATTTGATGCCGCACAACTTGTCCAGTTGCAGTGTGGAAAGAGACATTCTGGGGTTGTAGCATGGCAGATTTCTGCAGGGGAATATGACACATACGGCGTTGAGCAGTGCCAGGAAATCATGAAAGTAATTTCAAGAATGCAGCACATTGAAAAGTGTGGAGTTGATTTCGACCCAAGACTTGCCTACCGTTACATGTTATGTCTGAAAGAAGCAGTTGCAGCTGGAGTTTGGGATGGGCTTTGTCCAGAGTGGTTCATTGATGTAAAAACAAACATGTCCATGAAACTGGGAGATCTGCAAATCGATGAATTTTCACCTACACAAACAACGTTTGAGTACGAATCCGCTTTCATGATCAAATTGAGTGATGGTAGTGAAATCAAAGTCCGCTTGCATTAACAGAGTGTATATGCCTCGTTCTATTCCAACGAAGGAATCTTTTCAATTGCAAAGCCACCATCCTGCATTATACTGGATGTTGTGCTGTCTAAAGGAGGCCCAGAGGCGATAGCTGAGAGCTATTATAGTACAATGCGAGCCCAGCAGAAATCTGGAGGTCAGTCAGATGAAAATCTTGGAAGAAGGACAAAGTTAGGCTGGTGCCTCCCTTCATTGAAGAATTGTGACGACATAATAAGGGAAAGTGTCAAAACATATCTTAAAGGTGACGAGAACATTAGAGCACACAGGCAAGCCACGTTTTTTTCTGGAAGAGCAAAGCAGTATGAAGTGTTGAAAGTTGTTGACCGAGTAAACGCAGACACGGGACGATGTCCATTTTTAGTCTGAACATACGTAATGATGGTACTCATTTGCTTTGTTGAGTAAAGTCCTTGGTAGCTTTTTTATTATAAAAGATGTTCAACTGTAACACACATTTTATTATTTGATTGCGGATGAACTTTTATGCATCCCAATAAGACTCCTATGCAATGCTCATCATTAAATGGTTAAACAGGCATTAGACCTTACAAGAAGACGTTTTAGTTCACTTTGATTTAGCAGATAATCATAAGTGCAATGTTAGTTATTCTCAGCCAAAATGCTTCCTTCCCGTACCACGATTTTCGTGATCCCCGTTGAAACGGTGTGGTTTCAAAATTTTCTTTGATCCTGCTTTGATGCATGGTGCTCTCGATAATGCGTGTAAATGCAAAGATAATCCTGGAAATATAATGAAAAGCATCATACGCAAAATTTTTGTAAGAAATTGGTTAAAAGTAGCTCAGCTCTCAGATGGCCAAAAAAGCTAAAAAAAACTCCAATAGCAGGGGGTTATTTTAATGACAGAAATCCCAAACGTATCTTCATCATATTTTCACTAGTTTAGTTTCCTGTTTTATATTACTTTGAAGGTACCTGAGTGGCTTCAAAAAACTTTGCGATGTTCATGAGGGTACTTGAAAGCCTTTGTTGAAAGCAAACACGGATATATATACCGTAAATGCTCGAACAAGCGCCATAAGAAACCCATCAGAAACTATGGAACCCATAAGAAACTGCTAAGAAACTATAGCTAAGAATCAGTTGCTGTTTTGATTACGTTATCATTCATTTTCTGTTATTGATGATTTCATTGACGTCCTGCAATTGCTACTTTGTGTTTGTTCTTGATAAGATTGATCCTAATGCGTATATAACAATGAGACATATTCAGTAATCAGAGATTTTCATGAATTAATATGGATGTGCTCTGTTGATGACTCTTCTAGTGATCAGATGCATCGATAAAACCTTGGCGTACGACTTTTTGCAAATTCAAGATATATTCTTGGCGTAGAGCCCCCTATCGTTGCTCAAATCTCCGGCGTACATGTTACATGGATTCCACCCTGGCCTTGATTCGAACTTGGTTTATCAAAAGTTGGTTTTATCTCTCAATGTGAGCTAGATAAAAGTTACAACATAGGCTCAGTGGGTTTTTAGAGTCATTGTGTAGAAATTACGATGCCCTTATTCACCAGAGTAGAGACCACCGGCCGTCTCGCAGATATTAACAACGTAGCGGTAGCCTTACCACAATAAAAAAAAGTGTTAAGGTAGCTACTTAAACGAGGCAAAATTATTAAATTCATGGACAAAAAGACATGATACGGATATTCAATTTTCCCCTACATCGGATGTCCCAAATTGATGTATCAGCACTTAACACGATGTGCTATCTTAGATCATTGATCAATTTGAATGAAACACCAATCATTTTGTAGCAGAAAGCGTAATTTGTTGGCCATACCAAACTAGAGCTACGGGTTGTTTGTTTGAGACTTGCTTTGCAAGTTACCTCAAGAAGGAGAATTAAAAATCTCTACAACATTTCACCCAAGTGTCAACTTCAAACAATGAATGCGAGTGTCCTGATCTTCCAAATGGGTAAACTGTGATGGCAAATAAGTATTTCTTGCACTTCAATGTATATGGGTTGTTTTGTTAAGTTTCTTAAGAGATGATCAATGCAATTTTCATCATATCAATGACAATCGAATGAAATTTGATAAAAATTTCTTAGAGTATCTCATCTCGCGAAATATCAAAAATAGCTTCCATGTAAATCGCACATGACTTTAGAACCATATGACCGATTTTAGTGAATAAATTTCTACACCTAACACTGCATTCACACTGACACAATTAAACCAGCTTTATTTAAACCAGTTTAATTTCAACCAATCAAATGACTGGACTCGCTGGATTGGCCAATCAGAAGGCCGTATTCGAAAATCTGGTTTAATTTAAGCTGGTTTAACTTGCAGTGTGAATGGGGCATAAGTCATTCCTTGGGCTTTAAAATGATAGGTAACTCATTGAAGTCAGTGCATAACTCATGATTATACAGCTCTGCAAATGATGATATATCATTTTTGGACACCCGGAATTTACAGCGAACTACCACACGCCACACGACACCACCACGGGAAGTAATGCACCGTGTTTGTGGCTTTTAGATTAAAGTTCATTACCTTGATAATGCTCTTCTTCTTCGTTTATGTCTCTTCTGCCAAGCTGCCATCGCTAGAAATCAAATTCAAAAGGCGCCTGCACACCTGAAAGGTTACCTCTTACTCGGCGTCAAGGTATCTTGGCCTAATAGACATCAACGAAGAAAAACAGCACTATCGAGGGTAACAAATTTTTAGTTCTAAGATACAAACACGGCGCATTGCTGCCCATGGCACCACAACAATATGTCGCCAAAGTAAAAACAACTTCACACCAACTCCGTTTGCGTCCCCATCAAGGCTTTAAATTGAGTGCAAGTCCATATCTTAATATCCTGGACCAGCGGCTTTTTGGGAGTCAGTGTCTCCTACTGCTTTACAAACTTCCTTGGTTTACCTTACAACCAACCTCTGAGCAAGGGTGATAACGCTCTGCAGTCAACAATGATACTCAATATTCCAAGCCCGGATGCTTCTTCTCTACATGTTTCTCATAAAAGTGCCGGTGCTTAAATTTACTTTCACAATACATGCATTTGAATGGGTACGGCTCAGTTCTGCGACAAACGTGAAATTCCAACTTGATACCACCACAAAAATCACATCGTGTCCCTACACCAGTGTCACACTTTGGATCACTTAAGGAGCATTTATGATCAATCGGTCTTTGAAGTCCACATGATTGACAGATACGTAATATTTCTTCAGCATCTACCTTGGCAGCTTCCTTCTTGTAAGTATATTTCTTCCTCTTTTTAGCTTCAACCTTCCTGGCAAATCCTTGCATAATGGACTTACTTGAATGTTTTCTAGTGCGTTTACTTTTATTTTCCGTCTGTGAATAAGTTAAACATTCAGTAAATGCATTATCTTTAATTGATACATCATTGGTTGTTGTCCGACAAGGATCTGCCTCAAGCCCACTGTTGTTTATTCTAGCTTTCACAACGGAAAGGCTGTGTTCAGCAGCTGCTTGCAAGGAAGTTGTTTTTGGAGACAGTGAGTAACTTGACTGAGCAACGGAATTCCCCAACGGAGGTGTCCTAATATGATTATAGATGTTATCGAAGGAGACAAACGAGGTCAATTTCAAAATATCACTGTCAGTTGTCATGTCGTTTTCCTTTTTGTCTGGAGTGCAACAAGAATCTTTGCCTGGGACATTGTTGTTCTGGTCGGCTGTAGTCGCAACATGGCTGACGGAGTCACTAACATCCATCGTTTGCATAACACTGTTTCCATCTGCAGTGATGATATTCGTAAAGAGCATGCTTGGACTATTAGTGATATAGAAGGTAGGAATACCAACCATTTGACCAGAGGCATAATTCCAATAAGTAGCATTTCCAGCAGTACCCTTTGGTGTACGAGGTCTTCTATGATTTGTTGTGCCGCGAACGTTAGTCGTTGCTCCACTCGTATGATATGGATCAATCGAAAATTTGATTTCTTCAAGAAACTTGTTGCCCTTGTTCTCCATGTACATATAACCTAAGCCTTTCTTTCCAATTTCATGATAAACATCAGAAGAGCAATGAGCCGCTTGCCACTGTCTACAAAATTCTCCACTGCTTTCACTCCCCATATGTCCAGCAAAGCAGTCATGCAATTTCTTTTCCTGCATCTTACTGCAAACAGTGCAAAAATAACCATCAAGTTTAGAAATGCTCTGTAGACCTTCATCATTTCTCTTCAAAATTACGATTGCGTTATCTTCTTCAGTGAAACTGCTGTTGTCCAGTGAAGATGGTGTTACATTATTTTCGGTCGTTGTAAGTGACGTCTTTAAGCTAGTATCTTTTTTGCTACTGCAGGACAAAACCACCCGACATGTGTTTGTTTCCTCAACAACGCCACAATCTGGCTCCTGGTGATCCCTTTGAATTTCGCATGAGGAAGATTCAAAACATTCTGCTTCTACCAACTGTTGGGGAAGCATATTTACCGGTGTTGGGTGCTCCAGACTTTCAGCTCGAAACACTGCTGAGACAGTCGGAAAGTCTTTATTAGAACCACTTGAGGCGCTAATTACGGGAGAGCGTTCTTTAGACAGTCCGCCATGATCATTCGAAAGCTTCTCAGTGACAGAATTACCAGGCGTCAAACCATCCACATGCGGGGTAGATCCTTCATCATGAAATTCAAGATGCTGCCTGTACTCCGTTTCATTCATGAAAAATACACCGCAGAATTTACAAGCGAGTTCAAAACTTCCTTCGGGGTGCACCCTCGTGAAGTGTGAGGAAAGAGATTTTTCGCTTTCACATCTTAACAAGCAAATTGGGCATCGGTATGTGATATATCTTGTCTTTGATGTTTCATTGGGATGCTCCTTAGAAATATGTTCCCCCATCACAGATTGGCTGCGAAATTCATATTCACAGTACTGGCAGTGGAATATCACTGCCGTTTGAACTGGGTCAACGGCTGTACCTCTGTATGACTGCACCGGCCCGTTACTACGCTCATAGGCCGCGGCTTTTCGCGGACTTATACTGTCTAAATACGATGATCTGTTGCAGTTCAGCCTTTGAAAGCTCTTGATCCGGTCATTTAGGGCACTGCATTCCGCCTGTTTCACGCCAAACACAGTTGTTTTGATTTTGTAACTATCGCATCTCTGCTCTGCCGGATAGTCGTCTTCGTTTTCGTCTGCAGTGTCGGTTTCACAGTCATTAGGAAAGTCGTCTGAATATTGACTTATATCGGACAAGGCATCATACGATTCGTGGTTGTCCTGTTGATATGAATTTTGAGGTTGCCTATATTCTGATTCAATAATTGCTACCTCAACATTTCCTTCCTTGGCTGCTGATAAATTTGGGTCAAAGGTTTCCTCCACTGAGCACACCTTCTTAGTGACACCAAAAGCCTCGCTCTCACTTATCTGGGCTCTTTCAAAACCTTGTATTCCAACATTTACTAGCGCGATTCCATGAAACTTATGCTTGTGGTTTTTAAGAGACTCATTTCGTGTATAAGAGGCATGGCATATCTCGCATTCATATGGTTTATTGTTGTTTCTGTGCGTTATCATATGTTGATTAAGATGCCCAGTCTCCTTGAAAAGTCGTCCACATATCGAGCATTTGAATGGCCTCGCGTCTCCGTGTGTACGGTAGTGACGTAAGAGGTTCCACCGCTTTGTAAAATGCGCGTCACAAATCGGACAATTTGATTGGCCCTCTGGGATGGATTCATATTCAAAGAACTGTTGATGGTTGTGATTAACCGAAGGGGATTGGTCGACATTAGGAGCAGAAGAAATATAGTGCAATGTCGTACCTGGATGAGATGCCCAGTAACCAGCATTGCCAGTGGGAAACCTGGGGGCTCTTTGTGAGGAAACATCTTTTACTAAGGATGGATGAGCAGTTCCAACCTCATTCGGTGTTGTCGTTGAATTTGGAGAACTTTGAATTGACGCATCTTAAAAGAGAAGAGATTTTTCTTCAGATAAACTGAAACAGCTCTGAAGACGCCCTGGATGGTAGCACAAAATATTTGCACTACAATAATTCTTTATTCATGATCTGAAACAAGAATTTTTATTGATGCACATAAACGGCGCTCAGAATGATCAAGATTCCTCGTTTATGATTTTGTGATACGTTGTCTCATTTTCGAGTTATCCACTATTTTGCATGACTGGCCGATGAATCATCTTGTTCGCATAAACTAAAAGACAGTGGACGAGGCTGACTATATTTCCAAAATGAAACTGATTCAAAGAACTTTTCTTCAATTGACATGCTTTCTAAACATCATATCAGTCCATGAAACAACTTCTATCAGTCCATCATATCAATCCATGTTACATTCATTCAGCTCAATTCAAATGTCTCCTCCAACTGTAGCTTTATTTCTTTGTATCATCCTTGGACTGACGACGTGATTCCTTGTATTCATTCATTATTTTCAATGTGATGTTTTATTTTCACTCATACAAAGTGAGCGAAAAAAAATAGCGACATTATTGAGACTTATGTGATGAAAACATATCGTCCTAGCAATTTGAAAACAAAATGACGTCATTAACTGAAACCTAATATCAGTGGATAACTTGACAACGAAATGAGATATCAAAGGAACTTGAAAAGGATGCTGTATCATTCGACAGTGCCGTTCATTTGCATCAATAAAAATTTCGCTTCAGATCACCTTTAAATCTAAAAAAAAATTGCTGTTGACTTTTCGTCGTATTGCGGTGTTTCAATCAGAAATCCGTTAAATTTTCTGCAACCATTTTCCGAGAGAAGCTGTGTAAAACTTTAGGACTGTGCGATTGATTTTGACCAAATCAATCCTTACACATCTAAACTTGAGTTTCTACTGTGTCTCTTTAACTACCGGGGTCCCAAAAAGATGTATTATCATTGATTGCTAATTGCCCATAACCAATGGACCGATTTTCAAAACTTGGTTTGATCAGATTGCCGAACGGCTAAATTGTATTCAAAGATGTTCTTTGTGGTTTTACGATGATGTTTTCATTTCGAAAAGAAGATCGATGAAACTGCTCAGATTCAATCCTTAGATGGCATGAAAAATAATGGCCTACTTTTCCAGTCAAGATTTTAGATGCAATACTAAAGGCTAAACTTTGTATGCCGTTTAGAGAACACGAATTCTTTGAACCGCAAAACACATCTCTCTTGAGTATTCTGCAAAATGTTAGTTATGCGTAAATTCCTCCATGCCTTTTCAATTGTTGGTTAGTATTGACCTCGTATATATTATATTCTTATAAACCCAGTTACGTTATCGTACTTCAATTTTGTTCATATTTATTATTGTTTTGTTAACGGCTCAAGCTAGATAAGCTCTGCTTCTCTTGAGTCGTGTAGAATACAGCTTTATTACGTTATGCACTATATTAGGAATTGTTTTCTGCAAAGAAAATTGAATTGAACTGAATATTTCATTGCATAAAACGTTTTTTCTCATCCTATCTAAGGCTGGAATTCGAGCAGGTTTATCGATCTTCTTTTCAACATTAAAAAATCGTCGTAAAACCACAACAAACATTCTCAAATACAATCTAGCCTTTCGGCAATCAAATGCATAAAGTTTTCGAAAACAGGTTCATTGGACACCCGGTACAAGATGCTTTTCAATGTTACAAACTTCAGCTCCTGAAGATTATTGATTCATCAATTGCACTGGTGTCACATTAAAAAGAATAGCAAAATAAAATGATAAAGATAAAGGAATACAAGGTGTTCCAAAATGTTTAAATATGTTTGCTTGCGATATTTAAAGCCTAAAGAACTACACTTTGAAAACCTTATTTTCAGCTAAACATGATTTTATGCAACAAGTCAGTCTTCATCAAGAGCAAAAACATTTGGAGATTTTTCATTCTCCAAAAATCTTTATTCTCTTTATTCTTTCAATCCTGTGTTCTCTTTATTCTATGGCAGTAAGTATTATTTCTGTCATTTATGACCAAATTTTGTGTAACTTCACCGAATAAAGTCGTCTGGTAATCATAAGTGCCTTTTTGCAGTGGGTGTGATTCAAAAACCAGGCAGCTCTAAAAATTGCTACACTTGCAAATTTTTCAAACCAATCAAAATATCAGCTAAATATGGCAAAATAAATTGATCTTTGGTCTACTTGACAAAAATAAATTTGAAAGTTTACTTGGCATAATATGTTTCAACAGCTGGGATTCAATTCAGCCCACCCTTTTTCCTGAAATCAAGCTTGAAGTTGCCAAATCCATTTAAATTGAAGCACATGGCAACAATTCATAATTAACTAATTGATTGATTAATAATTGATTAATTAATTAATCAATATTGATAAAACTAAAGCTGATTTTCATATTCAGATTTTCTGTGTTGTTGCTGTAAAGAAGCAATGGATTGTGGGCATTTTTTCAGCCCATTTATTATGGTTCCAAGATATAGCTATGTCTTTTCCTCTTAAAAACAGGCTGCAAAGTACCTTGGGTATCAGACCCTCAAAACTAAATGTGGCTCTGGTATCCAGGGCAGCTGCAAAGAAGCCCTAACATAGTTTGGACCGAGCAGGCAAGCACCAAATTTTTTGGAGCACTATGAGCAAATAACATTTTTCCAAGAGAAGAAACTTATATGGAAATAAATTTTCATATTTTTTGTGTTTGTGGCAAAATTCATGAAAGCTTATCCTGCAATTTTCCAACAATGTGAAGTTTACAAAAAGTTTATTTTATCAAACTTCCTAAAACATACATCTTGCAAAGTTTATTTCTGAAAAGCATTCTAAGATAAGGAACTGTGATGACTTGGGTATGCAAAACTTTGGCCATGTCAAAAATTGGTAGAATAAGGAATGCATGCTAGAGGGGCTGTCTCTATATGCTTAAAACACAAAAATATTCACCAGCAACAGTGAGTAATAACCTTTTATAAAAAGACACCCTTTGCTGACAACCAGTTCCAGAATACTTGTTTTCTGCCATTTATCGAGGTATCATTTTGTCTGTTTCTTCCAAGCTGGTATCAAAAGAAAACAAATATTCTGGAACTGGTTGGCAGCAAAGTGTGTTTTGTTATAAAGAGTAATTATTCAATGTTGCTGGGGAATATTTTTGTGTTTTAAGCTTGGTACTTCTAACTCATTTTCTGTAGTCAACTACTGTTTGGATGGGACAATTCAGGGGCTAGGTGAATGGGGATATCCCTGTAAAGTACCCCCCAGGTGGCGGTTTTAATAAATTGGCAATTAGGAACAGGTGTTTTAAATCAAGCATGGGGAGGGGTGGATCAAGCCCCAAGTTGAGGGAGGGGCAGCTTGCAGAGAGGGTGCAAAAAGTTCAATAGGAAGTAAGTACACCTAAGGCGGACGGAAAATTGTGAACTTGTGGTTGAGAAAATTCTTTGGTTTTTTCAAACTAAATAATGTCTTGATTTGTACGTCACCCCACATTTTTGATCAAAACAGTTTAAAAAGCCTAAAAAAGAGTATCTTAGGGTCATGTTGAGGGGAGCACTTCTCACCAGAAAAGGGGGGTCCAAGCTGAGCTTTTATCATGTATGGGGGTAGTTGCTCCCATTCACCCTCCAAAAATCTGCCAGTGAGCATGAGTGGCACAGCATTTCAAACCAGTTCTGGTCAATTAGTCACGCCCTTAGTGTGGGGGCCCTTCCCTTCCCCCTACTAGGAACTAAACTTGGCACAAGAGGTGGGTGATGCTTTTTTTTTTTTTTTTTTTTATATTCCAATAAAATTTTACAGTAAACAAACAAAGGTTACAAGACGATGCCACGAGGAGCATGGAAATACATAGCAACCCTGTGACCATAACATTTAACATAGATATTCAAATTGATATTACATATAAATATTACAAATAACATATTACAAAAGGCAAATAGGAAAACAACAATTACAGATGATTCCGACAAAAAAAAAATTCACAAAAAAAATAAATGTACGAAAAAACAAAGTACAAGTTACAAGAGAGAGGAGACAGCAAACTTACGAACTCATTGAAACCGTTCTGAGGCGTGAATGTAGTTTAACGTTGCCTCAAGAATTTTTGCGTTCAAATCAAAGGATAACTTTTCGTGGCCATACAGGAGGATTTGAAGTAAGGTTTCATTTGTGAGGTTTGTTAATCCGTGGGGGCGCAGTATCGCATTCACACTGTTGAGAAGATCACGTCTTTCTTGGTCATAAGCATGGCAGAGCAGCAAAAAGTGTTCCGTATCCTCAATACCATCGTTTATCGGGCACAAAGGATTTAAAGTATCGCTGAAGTTATGTTTGAATTTGTGAAAATTCAGCCTGCTGAGTCCAACGCGAAGTTGTGTTAAAATTGATAAACCTTTTGGGTCGTGAATGTTATAGATCTTTTTTGAAGGTGGACGGATCATTGCTAATAGTCGTTTCTTGAAAAAAGTGATGCTTTTGACCATGAGAGGGAGCTGACAGGCACGGATGCTTACCGAGAGCCCTGGAGCTTTTGGAAATCTGTTCTAATGGGCCTAAGCAGCCATCATTAGCTGTTATCTCCGTAGTCGGACTTTTTTCTTCTAATCTTCTTGGAATCTTTTTACGACGACTTGACTTTTGAACCTCTTCATCTTTGACCTTTTCTTTCGGTTTTTGTACGCCACAACTTTGAGCACACTTGGATGAAAGCTTTGTCTTCTTCTTTTGATCGTGTAATGTTTTGTGTACAAGAAAGTTCACAACATTCTTAAACTTTTTGAGACAAACATTGCACTTGAATTTTTTCTTCTTGCTGCACGTGATGTTATGTTTATTTCTGTGCAAATTGATGCAGAACGTTGACTGATATTTCACATCACAATCCTTGCATTTCACTGCACAATGTTCGCAGAAATTTGACGATTTTCTTCCCATGTTTGCAAGGCGGATTTCGACAATCAGCGCCAACGAACGAAACTTGTTTTTCTCGTTGAAACAAAAGAAATGTCCCATGATATTTGAAGCTTTCTTAAATTACACGCACGAGTACTTCCGCTTTTGTTTTCACCGCCAAAATTTTGAACCTTTTGTCACTTTTTCAAAAGGGCTTTGTTCTTTAAAAAAGCTCCTCCGCGTTCAACAACTACTATCACAGCTTGTCCCGCAACCGGCAGAACGGGGCTGTGAGGATGGACATCGGAAGATGTGTGTGTGCTTGAGGGGGGGGGGGCACTTTTTGCTAGGGTTAAATTCTCTTTATTATGGGAGAATGAAAGCCTCTTTCCTTATAAGTTGCCAGAAATGTACCCTGGGTACCAGAGCCTCAAAATTTAAATGAAAAGAAATTGGTAAGAGGAAAGGAGAGCGAGAGATCGTTATTTTTTCTTTTTATAAAGAAAGGAAGGAAAGGAGAGATCTTTATTTTTTCTTTTTATTATTTTTGGCTCTGGTACCCAGGGTACCAGAAATGATAAAAAGGTGACGCTCATTTTCGGTCGTTCACTTTGAAGTTGCGCCTCAGTGATGCAAAACTGCACACCGTAGGAAACAGTTTTCAGATAGATTTTGAGAAAATTGTCTACATTCTACAGTGTGGATTTTGCTTACACAAGAAAAGCCATCGAGTAAGGTTTAGGGCCCTTTAGGGGTTTTCATGCACTAGCCCTAAAACGGGGGATAGATAGAATATTTGCAAAAAAATGCCACTTTCACAAATTTTATCAGTGTGAGTCTCTTTGCGTTTGCATTGCATTTCAAGGCAACTGTAGCACGAAATCCCTAGCAAAGACATGCAGAAATGTTTTTGCTTGTGATTTCGTGACTCATAAGGAGGGGAAGCATCTTGAACTTGGGGGAGGGTGGCGGTTCAAGGGTACTTCTTCATTAAGCTAAAAGGTCAATACCTTGAACAAAAAGGGCACTTTTTCGTTACAATTGGAGTATCTGAGGGGCACGTGCCCACAGTGTACTCTCTATTCTGTGACATTGCTCCCCTAGGTTCCTTTGCTTCTGTTACCTCGCATTCAACCAATCAGCACCCTGATATTCTTCGCATAGACTGATTTTTCGTCGTAGTTTTGGTCTTTGATGGACCGATGATCACTGAAGCGTAGTGCCGTCATGTAAGTCAATAACAAAGCAAAAACTGGGACTGAGGTAGTTAGTCTATTCTTCGTAGGATAATGCTAAGGTTATACGCCTGAAGATTTGGGTTGGATGGTACTGCACGCAGGGGTAAGTCTAGCCCGACGTTGAAGGATGGGCAGCTTGAAAAGAAAGCGTAATGGAAAGTAAGCACTTCTCGAAAAAATTCATTCGTCTTTCTGCTTAATAACGTCTTGATTATTATGTTTACCCCACATTCAGATCTAAAACTTTTACGGGGCACATCGAGAGACGGCCTTCTAACCGAAAAGGGGGCGCCAAGCTGAATTTTCATCGCTAAAGGAGGGGCGGTTGCCCTAACTTGCCCCTCCTTAAATCCGCCATTGAATGCACGTACTTCCTTTAACGAAACTAAGAAATGTACCCCTATTCTGAAAGTGAGAGTTTCCTAAAATTCTCACCGTTTCAGCACTCAAATTTTCAAAGTGTTATAAAGCCTTAAAATTTGTCATATACTTTCCGAGTATTGAAATGCAAGGAACATATTAAAATGAAAAGACAAAAACGTCTCTTAAAAATGTCCCAGTTGAGTTCTTGTACGAGTTTCTTAGAACGATGAGTGTAATCGATCAAAATAGAAAGGAAGCTTCTTAGACTTATTACATTCGTCCTTGTTTTCGTTCCATATAACAGTAAATAACAATTCAATTCAATGGAGCAAAACTTAGCCGAAAGTCATCAGTCTAGAAGCTTCTGAGAAAACTTTTCTCAAGCCTTATCACTGCAAATAGCTGCATTCGTTTTCCAAACCATTTAACATAACTGGAGATTTGGCAAGATAAAAGATGGTGAAATGGGAAGCGTAACTGCTTGGGTCTCTCGATGTACTTTAATTCGAAGAATAAGATGGATAATATAATCAAAAACACATGCAGTTCATACAAAAATCTTCCTTCCAAATTATATCATCATCTTTACTGTGACCGATAGATCATGTTTACAACATTTTAGCTACTTTTAGCAACAGGATCTCGAAATAAAATTTGCCAATCCATATCCACAAATCACGGAAAAAGTGTTTGTGACATCGCATGCTGGTGCCTAGAGCCAGAAAAGTCCACTGCAGTAGTGAAAATTTTTACCCAGGGTCTAAGTGCACTCAGATTGCTTTAAGAATTTTCAGTTTAATCGAGATTCAGGAAGGAACTATCCACCATCTGTGCAAATTAGCCTTCGTGACATGCAAAGCCATTTCGTGAGGAGGAACAAGCTCTTGGCACCTCTACTTTGTGGCTGTAATCCAGGACCTAAGTGCGTTTTTAGTGCATAATAAATATTGGTTGCTTTCTATCGAGATTTCGAATATAATTAGCAGATATTAATTACAACATACAGTCACCAGCTTTCGCAAGCTAAATCTCTGCAATTAAGCCGTCATTTTCTCTTTCAGGAAGTTTTCTAGCTTGACAGCATCTTCAGCAAATTTTCGAATTCCTTCTGCAAGTTTTTCAGTTGCCATGGCATCTTCATTGAGAAGCCATCGGAATGACTTCTCGTCAAGATGAACCTTCTCAATGTCTTTCGATTGAGCTAAAATAAATCAAATTGTTTACTCATCAAATTCAGTGAGATTTCCGTCATCATATAACGTTTTATATACATAGCAACATCCTACAGTCTGAGAGTATAGTTTCCTGCAAATACTTGCCCTTGTCGGACTAAAAATGATGCTCGCACATTTCAAAGTACAAGAAATAAATAAATAAAAATCACAAAATTCCATCAAAGGGATAAAAGGGATCAGAAGAAGAAAAGAATGAATATAACAAGGGAAATGTGGTTTGCTTTTAGCCAAAACCTTTTCCCAAAAAGAAGCAAAGGGCTCCATTCTTTCAAAACTTTAAAGTCAATATGTTAAATGTTGTTTACTAATGCTGCATTCACATCGAGACAATTAAATAAGCTTTATCTAAACCAGCTTAAATTTCAGCCAATCAAATGACTGGATTTCCTGGACTGACCAATCAGAAGGCCTTGTTCAAAAACCTGGTTTAGATTAAGCTGGCTTAACTTGCAGTGTGAATGGGGCATAATTCTTTCAACTGAAAAGATAGATAGAAACTTTTACATCGTTTGGCATAATTCCAGAAAGAGAATTTTTGATACCGTTTTTTTGGAATTACATTGTTTTTATGATTTATGAGAGTATTTACGAATGGCAGTATGGGAAACTTTGAAAAAGATTGAAAGTGTCATAAATTTTAAACTGGTTGTAGAAAGTCAAAATGACCAATACAAGAAATACTCAGTTTTGAAGATCTACAGGATGATAGCAAGCAAAAGTCTGTAGCTTTCATGGGTTGCGATTTAGCGTTTTGATGACGTCACAACTTCAAAACTACCAAAAACTTTAGAAGTGTTGCAGCACTGAAAATGATGACGATATTGAAAATGCTCTTTTCGGGATTATGGCAAATGACCTCAAGTTCCCTTTCAATCTATTCAGTTGAAAGAATTTGGCAACACCATTTTACACATTCAACTTTGAAGTTTTGGAAAGATTCGAGCCTTCTGCTCCAAGAAAGTGGCACTAAGACCACCACTGAGCAAATTTTTGAAAGTAAAAGTGGGTAGTTTCTCACAGTTGAGAAATAGCGCGAAGCGCGGTAATAGAATTAAATAAAATAACACAGTTAGTTCCTCATACCACAAAATCGAACTGTTTTTCTCCAGAATTCATACATCTGGGGATACACTCAACTAAATCAAGGCTGAGTTTAACTTGAAGTCCACATGAGAAAATCTAACTGCTTTGCGACGCCAATGCCCAAAGGTGAACTACAGTTCCGCCAAGCAGAACTCTTGCGAACGCCTCACAAGTGATCGATAGGTATTTAATTTCTTACAAAGCTAACCAAACAGACATATATATCTGCTTTGCTCACAGCGAACAAAGCAGATGTAGACGTCTTGTTAGTTTGGCAAGAAATGAATTGCCTACCTTTCACTTGAAAGGCGGTCGGCACAATTTGGCTTGGCGGAGCCCTTACTTATCAGGCGAGTCTGTCAAACAACTTGAGAAGGAAATATTTCAAAACACACCTGTCGCTTCGCTCAGCATTCTGGGAACATTCAATGAGGATTGCTTCAGCTCATCTAATAACTTGGGCCTGCGGTGAAGAAAATGGTCATGACTTCTTCTTTCCGTTAATAAACATCCGTCTGGTAGCTCACAAATAACATTAAACAAAAAACGGATTACGACTTTGTGTGTGTTTACAAAATTATTATGCATTTCAATCTGTTTGAGCAACCGAGCCACACGAGTAACAACTAAGGCTTGTGGCCTACTGGCAACACAGAAACTCTTACTGAATGTGCACAGTGTCTAAATTATTGTGCCATGTGTGCGCACGTAACTTTAATTGCCTTACATTTTGCAAAGTTGTGTGGACAAGGTATTAACTTGAGACTTCGTTTGAGGCCCCGTTCACCTTACACCGTTTTTGATAAGACGAAGCTGTTTAGCTTTGTTTTAGGCTTTGCGTTCACATTGGTCCACCGCAAACACGGAGCTAAATGAAAACGCTTGCAAAAGCGGGTCTAAATAAAAACGGAGCTAAACAGAAACGCATAACTGTAATGTGAACACCCAAAAACGGAGGAATTTAGAAACGCTGATAACAAACAAAGACCGAAACATAATCAGGAAACAAAGAAAACAAAGAACAGAGAGCAAAGACAAACAAAAGGTGATCTTATCCGTTTTTGAGGACCAGTGTGAACACCGCACTCGAAAGATATCCGTTTTGTTTAAAAACAGAGTAATGTGAACAGGGAGGAGAAATAGCTCCGTTTTTAGTAGCAAAAATGGATCTAAATGAAAACGAAGTAATGTGAACGTGGCCTGAATCAATCCGACGAGTTGCTGCTGGTTTATGTCACAAGAGATTGCTTCAAAACAGCAATTCCTTTGCTGTCCAGCGGTATTCTTCAATCCACTTTGTCTTCAAATCACGTAAAACGAAGCATCTTCTGTCGGGTGTCCCAAATAAAAATCAAGATTAGTTCATGGGACCCCTGTGCGGAAGCTGCAACTTCAATTGTCTCGTATTTTACACAGTTCCATAGAATAGGCTTTTTCTTTAACTAAAAGTTTGCCAATTTGCTTCAGCCAATCTGACGAATGGTTGCTGATTTATGGCGCAACAAATTCGAAATGAATGGTTGCTCCAGAAGTGCAAAATATATTTTCCTTTCTGGGAACCTGGCAAATGGGGAAATTTTTTCTGTGAGGTGACATGATGTTATGAAGGATGTCCTTTGGCCATGATGTGCTGAAAACGTCCAATGGATATTCCAACCAACTGGAGGATCAAAATTATGTTTCACAAGCTTTTCTCACTTACTTAAATGAAGAAGTCTTGAAAATTGTAAAAAATCTTTGGACATACTGACGTTTGCAAAGCCTTCCATTTTACCAAGGACTATGATCAACAGAATAGAAGAGACACAAAAACTTTTCTCTTTTGTGCAGGAATTGTAAAAAAATAATCCGCTTGTGTAAGAAAACTTTTATTGAAAAATTTCTGGCAGATTTTCTGGAAGCCTAGTTCCCAGGTTCCAATACTTTTTGCAGCTCAGGGTTGCTCCAAAGCACAGCATTTTCCAATGAGGACAAAATCAAACAAATATTGCAAGAGATATTGGGTAATGGAAATATCGGGGAAAATTGAGTAAAAAGTAGTGCATGTATCCTTGGCAGAGTTTGCTTACGAGATTGTGAGATTATCACATCCAGCCAAAGCTAATATTTGCTGCGTATTTCTGAATGATGCACCCATAACGATGGTTTTGTAGCCAAACTTTTTATAATAGTTGTAAATAGCGGTCACACTCTTCACGCCTACAAAACAAGGTAAAATTAGAATAGTCTCCTTGAAACACATTGACGTTTCATCATTCATAACCATCTTAATGTGTTAACTTTTCCACATCTTCAAGAGTGCTTCTGTGCATCAACATGTAAAAGTTTAAAGAATGAAACAAGGTAGATTGAATAAATAATGCTAAAATAATACTTAGATTTGATAGCCAAAAAATTTCTATAATTCTACTATTGACGAAAGCTAATAATAGACCTTTTCGCTATTCTATGAAAAAGCATGAATCAAATGATATTTCTACCAGGTGAGTCAATAAAAAGGACCGGCGTTTGAAAAATGCTGCTCCCTGAATACAAAAGCAACGATATTGAAAACTATTTTGTTTTATTCCCAAGAAGTCCAATTTGGTTGAGTAATTTAACCGACTTTAATGGGCCATTTCTTCCAGTTGAAACTGGAGATTTTCTGCATAAAGCCTCTTTCGAAAACCTGCAACACGAGTGAAAACAACAAATAAGATTTCCCTTTGTTCCCCTTCCTGGCACTAATGACACTTGGATGTGTTCATGTATGTCGTCTGGGAGAAAGAAATCCCCCAGAATAAGTTATTAGGTTCTCTTAGCACCAAGACGCGGACGCCTTTGAAAACCCATCTACTTTTTGATATTTTAGAGCATTCTAGTTTTCCAGCCTTTTCCCTCAGAGAAAGCTGCTCATAGACAGACAAAGTCCCTAAGAACAGTTTGCATTCTCGCATTTCCATCACTTGCATGCTCATTTTGTACTTTGCTTTCCTTCTCGACGTCCTATTTTTACAGTGCGGCCTTCAAACGAATACTTTTCAGGTTGTCGGTTTCAGAATAGAAAGTACAATAGGTCTCTCGAGACTCGCTAAGGTTTTGAAGTTGATTTACTTTGTAATTTACATCCTCGAACAAAAGTATGATGCTGGCGTCTTCTTGACTCGTGTCCTCTTGCTAAAACAGCCCAATAGTTCTAGGTAGAAGACTTTTTTAATCCCCTATGAGAATAGCACGTGGTAAAGCGTACTCTAGCATTTCCTGTGAGGGAAACATATCAGGGAAGCTTGCTCGTAATCTTAGCACGTTCTGCAAGCTTTTCCGACGGGACGTTTTTCAGAAAGTCCCTTGTAAAATCTGAACGGAGTCGCCGATTTAAGCAAGAAAATTTCTACAAATAATTGAAAACGTTGGCTATTCATCGCTTAAATACTCACGGGGCAGCAGCATCTCAAATCCCGAGCCTCTTTTTGACACACCCGGTAGACATTTTCTAGATTTCCGAATGTGTTAAAGCAAAAGTTGAATAAGCTCTAACATCATTCATTCGAGCACTTCGTATTGAAATGAACACAAATATCGCTTAATCGAGATTCTTTTCAAAATATTGAAAATATCATAATTCTGGTTTAAAGGCTATTTGCGAGAACATAATGCCCCCTAAAAACTTCTGCAGGTTTAAACTTAACACTAAACTTCCAAAGGAAAAATTTAAAGTGCTTGTTTTGACTCAGAATGTGATTTATAATTCACAATTAATTTCTAAGATTGCCAAAAGTACTTTGACCAAAATTTCTCATTTTTGCAGGTCCGGAACTGTCAAAATTTCGAAAAACGTACTTTGACCGAAAAGCTTTTTGAGATGGTCTCACTAGAGACACTGAAAATTGATGACATTTGATATTTCTTAACGAAAACATTAAGATGGCAAAATCTAGGCACACAATGCAAAGAATTCAGTACCCGGATCTTCTGTTGGTGCGAATGTCTTCTGTCCAGTAGCCTTAACGTACCAATCATAAATTCTCCCAACAAAAGGTGAGATGAGAGTGACGCCTGCTTCAGCACAGGCAACAGCCTACGGTAAAAAATATTCATTATGAATACAGAAAGAAAATATTACAGCAAAAAGTATGACATGAAGACACCCATTCTGAATCTTAGATTGACACGCTAGTCAATAATTAAATCAAACCTAAATTTTGAGCCAGGAATAGTCTCTTCGTTTCGTCACATGAAGCGACGTTCAACTAAAACATTGAAAACGATCACCTCTTTGGCTGTGCAAATTCCCTTTTTTACATGTCTCTTTTGGTTTTCAACCATTTCTTTAAACTTTGGCAGGAATCAACAAATAATTCTGTTAAGCTACGAAGTAAACAAGCATCTCCGTTTCTCTTGGGAATGTAATTTTCATGATAAACGAATAATCCCGTTACAGTCGAGTAACATCACAGACTCCGGATGGGTGAGGCTTACGAGGTGTCTGGCCATAGGCCAAAAGCAAAAACCGGCTGAAATATTTTAATCCTATCCTGTCTTGCTCGCTTTAATATTTGGAGCTGAAAATTGTTACTGTCATTCTCTTTGAACTATATTCAAAGCACAACACATAACTCTACAATAGTATGGCGAACTATATTTAAATTAATTTCTACATCAAAATGAGGCTTTCAGCTACAAAACGATTGAGGTTTCATTCAAATTGGTCTATAATTCAAGAAAGCATAATTTGGAAAACTCCGGCACATCATTCTGGAACAGCCGATATGTCTTGCTTACAATAATGTCACTATGATTAAGAAAAGACATACCTGAGCAAATGCAAAGAGAAGAGTCAAATTGCAATGTATGCCATGTTGCTCCTCAAGAATCCTGCAGAATTAAAGAACACACATTCTGTCTTTTCCAGTACGAACGCAAAGAGGGGGTTGTATTCGCAATACAAAAGGTTTTCTTGGAGCTTTTAGCTTCACTTGTCCCTTGCTTCCTTGCATTTTCCCCTTGTTGCTGTCATTAATAACAATTAGCCATCCCCAGTAGACCCATTATTCCATAAGAAAGAAAGGTGTACCAGACAAAAAGCAAGCCTTGCTACCACAGTTTCCAGATTTGTGGAACTCAACTTATTCTGCCTTCGTTGAGACAAATTTCACAAACAATCGAATATAGAGTTGGGCAGCCCTTTGCTTTTACTCTTTCTTTTGTGAACCATTCCTTTTTCTTTTGGATAATGCATCTGTTTGTAGGCCAATATCAATAAGAACTGATAACATTTCTATTGAAATAACAGGCACAATTTATGTCCCTGAAGAGTGGGGCAGCAATGGAACTGCCCCAGCTTACAGTGCTGAGATATTCCATCCAGCCAACCAAGGCCAAACAACGCAAAGGTCCAAGTTAAATTGAAATTTCCATTTCGCAAAAGTATCTCTGCAAAAAAATGCCCCTTCTCTAGGACCGAAAATATCTTGAATGGTCTTTCATCTGATTTAAAATCAGCAAACAATCCTAATAAACAATCCAATTCAAACGTAAGATCAAAGAAACTTTATTCCAAAATATACAAAAAGAGGAGGATGACACATACGTATTCTGCTAAGACCCCACATCATCTCAACAAACCTGTTTGGTCTATGAATTGTGTTTTGTACTGAAAACAACTACAATACCTCCTACAGTAAAACCCCACAAACAAGAACATAGCAAAATAAGAACCTGCAGACTGATTTTGTGAAAAAAGACACCCAAAGATAAGAACCAAAAACAGACCGATTTACGTCAATGTTCTTATGAGATGGTACATTCAATTAAGGAATTTCATCATATCAGTGTAAGCAAACTTCCAACTATTGATAACTGAACACATTGTTTTTATCAAGCCGTTTGATATAAGCTGCTTTGTCAACAACAAAGATACCATACTCTCTATTTAAATGCAAACATTATACCCTCAAGTTTACCTAACACATACTATGTATACCGTAGCTACATATTCATCACAGTCACAAGTGTCCTTGCCATAAGAACCACACCCTGACAATGCCATAAGTACCTCATTTATAAGAACCTATCCAGTCTGTTTTTTAGAAAAGTATGTTCTTGTTTGCGGGGTTTTACTGTATTATCTTTTCTTAATTCATTTCTTGTTGCACCAGCACCTCTAAGGGGTCCATTATGGAAATAAGGTCAGCATGGCACTTTAATGCTATCCCTGCCACCACCCTGCCACCACTGTAATTAGGGGTGTTTTGCTTCTACGTTTTTAGCCTTAATGTTTCTATCTTTATGTTTCTGAATCTATCTTTATATGCATCATGAGAGCTTGTAAATTTACAATTTTTGCAAAAAAAAGATACATGGCTCTGTTTGTCACCATCATATTGCTAGAATCTGCTTAAAACAATAGCCACTGTATTCTAACAAATAAGGAGGCATTGTTACTACTTACTTAGCAGCTTGAATTCCTTCCCATGTTGAACTGAGTTTGATTAAAACCCGCTCTTTGCTTATACCAGCTGCTTCATAAAGTGAAATAAATTTCTTGGCCTTCTCGATGGAGCCTTCAACGTCAAATGATAACCTGAAAAGGTCACAAAGTATAACCAAAGTAAAGAACATAACCCAACATTTCCATTCTCTGGGAAATATTTGCTTCTTCCCAGGCTAGGATGCTCTAAACTTCCGTATAGCTTAAAGGTAATGTGCCCATGTAAGTACAGCAGCTTTGCAGAATTAGACTTTGAGTTTGCATGTGATCAGTTAAATTCTACCAATCACAGTCTGCTGCTTGAGCTTTCTTCATCAGCGTCTTGTCAGCATATTTTGACAATGTGTATACGCAGCTGTACTTACATGGATACATTACCTTTAAAGCAATTGAGTCATGGTAAATAGACTGCATATACCCACTTTGCACAAATTGCTGAGTCATGATGATAGCCTTTGTCAATCCGATTGGCTGTTACTCAAATTGCACACATGATTTTGTGACCTCGCAATGGGCAGAGCAGACAAACTTTTTATGTCTTATCACATGAAGACAAACTGATCACATGAAAGCAGACAGACCCCCAGCGGAGAATCGCTATTTACCATGACTCAATGCCTGTAATCAAAGAATTTGCAAACTTGGGCTGTTATTGATTGCTACCAGTTCTAAAACATAGCATTTTTGGAATCGGAATTTGAGTCTGATCAACTTAGTAAGGTAGCCGACAGTTATATACAATCATGGCTTAACGGTATCTTGAATAGGTTTGGAGAGGCCTTTGGCTCCAAAAGGCAGAAGGTTAGGCAAACTTCAGAAAGATTTCTGTTAAAATAGTGAATTTTCAGTTTCAATATGATGATTACGAAACCTGCTGCGTCAAAATTATTTGTGTTTGATTGGAAAATGTAGTCCTGTCTCTGCGAATTTGCTGTTTCCTGAATTTGGCAAGTTATTGCCAATCCAACTTTCCCTAAGGAAGATTCAATTTTTGACTTGTTGAACTGGCATCGAGTTTGATTCAATTTTGCAAGCAGTAATGGAGAAGTTCTGTATTTATCACAAACCTTGCATCAACTTCTGTTGAAACTCTGCCAGGTACCACCTTCAATATCTCCATGCCAAATGAAACAAACTACACAAGGAAATAATTAGACTTAATATTTCTGTAAAGTGGACATATCAGGAATGAAACAAGGTAGTTTTCAATATAACTGCTATGATATTCAGGGTACAGAATTTTTCCAAAACCAGGTCTCACTTGGTACAACTGATAAAGAAGGGTGAAATGTTGTACGCACTAGATGAAACTGCATAATAACAAATTTAGTTCTTGCAAAGAACCTTCAACTTGAGAATCCTTAAAATCATTTGTTAATCCTCACTGCATCATCCTGCAAATAGCCCCCCCCCCTCATAATAGTTAGCTCTTTCATGCCAAAAATGCAGGAAAAATAAAAAATAGCACACCATTCAAATAAAAATGATACATATCTTAAATAGATTAGAAAAGCAAAAATGTAACCCACCAGTTTATCCATGGCTGCAGTGACCTTTTCATTGATATCCCTATAACAAATATAGTTCAAATAAGACGTGAAGGACTTAGTTACTAGTGGGACTGAGCAAACTCAATATTCATAAATTTAGGCATAACTTTAGAGATACAGTACAGTCAGCCCTTTGTGTCATGCAAGTCATGGGGTAGAGTGCATGGAACATTGCTTGCTGCTTTGTTATTTGTACTGTATAAAGGGTGTAGATCTGATCTTCTCAATAGTGTAAATGCAATATATTGCTCCCTTGGGGTTGTTTTCTCTCTTTCAAATAAAGTTTTGGCTCAAATTCATTTTGTTTGGTATCATATACTTTATGCCAAAAATTATACAGTATAACAAGGACAGATTTTATAAGACAATAGCATCAGTTGCTTTTGTTGACACCTAAATTCAAAGAGATTTGCAATTGCAAACAAAGGAAATTCTCTCAAGCAGAAATTCAAAACAAACAAACCCGCAAAGATTCTCTGAAACCCAGGTAGCTATCTCGCTTCTTGTGCATTCCACAAATGGTTTTTAACAGCAAACATGAGTGTATATTGAAAGAAGAGGGATATATCTAGTTATCTACCACATGCATTTTACTTGTTTGGTATAGGAACCGATTTGGAGGCGATTCAATTCTAATATTTTTTGGGTGCAATCAAAGCACTTACTTCTCAGCTTCTGAACAGCAAAAATAAAATGCCCGTGGTAAATGTTTAGACATATCCTCCTTTTTTATATTTCAGCAGCTTCAACAAAAAAGAAAATACATCCAGCAATCAGCATACTCACTTCCCATTTGCTTGACCATACTTTATGGCATCATCTATCAGACTTTGATACTGTGGCAGCTTGCTAGCTGCCAATATCAAAGAGGGATTTGTTGTTGCATCTGTTGGCTGGAACTGGGCTATGGCTGCAAAAAATAATATGATTGCAGTTTAACAAATTACAGGGAGGTCAAAATAAACCTTGTTTGAATGAGAATATCAATGAATCTGTCACTGCTTGAAGGTGACTTTTAGTTGGGTAAACTGGGTGGTACATTTTTTATCATTAAATGTACAGGCCTTTTAACTACTGTACATATTCTAAAAATGAAAGCTGATCAAATTATAATTTGATTCATTTGTTGGAATTTTGAATAACCACAACGGTGAAAGAAGCTCTTTCACCACTCAATCAAAAATCTTTTCACATGAAAGTGTTGAAAAAGAAATAACTCCATCAAGGCTCTTGCAGAATGTTTAAAGGTCAATTCTTGTTCTGGTCCCATTTGCTGTGGAAAAAGGATTTTGAAATCCACCATGAACAAGCACTGTGCACTGACTCTCTCTCTCTCTTTCTGCTATTTTAGTCATCATATTTTAGTTATCACATTCTAGTTGTCTTGCCAAGTGCACTAAACAACTTTTAAACCTTTAAAGCATAATGGTACCAAACAGTATTAGATGGATCTGAATGAATCAAACTTTGGTTAATAGCAGAAAGAACAAACTATATCCAGCGCTGGAAAAGGGATTTTTCTTCCTGGCAGCAAAAATAGGAAATTGATATTTCCTGCGAAATATGGTCAAAATTTTTTGTGAGTAAGGCAATAGACGTTACGCTTCAGTGGGATAGTACACATCTTCGAGCATCCCTAAATTCCTCCATAATGAGCTCCCATACAAATGCAGGGAGTAGTCTCCATGCATCCTTTAACAATTCTAATGCAATGACTGTATTCTACATGGAAACAGCTTTGTATCAAATATTTGAGAAATCTGAAAATTTACTTCAGGGCCTTGCAATTAAGATTTCCACACAACAAAATTGTAACAAATTCAGCAACTTCGGAAATTTAGTTGGCATATTCTCCATTGGCATTCCACATGATATTTTTTAAATTTCCTGCGACATAATGAAAAATTTCCTGCGACCCATTTATACAAAAATTTCCTGGCAGCGCCACTGCCGGCGCTGCTGGACATTTTCAAGCCCTGACTATATCATTGTGTGGACATTCTCATATTTTTATAGGACTGCAGAGTATAGAGTTCAATCTTTCCACCGTCAAGCAAAACTCACTTTATTCAAAACAAATCAAGTATTCCAGGTATAAACTTATGATTCTTAATGCCTGAACCATTTAGCCGCACCTTATAGAAGTGACTTCATTGTCTAATTTCGTTTGCAATATTGAATTTCAAAAATGAAAAACTGAACTGAAACTGCAGTACTGTATTTCAGGATTCATGGATAATTCTTGGTCCAGGCAAAACATTGGTAATTTGCAGCTCCTGCACATTGGCACATTTTCCTATCATAAATGCATGCTGCTAGGGTATCTAGTATAAACATTGTTACAGTAACTACAAGCAGATTTATCGTCAACAAAAAAATTTGATCAGTATATAGCTATGATGTTCTCATTATTTCTTCTCTATTATTTCATATGGCAGTTTAAGTTTTATCATCCTAAATGTGAGTCTTCAACAAGGCAGTTTCCATTCTATTTCACCAAGGGAAATTATCCTATTCAAAGTGTTATATATTTGCTGTTAAAAGGCTGACCTCTATTCCAGAGGTTTTTGGTCAGTAAATGGGTGTTCTAGTGCAGCTGCTGTTTTAGAGAAAATGCACAGTAGACAAGCCTGCTGGTCACCAACTAGAACGCATACAGTATATACCTTGAAAATCTCCAGTATCTGCTACAACAGTTGTAAGCTTCTTCAACTGTTCCAAAGCATTTTCATTTGCCATGACTAGATCTATATAAGTTAAGATACTTGTTTAATATCTCAATGATAAAGAACTTTCAGTCATCACTTACTGATGAAAGCCTTTAACGAAAACATTTAAAGTATATCCAACAGTCTTTGTTTTGATACTGAACTAATTCTAAAAAACTTCTAAAAAACTGGCTGTTTTGATTCTAAAAAACTGGCTAGAACATGCGGTATGTTTTTCAAGATAAGACACTTTCTTCCTGTTGTTGTTATGATCTGTTTGTACAATTCATTATTTGCTTCCTTTCTTCAATACGGTATAGTAGTATGGGGACTTACATATGATGTTCATATCAAGCCTATATGTTTGTTGCAAAAAAGAGTGGTAAGAGCTATTGCATTTGAGCATTTTACTTCACCCTCCACTCCTATCTTTTCTGACTTGAAAATCTTGAAGCTTCAAGATCTTTTTCAGTTAAAATTGCTTTGCTTTGTTTATGATTGTGTCAATAAGAACTCTCCTGATTGCTTCCACAATTTCTTTGAATCAGTATCAAATGTTCATCAGTATGGTACCCGGCAAGCCTCTAAGAATGATATTTTCTTAACTCGAAAAAATACTTTGCAATATGGTATCAGGTCTGTGCGTTTCTCTGGTGCTAAATCTTGGAACAGCATTCCAGTTGACATAAAAAGATCATCATCTGCTTTCAGTTTTCGTCAAAATCTTCGAGCCTTTTTATTTATGAAATACAATCAAAGTTGATCCTAAAGTGATAAATATCGTTCTGTCACTCAGTCAATGAATAAATAAGATTCAGAACCATCTTAAAGAAGGGGGTGCTCTCTCCTCGATTAGTTTATCTATTGAGAGAGCTCCTCCTAAAGAAATCCCCCTGCATGCAACATCTTATGTAAATTGTTATTTTTTGTGTGTTATTATTAGTATGTTTATGTTATTCGTAGTCATTGTATGTAATTAGTGTTTTTATTAAGATATTGTATGTAGAGGAATTTTAAAATATGAACTGAACTGAACTGAACTAATGTAATAAGGTTCTACTGTACCAAAAGTTGTCCAAACATATGACTTTATGACATCCTAAATTATCTGCTACATGGTGGTGGATGCTCTCTAAAAATCTAGCAGCAAACTTAGTGGTTCAAATGTTGTAGATTTTATTACCTTTGGCCCAATAGCCATACTAGCTATTTTCCCCACAGCGCTTAACTGTGAATGTGACTTGACATGAATCTGGACTTAAGACAAAAGGACCCATTTGTATGACAGAATTTTTCAAGAATTTTGGACCCCATGGCAAGAATTTCAGGAAGTTTCCTAACCAAATCTATGAATTTTGTCAATTCGAGGATGCAAGGTCTATTTAAATTTCTTCAGTTGTGATAAAAATTCTGACAAAGCTACCCATCTACCGGCATTAAAGTTAAAAACAGACCCATGTGTAGGGAATCTTAAGTGAATAACCCACCCATATGGCTCCCATATGAGCGGCATGTCCAGTATCACTTAAAAATTAAATACGCCCCCCAAGTATTTTTCATGAATCCAAAAAAATTAATTCGGGCTTCAGAACACATTACAAGTCAACAGCACCAACTGATTTTGGTCTGTACGCAAATTACGAGCCAGGGTATAATACTCCTCCTTGCATTTGGCAACAATCCCAGAATATATGTCAGATATTGATACCCAATCCAAGAATTTTGAATAAGTAACAAAAACAATTCAATGTCAAAGGGATAAGGGATCAAGAGCTGGGAACAAGAATTTTTGTCCTAGTTTTTAAACAAAAAAATACTTAAAGTTTGTTCACCTGAAACTGACTGCATGTTGCTTGAAGAATTATGCAGTTACTTTCATTCAGCACCCATTACCAGAATTTTGAGTAGCACAGTAAACGCCAATCCCAGAAAATTCCATGTGAAAGCATATCCCAATCCCAGAATCTTCAGGCCAAAAACTACCCAAAACTGGCGCACATCCCCGTCTTACCCCATAGTGAAGTCCCTCCCCCCGTACCTGGGTGAATCTCTGTGCTGCTCTACGCCAAATATTTTGGAGCACTAAAAATTTTGTGCGCCAGTGTGCGCCAAAGAATAACCCTGGCCCCCGCACAAACCCAAGCTTCTCGACTTTTCTTCATACATTTTGCTTTAGACGCTACGAAGGAGCAGATGCAGCACAGAGCGTAAAGCGCCCATCCTCCCATCCAAGTCCATCAACGCCTAGTTGACATTTCCTCTCTAAGTTCTTCAAATTTGGCAGTGAATAATGCTCAAATTATCACCTTAAGACTACGAAGATAATCTATGCTCTTTAAAATCACAAAACACAAAACTTTACTTACGACTGTTGGATTATTCCCAAGAAGAGCTGCGTTAGGCCAAACCACTTTCCAAGTTCACGTTCCGAGAAAGGGTTAACGCATGCGCAGATGCATTAAAGGAAGCGAAAGTTGCCAACTCACGAACATATTTGCGTGTTTATTTGTTCTATTCAGCTTATCTTCTTCACCAGTAGTTTCCTTACATACCAAAAACGCATAGATTCTGTTGCAAAGATTGGGTTGTTCTTCATCTTCATTTCACTTTCGATAAAGTGTAAAAAAGGACAGGAAAAATTTGAAATTATTCATTATTCATCATTTCTAAACATGCTTCTTGTTGCTGAAAATTGCTGCTTTTTCGATGTGAAATAAAAACCCACGCTCGCGCTCGCCCAAGTCTGGTCACACTTCTTTGTTGATGAAAGTTGATGTTGTTGATGTTGTTGAACTTGAGCCGGGCAACCAACAACGCTTCACATCACAAGTCATTCAGAAAGATTATCGTACCGAATGCAAATCATAGAAGGATTAATCAGTGAAAGATAGAATTTTAAGTGGATTGCAGAGATCAAAGACAAAAGTTGCAATAGGATCTTGATTCGTAAGCAGTATTATCTTGGCTGCAGAAGTCACAGGAATTCAATCCTGATTTAGGCCCAGCAAGCAAGCATTCTAATTGGCCTAATAAGGTGGCGAGACTACTAGCAGCACGGAACCATGGATTCAGACCTAAACCTGGCAGATGAAGTTGATTTCATCAAGAATGATATAAACTTTGCTGTAGAGCACATTGATGTATCTGCAAAGTTACCAGAAAAAGATGGTAAAATCTATATTAACATTCAAACAAAGGAGCAGCAAAAGTTTTGTGTGGAGCTATCAAGTGCAGGCTTCCAGGTATAACAAGTAACACTCCAAATGTAATGATGGGGTATATTTCTGTCAATTGGTGATACAAGCAAGCAAAACAAATATGCATTGATACGCTTAATCATATACTGTTTTTTCAGCTGGTCAAATCAATAGACAATTGCGCTGTGAACAAGGAATTTTTTTACCAGGATTCATTGCATTCATGAATGACATTCCTATAGGATCCCTGGATTCATAATCAGAATGCAGTGCATCTTGGGTAAAAGATTCATTGCTGCCATCTTTATAACGTAATCATGTATTGGCACTTTACCAGTAGTGGTGTAATCCTCTGAATGTGTAACCAGAATGGTCAGATGGACAGGGTTTGATCCCAGATAAAGCCTCATCATTGAGAGCCATGACAAGGCCAGGGTCACAGACTGGATTAGGTCTGTACTACCTCTGCAATCTCAGTGTGTGGTGCTAAAACCGCAGCCTCATCTTGGCACAAATGTAATGGAGAGGTTTTCAAAATACCCAATTCTTTTGAAAACTTAAAGCAAAATTTTGACCAATAGGACACAAAGACTAGGATCTACATTTGCTTTGAAAACATGATGCTATCTCATTTCCCTCTTCTCCGTTACCAGGGAACAATGGTAAGCCCATGATGTTTCTTGTGCCTGATGTAACTGAATACCATCAAGGCTTGTGCTTGCTTGAATCAGGGGCACTTGATTTTGATTTGTACAGGGGTGTGCCAACTAAGGAGAATTACCCAGCCACAGACTTTTGCTCTCCAAAATACTGCCTTTTTTGATACCTGCTGTTAGAAAAAGGTGAAAACAATAGCCTGACAATTGACACATACTTGTCAAATAGGTACATTAAGTACCCCTGGGAGCTTGCAATGCACAAAAGGCTGCTCTCCTTTCTGGCAAAAGGTACCAATTAGATATTTTAAAACTATGTTCACATGAGCTGGCACATTTGAAAACGATGAGAAATTTGCAAAAATTTTCAGTTGGTGTCCAAAGCTACCTTTCCAAAGATCTTTGTCTCAAACTTTCTGTCAAGAGCAGTTGCAAAATTTGTTGCATCACAGCACAATTTTTAAACAATATACAAATTCAATTGTAACCAACTCAGTGCAAACTCTCCAAGAATTTGATGTGAAGAAATGTACCTACACCTCATGAACAATTAAGCCTCGCTTTGAAGGTGTTGAAAACTATTCCATCTTCATCATTTTCAAGTGTGCACATGATGCTTTTTTCAAAATGTCTGGTCAGAATTCCATTTTCAAATTCTACCACTTTCAAAATCTGCCAGCGAAAAGTATGCCATTTGCACGTGCCTATATGTCACATTTTTCACCATTTTAGAAATGTGCTAGCATCATGGGAATGCAGTCTAAAATACAATTCTTACAACTGTATATTTCATTTCAGGTTGTTGGATGCAACTTTGATTGTAACAATAAAGACACAGTTCCAGAGAACCTGCAAAAGGCATATGAAACTGTATACTCATTGCTGTCCAACATCAGCGCAAGTTATGATAGGACATTCAGCGATGAACTGGCAAGGAAACTAGGAAATCTAGCTGACAGACAATGAAAACCAGGTGTGGTAGATTCATCCAAAAACGTTTTAGTTATTGCAAGTATTTGTTCTCACATCTTTTATCCACACGGTTCCATATGATACCTCCAATGTGGATTTTACATCATACATACACTGGAATTCAAAATCTTATGACAGCCAAAGTTTTGGACAAAGTTTTTTCTGTCAAGATTGCAGCCTCTCCCCAACATTTTTGGTTCCATTCTTGCTCTTGGAAGAATACTTTATTTTGAAGCATTAAGTGTTGATCGCTGGTCAAAATTATTTTTATTCCCAAATAGAACCTTTCTCAAGTAAAGATTTGATTGCATTGTTCTTTCCAATTTTCAGTTGGTGTCCAAAGCTACCTTTCCAAAGATCTTTGTCTGTAACTTTCTGTCAAAAGCGTTTAGATTTCAATTCCTCTTACACCTAATTTTGATAATGAACAAGGCTCTGCACTTGGCAGTAGTGTTTCTCAATCTTTGTAGCAATTTCTATGTTCCTTGATTTTTTATAAATTTTACTTCCAAAATTTATCAAAATTCACCACTTTTCAACATAACACTGCAAAGCCAGAGCTATACTTTTCAGTATCATTTTGCATAACCTTTCTTTTTAAAACAATTTGCAACTCATGCCTATATATTTAAGAAATTTCTTGAAACACTTTGATTTGGCCTGTGATTGCTTTTAACAGAGTTTCTTAGTGGCTGCTGCAGTGTCTTATAAGCAAATGCTCTGTTATGAAAGTGAAATAACACTGTCAAGTACACTGAAAACATTGCTCTGTGTGCATTTTAGTTGCTTTTATTGCCTGGCAAGAATTATCTTAATTTGACATAAAATTATGCTATATGCATTTCGTATCCTTATTCATTTGCTTATTTGATGTATTCATGCACACAGATGCTTAGCTGTCTTTGGACATCTGTAATCCTTAGTTGTACATACTAAAGAAATGTATAAACCAGATTCATTCATCTCTTTCCAGTTTTGGTAATCTTAATGCAGATTTTATGTGTAGATAGATTATAAGTCACCATTATTATGAGGTAATGAGTTGTTTCATTCTCTTTAAATTCTACTTGAGTTTTCAGAAAGCATGGCAATATGATGATACTTTACAATGACACTCGGCCACACTGTGCTGAATCAGGGTGTCATCAGGACAGCCTTGGCGTAAAAAAACTAAGTAGAGCCTGGGTAGAAGGAGGTAAGATGTGGTAGAAGAATACATTAGAAAAATCACAACAGAGATCAAACACTGAGAAACAGCAATACCTGAGGGACTGTTTTTATGGAAAATGAACACAAATGTCAACCTGTTCTGGCAATGACTACCATATATTTTCAATATGAAAATTGTTAAAATCAATAATAATAATAAAAGGGGTGAATCCAGCCCAAAGTTGAAGAAGGGGCAGCCTGCAAAGAGTAGGCCAAAAGTATGATTGAAGATACAAAAATTTTAGGCCCTTTTTTGATAAAATTTAAAATCAAGTAACATCATCAAAACCAATATACGAAACCTAATAGATTATGAGAAATCTTATCAGTTAGGGCACTTTTCCATAGATTTGAGATACTGAATTCAGGACTTTTGGGTATATTGGATCATAAAAATTATTTCTTTGGGTCTATTTTTATGCCAGAAATTATTTTTTGGGTTGATGCTTTGTACCCCAGCCTGAGAACCCCATATCCTACATATCCCTGGACAGCTTTCAAACCAAGCAGAACACTTTTCTGTAACATGTTGATTTCTTACGTCAAAAATGTATCTGTATCAGTGGAAAGAACGTTATAACTCATAAACGACAGAGATAAAAGTTTTCAGGATTTAGATAAATTAGCGTAAAGAAATCGTAGATTTTCATGCAGAATTAACAAGCTTTGGGTTCTACAGACGGATCCAGTTTTTTTTTTACGATAAACGTGTACAAGAAGATATTACTAGGCTCGAGAATTGTTAACGTGACTCGTATACCAAACGAGAAACTTCTCTCGTTTGTTTGGTCTGTGAGGCTAAGGAATTGTTTCCCGTCAAAATTGTACAAGGTTTTTTTCAAATTTTCTGCCATTCTAGAAATATGTTATTTATGGTAAAGTTTCTGAGTGTAGCTGAAGATTAAACGGCAAGACTACACGCCCCAGTAACGACCCCGCTGGATATTAAAAGTACTACGGGAAAGTTATGAAACTATGCATTTTCAGCGGAGATTAAATATATCGTGACGGGAAGTGAAACCTTTTTGGCTATCATCTCTGATGGAACTTGTAACTTTTGACGGGGAAACAAAAAATTCAACGGGGATGCAACAGAAACAAGGCGAGGAGAGTGCTTTAAACTCAAACTTGGCGGGGAAAGAAATTTTTCTGGAGGGTCATCCTTTTACCTTGGCGGGACAGCGTTTCTGCGGGTTCGTTACTTGGGGGTGTAAAACTGCACGCTTGCATGGAATTGAAATCCCTTATTATGGGAAGCGAAACCAGGCTTGTTTTTAAAGAATCTGTGCAGGTGTTCACTGAATCCACTGAGCAATCATGCAATGATTATTAACTTGATTACTTGCAAAATCATTCAAGTTAGTCATGCGGGTGTTTATGTTTGTGGTGAAAGTGTGAAATTAAAGCCTTTTGAAGCCGCTTTATCTTGAAATTTATGAAGATACAGAACAGATGAAGGTAACGAAGAAAGAAAGTAAAATGGCAGAATCCTACCGAATCTTTAATTCAAGAAAGAAGTAAAGCTGGAGAAGTAAGGTTGGTCGTGTTGAATGGTTGCCTCTTGATTTAACTATCTTCCGATTTCTAAGATGTTAACAACATCTTCCTTCAAATCTTTCTTATTCTCATCTTAATCACGTTGCCTACTATCTTCATATCGTTTTGCTCAATCGATGCTTTCTCAATTGATCAATAAATAGCTTTAAGTACGCTTAAGTGGTGTGAAGAATACATTTACGATTTGCTTTGTGGAATGAAAGCCGACACAAACCGTCAAATAAATGTATGTATCTTGTGAAGATTTTAGGAAAAACAATTCAGCGTGGAACTCTTTGCTCTAAAAAAGGGTAAGACTCTGAACATAATTTCTATGATTTATAGAGATTAAATTGTACAAAGAAGGGATACACTTCATACTGAAGCTTCATTTTTTCGTTCAACGCAATAACGGAATGACATTAGAAAACGAGGGTCGAAATAAACCAATAGAGAAAGATCGATTTGATTTTTTATTGTCACGACTTGAAACGATAAAGGTTTATCAGGCTGAACTTCTCGATCCAAGCCCCAACTCTGGTGAAGTAAAAATGTCTGCACTATGAATCAAAGGACATCACATTTGAAAGTCAAAATATATTGAAATGGGTCGCGTAGAGTGGATATTTTTCTCGTTGTCTTGTCTTGGTTGGTTGAAATTTACAAAACTTATGTACAAAAACGTGCACAAAAGTTTGCACAAAACAAAGCTTTTCTATTACTTCAGGTATCTAACATCAATTTTCTTCCAGTCAACAGAACTGTGGTAATGAACATTGCAAGTTATTTGCAGTAAATCATCAAGATGTGAGGTTAGTGATTGTGTAATGGGTCGTGTAGAGATGATCATGCAATGGGTCGTATAAAGAAGACATTGGCGATAATCCTTGTGATACTGTTTATTCTCACTGTTGCTGTGGTTGTTTACATCGTTCGGCGAATAAGACAGGCGAGAGAGAAGCGGAATAAACAAATAAAAGACGAAGAAGAAGAAGAAATCGTGGATGAAGAAATAATTGAAATACAAAGAGAAGTTGTAGAAAAAACACCATTAGCTGTGTACAGTAATCAAGATTTTGACAGTGACAAAGATGAGATTGCAACGGCTTGCAAAACGGGTGAGTATCCCTTTACAAATACGTACAGTATTAGTATAGTTTGAAGATAGTATCGTTGGCCAATAAAACATTTACTCTTTCAGTCTAGAAATCGGAGTATTGGCAGGGAAACGGAGCTTGATTAAGAAACGAAGAGCAAGAATTGCGACGATAATCATGTTAGTGTATTTCATTCCAAGCGACAAATCCATTAAATATATTTCAACAAATCCATGTTAGACAAATCCATGTTAGACAAATCATGTTAGACAAATCCATGTGAAAATTAGAAAAGACTAGGCCATAATTGTTGTTGACGTTTCGAAGCAAACTTGCTTCAGTTTGCTTCGAAACGTCAACAACAATTATGGCCTAGTCTTTTCTAATTTTCACATGGATTTGTCTAACATGATTTGTCTAACATGGATTTGTCTAACATGGATTTGTTGAAATATATTTAATGGATTTGTCGCTTGGAATGAAATACACTAACATGATTATCGTCGAAATTCTTGCTCTTCTTTCAGTCTAACAGATGAACAATATGTTTAAATCTGTTTTCCATTTAGGATACACACGTGCATGTTTAATAGTGTTTTTTTGGAAGAAGAACATAGCTTGAATGTCATCGAAAATGTCATGCCTAGGTCCTCCCTTGTCCGTCAAAGGCAATGGAAGTACAATTTAAGAATCTTCGTATTGTCAGCAGCTTCTCCTAATTGTTACAGAGAGTTGTTTTGAAATAAAGTTCCCTTCTACCTTTAAATTTGATTTGACATGTAGATAGATAGTAAGTAAACTGTCTCTCCTATGCAGGGAGTGCATTGAACCGAGCAAGAAAAGACAGAAAGTGCTCACTTTTTTGCGGCAAATTTAGATGCAGTCACGTTACCTTGGCATTCAAAGTTGCGGTAATAGATTGTGTTTTAAAAGCATTTAGCCAATAAATAGGATTTGAATCATCGGGGAATCATTCTGCTTTAGGCTCATGATCTCGCTGATTACTCAATTCATAATAAACATTTACTACCGGTTGTCCCTAACAGATGTAGCGATCGGTGTTTGCCAAAATGTACGATCAACTGGAATTAACTTTGTATGAGATACCCATCATTTTCTAGTTCATTGAACAGAGCAAAAGCTAATTCAGTTGTAGAAATAAGTTTACTAAAATCAGTCATAACATCATAGTTACTGATTATTTTGGTTGGGTGTCATTTTTGAATATGCTTAAAAGAGAACTGACAATTCTGAAAGCAGTTTCAGCATCTCAGGTTCAAAATATTAAAAAGTTGAAATTGTCATTCGCCAAGCCTTCGATAAAAATCTTCCTCGATGTATGTGGGCGCTGCTTATTCAACTTCCTATTGGAGCAGCTGTCATGTTAAGGCTGAAAATGGCAGGAAATTTGATCATATTTTGATCTTTCCTCAAGATTTTAAGAGAATAGCACGTTACTATAAGATGGTATGACGGATTTTAGTGCAATTAATGCCGACATCTAAATTAGGCTTCCCAACACAAGATGATTTGCATTTCATTCTGATCGGTGCTCAAGTCTTCGTTTTACAGCGTTGGACTCAAGTCTTTAAAAGGGTGGGTGCAAAATTCTATTACATTTTTCTTTGAGTTGTAGTCCTCGAAAGGAACTTTTGGTAATTTTCTGTAAGTCTGCCATGGCAATCTTTCATGTCTTGATAAGTTTCAAAATGGCGGCATTTTTGATTTTTAGGCTGTGACGCCATCAAATTTCTAAGTCCTTAACCAGAAGAACTGCAGATTTCTGCTTGCCGCCATGTAAATTCCGGTTTTCTTGAAGATTGTATCAATTCTCATCAAGTTATTCAAGATTTAATATTTTCAAAATTTTGGACGAATTATTACAAACCTAATCAAAATGCTGCCATCTTCAAAATAATCAAGATATTGAAAGACTGCCACGGCAGATTTACAGCAAATTACCCAAAGTTCACAGAAAATTGTGATACAATTATACACCCGCCTTTTTAGAGATTTGAAATATTTTAGCCCTATGCTTGATTTGCGGTCCAGTAAATGCCGATAAATCATTTAGGATACCTGGTAGACATATATATTTCATGCACTTCATGCATTTTTTTCAGCAGCTGCACCAGCTCTCAATTACGATCAATCAACATTATGGCAAAAATACCAAAAGCTGAAAACTGAGGAGGAAGAAAAGTTTTGTGATCTTAGTTATGGCAGAATCAAAGTTGAATTTTATCATCAATCCTATATACAGACATTTAAGATGAGGATCATCAATGCTCGTGGACTCAAATGTCATGATCCACGAAGAGAACTGAACTCGCGTGTAAAAATTTTGTTGATAACGCCATTGAAAACACGACATATTCCTCGAAGAACGAATGTCGTTGAAAATTCAAATAACCCGGACTACGATCAAGTACTTGAAATAAAACTGACACGAAAGACAACACGTGACTCGACAGTAGAAGTCAGCATATGGAGTATTGATGAATTTTATAAAGAGAGTTTGATGGGAGGTTTCAGGATTAACTTGAAATCATTTGACGTTGCACAGAGGAATATTGTCGAAGAAGAAATTCAAGTTGATTTTGAGGTGAGCGCATTCTTTAATAGTTTCAGTTTGTAATTTTTACACAGTGTGTGAAGAAGATGTCCAAGATAAGCGATTGCGTAAGTTGGACATTTGTACTTCGACATGAAAAATGTTTAGCATGACGTTTCGAGCATAGTCTGTTACCAAGTAAAGAAACATCTATCGAGCCAAAATTTGATCAAGTTGGAAGAAGGGTAGATGTGATGTAGAGAGGATTGAGGATAGGGAAGAGCTGTGGTAATAAAGCTCTGATGGACAGAATGTTATTGGAGATATGTAAATTATTTGTTGAGTCTTGAACAATACATTGTTTCTGGTATAAAAGATATGTTTCTCCGAGCATTTTCTTTCTGTGCTCTTGGTAGATGCATCCAGGAGGCCAAGAACTGACATATCATGGGTGGAATGATTTGGTGTATTGAAATTCTGTGAAATGTCATCCGCCTTTACAGCTCATTTTAAAGACAAATGACGGATATATATATAGCGTCTAGTTTAAAAATAGAACAAAAAAATAGATGCTTGCCATCATTTGTCCAATTGTTTTGATAATCTCTCGAGATCATCAAATATAATGAACACAATAGACTATATTTAGATTGCCAAGGCCTCTGATTTAAGTCACCTTATATCTTCGTCATTTGTCTTTAATGATAAGCTTCCAAGCTTCCCATCGATTGCTTCTTCGTTCCCTTTGCTAAGAAGTGAGCCTTCAAACGTTGATGCCTGGATGGATGTTGAAATGTGCCTTTACTCAGCAAGATGCAGCCAATGAAAATCAGCCTTGCTATAACACCAAACATAAACATCTTGTGTTGCTATGCCGTTTTATGAGTGTTGTGGTGCATTGATGCAATCCTTTGACTTTGCCACCAAGATATTCAAATGGACAAGGTCCAAGCGCAGTACGAGCCCCACCACTGGAGCGTCATCACAAGGTGTCACAAATTCGATTAGGTCTTTTCTAATTGTGGGATCCCAGCTCTTGGTGCTAGAAACTGCAACTTCGCCTCCACCTTCATTAGTAGCAGATATCGGTTCCACTAAACCTTACATTCGAAAGAGTTCGCTATAAATCGAGTAAGCTGAGATTCACAAACAAAGCATTGAAAAAATGGCTTCAGGAAATTTACGCGAGATCATGTTTTACCCCATTGAACTCTGTTAAAGCTAGTGTGGAGTTGTGGATAGACTTCTCTGTAAATACCGCATGAATCAAAGAAAAGGTAATGCCTTAGGCGGGCTGTGGAGAATAAAGTATGAGGCCGATATTTCAAACTGAAATGTTAATCTATCAGTTAAAGACTAGCTTAGATGAGGAACTTCTCTTTGGTAAAATCACTCATCATTTCGACCCAGAAATTAGGAAAATGCTGGTAGATGGCAAGTTTGGGAACTTGGATTACACATGAACCAACAACTGCAACATGCTCAATCTTATTTTTCATACTTACAAATACCATGTTAGATGTCTTGTTCAACGTCTTTGTTCAATCCATAGGAGCATGAAAACCCAGGTCATATCATGGTATCTGTTGGCTATAACAGAGAAGAAGAAAAGCTTATTGTTATTGTCATGAGAGGAAAAATGTTGAAATGTTCTGCACATGAAGATACTTTGCTTCAAGAAACTATAAGTAAGTACTGATTTTCACTTTAAACTCATGCAGGTAACTTGTGTTACAAGAAAATGTCCTCCCGTTTGTGGACTTGCCCATGTCCTCTCAATTTTGGACTTGGGCAAGTCCATCCCGTTTAAAAAGAACCAGAAATTCATTTGAAGGCCAATCTTTAAATTTCTTTTTTGACAAATAAAAGGCATGAATTATTTTCTTAGAGCCGGTTTATATGATCATATTCACGTGAAATTTGCTTAACATTTTTATGTGATGACAGAATATGATCTTGTCATTGTGTCTCAGATATTGCTTGAAGTTTTGTGAAGCGACGAAAATTATTCCCCTTAAATTTGCTACCACAGATTTTTCATTTGAAGACTGATTAAATGGAAAATCCGTGACGGGAAATTAAAGGGGATCAATTCTAATCGCTTTACGTAACTTGAAGCAACTTGCGACTCCGTGAACCGTGATCACATAAAAACTGTGAAGGAAATTTTAATGAACATGATCGTGAGAACCGGCCTTTAAATTTTCAAAATTATCGACAAGTGTTTTTACAGTTCATTTTCTGCTCATCAGAACTCAAAAGTTCTGATAGAGTGAAAGCAAAACTTAAACGAAAGTGTCTACATTTGTCAAAATCATTATCAATTCTATATAGTATCTGAGGAAGCTTGTGACGTATTATTTTCTCGGTATAGCTTACGTCTTTGATTGATTTAAGACGCACCTAATTTGCCTAGTTTTGGAGCTGCATAGTTTTGAAGTGGAAGAGAACCATGATTACCACAGTAATTAATTGGTGTATATAGAGCTGGAACTTGCTTGTATATGTCAGAAAAAAAACGGGCACCACCATCATTAGAGAGTAGAGCCTCGAAGTAGATCTTAAAATCTGTGGCTTAAGGAAGATTACAAAGTTAACTAAATTGTATATGGTTCATAAAACGGTTCTCGAAGTGTCATTTCACACCTTTTATGCAGTGACGACTGACATTCAATCAATTTTAAAGATAACTGGCTCTTTTCAAGCATAGGTTTAAAATCTTTAAAAAGCTGGGTGTAAAATTCTATAACTTATTTCTTTGAACTGAACGGCTTCAAAGAAACTTGAACTATTTTACAGTAAATCTGCCTTTGGACTGTTCTGAAATCTTCAACATTTTCAGAATTATAATATTTTCTTCTTTTTTAAGAATTCGGAAAAAACTTACAACTATCATAATTTCTAAACCTGTTGATGAAAGATCAAATAATTTCAAGAAAACCATAGTTTATGGATGCCTGTAATATGGTATCAAGCAAAACTCTTTCACTCCTCTGGGTTGTGATTTAGAAATTCGATGACGTTTCAAGATTTCTGAAAAGTCCAACGGTAGAATCCTAGAAAAGTGGCTAAAGTTTCTTTCAAGTCATTCAGTTTAAAGAAATAGGTTATTGAATTTTACGCCCGCCTTTTTTCGTAGATTTAAAGATTGGGAACCAATGCTGTCTTTTCAGTACCATCTTTCTTGGATTGATTACGATGAGTCCCTTGTATCCCTGGGCTAAGATTTGCTCCGTTGACCGAAGCGCCATCATAAAGTCAAAGAGCACAGGGAAGCAATGACTCCAGGTCATAAGTCTATGTCTTTCTTCCATAGATCCATACATAAAAATGTATCTATACAACAACAGAAAGCGAATTAAGAAAGAGAAAACAGAAACAAAACGAGACCAAATAAATCCTGTTTACAATCAAGTAATGGAATTTCTGGTGCCTCAAAGCACGATCGAATCAACGAATCTAGTCTTTGTCGTTATGCATAAAGATGTACGAACAGATTCAAAAGAAAATATTGGTAGAATTGTGATAGGCGCAAATGCGAGTGGACGTTGTTGGGAACACTGGAAAAAAGCATTGTCAGCTGATGGGAAATTAATTGCACAATGGCATCAGTTATGGCATTAACATTAGTGGTATTGTTTAGATGTGTCAGGAGGTACGAACAGAACCAAAGAAAATATTGGTAAAGTTGCATGGAGAATTGGCCAGTTTCAACTCTTTCATAAGCAAAGACACAGAACATAGGGCAGAGAGCGCAAAAGTGACGCAAAAACTGTGAGAAGAATAAATAATTCTGCTCATTAATCGCAGTTTTAAGGCAAAGACTGCCTTGTTGCATTATTGGGTTTAGCTTTTACAAGAAAAATTGTAAATTGTTCAAATCACATCGCTTTCAGTTGAAGCATGGGGGATTTGGATTGGTGAATGCAACTGAAGTAGCTGTTGAAAGACATCAAGTTTCAAAGCATAACAAATTCGAAACTTGACAGTAATTCACCAAAAAGTTTGTTAAAGTAAGTAAAAATGATTTGAGTTGACAAATAAAATGACAAGCTACAGATTCCCAAATAAAAGATTCTAAGTTGCAAGAGAATGTGGCAGGAAAATGTTCAACAATGCAGCTTTGAAATATGAGTAGAATTTTTACATTCCAATAAAAATTTGCAATACAAATTTACTAGTTACACTACATACAGAATACATAACGACACTACGAGGAAGATGCCACTGGTGCAAAATACTATGACTACTCCGTAGCATCACAAAAAACTAAGACAACTTACATATGAATTACGAAAGGAAAATAAATACAAGATATGCAAAAAAAGAAGCAAAGAACACTCAGTCTTAGACTGCGTTCACACGATGCCAGCCCATTTTGAAAACGGTGAATAATGTGGCGGCTGCAAAATTTGAGCTAGCGTTCACACGATACCGGAACATTTTGAAAACGGTAGGAAATTTGACGGTAAAAATCTCGTTGCAAGACTTTGATGCCAAAGAAATGTACCTATATCTTAAGAACCGATCAGTCTTGATCCAAAAGCATGGCAAAATGCTCTTTTTTCATCATTTTCGAGTGTTCACTCAATGTTATTTCCAAACTGTACAGGTTAGAGTTCCGTTTACAAAATCTACCGTTTTCAAAATCTGCCGGCAAAAAATATGCCGTTTTCGTGTGAGCAGGAGGCCTATCCGTCACATTTTTCACCGTTTTCAAAATGTGCCGGCATCGCGTGAACGCAGTCGTAATCTAGATATCTGGTGAAAAATGTCCCCGAATGATAGCAGAAAAGATATTTGCTGAGTTATGAGTAATTTTGCGTTTCCACAGACCTCACCTCATACATAATTTGAGACAGACTTTACATATGATAGATGACCAAATGATTACTGGCTTACTAGGAAGGGGGGGGGGGTGGGACGGCGCGAGATATTTTATTCAAAGGTACCAGTACTATGTGTAAAACGTATTATTAACTCAAGGATGCTTCTATTGAGATTGTTTGGAAAATTCTGATCGCCGTACAGTAACATTTGCAACAGAACATCATCTGCAAGATTTGCATTTCCATATGATCGCACAAGAATGTATATTCCAGCGAGGAGATCATTCCTTTGAACACCAAAATAGGCGCAGAGCAACAAGAAGTAGATCTGATAACGGGCTACGCTCCAAATTTAGTTGTTTATCTTTGTACAATTGCACTACACGCAACAAGGGGAATTTGTTGAAAAAGAGGAGACTTTCTAGCTGCTTTTGATTTATTTTCCAATCTTGCATCTCATCAACTGGCCAAACTAGAACTGGCCATTCCTAAGGGGTGGAAACTCAAGTCGAGGGATGACGGGGACGTGCCGCCCAACATTTATTGGTAAGAGCCACGTTTCAGGCTTTTCGATTGATTTTCAACCCATTTCTAAAGATTTTTGGGACAAAAGCCTGTTGAATTTCTCACAAATCAAGATTCATTGCAAATTGAATATAACAATATGAAGGTAAAGTTACCACGAACTAATCTTAAAAATTAAAACGAGAATGATCCAGCGTTGCAATACAAAACTCGACACATCTTTTGTTGCAAGTCAAGAGCTGCCGATTTCTGGCGGAAAATTTTAATTCTGAAGCCCATATTTAAGGGTATTTGAAGTCCTAAACCCACCTATATGGGCGACATGTACCCGTTACCCTTTTTATGAATGTGACACTCAGGGAATCATCCATGAAAAATGGCTAAGCCAAAATCTTCGAGTAATTAGCTGAGGAATTTGTAACCCTATATTGTTGTGAAAGGTCAAGACGAGGGCAAAATAATACTGAAGATATTCATTTAATAAACAAGTTTGCTTATTCAAGTTCAACGCTAAATCACAACATGAATTGGGTAAGTAATTGAATAACGCAACACCCTGTAATTGTATCTGGGAACTGGTGTTTGCTGGAAATTACGGTGGGAATTGCGTACATATTTTCAATGCAAGTTTTGGATTTACCACTAGGATAAAACTTACAGGAATATGAATTTACATCGCATTACAGTTCTGCTGCATGTCTTCTTTCAATAAATCAACTTTTGTGAAGAGAAGCAGACCGAAAATGCTGTGAAACGTAGAGCTTGCAGTTTTAGCGAATGTTCTAGATCTGGCCTAGTCCAGCAAGAAACGAGCAAAGATCAAATATCGCGACATCAAGAGTTTTGCGCTTGGTCAGGTAACCATTTGAGGATGTCGTCAGCAAGCAAAGCATGAATGTGATTGGCTGGCAGGTGACCAATTATTCACTGGGAGCCAATGAGCTGAGTTCACAAACCGAACCCGGAATGAGAAGCTTTGCAATCGAAGCAAAATAATAAAAGATGGCCTCGTAAATTTGTAAAAATACAAAAAGGTAAGAATCATTGTAAACAAAATTGATATTACATTTGATCTTAGAATCTTGTGATAATTTTTGTCGTAATTTTTTTGCATTTGGTTGTCAGTGGAAATCTTGTTGCTCAGTAGGCCATCAGTATGTTCATTGCCGCTCATGATTCACTGCACTCGTTAAAAATTCAGCTCCCTGATATTTTTTATGAACTTCAAAGATTAGCTTCAAGATCTAGTGATTCGTGCAAATATAACGCTGCTTTAAAAACAGTAACTGCATTATGAAGACACTTTGCTATAAGTCACAATATCCAGAAAATGCGAGGCTTGACCTCAGGATTCGTGGTTAGCTCCTCTGCTATTTATCTTTTGAGGTCGATGCTTTGCAGGATTGATTTAGAATGATATTGCACACTTATCTGATTGCTTAAAACGTGTACTGTGCTAGCTATGGGAGTGCACACTACCGGCCTAAGAAGTTTTCTGTTTACATGTAGCTTTGTAGTGTCTGGCCTTAAGTACAATTTAGCAACAAGCTCATCAATTATTGTATGATTGAAGAGCAAAGCAAAGGTATAGAGTGCAGCTCATTTCTAGAATTTAAGATACAGAATAGGGCAAAAGCTAGTTGACCTAAAGACCTCGAGGGTGATTCAAATGCAGCTTCATTTAATTGAATCAATCAAAGTAGCAAGAGCAGTGTTTACGCTTACATTTCACCAACTTCTTGATAGCGTCTTAATTTGCTATTCTATGTTTTATATGCGACGTTTATGCGAGTTCATCATCAACTCAAGGAACTAATGCTTTTATGCAAGTTTAGGTTCGGACGTACTTTGCACGTGGGTGCACAAAGTCCTCTGCATGACTCTACAACTCCAAACACACAGTGATTTTTATATGGTATTTAAGGTGCCCTGACATTTAAGTTGTCAGATTTTCGCTTAGGTGCTTTCAGAACAGGCTCGACCTACGGCTGTGTTCTGGTGAACATTTCAAAGGATGTAATGTTTAATAAGACTGTGCCTGTGATCTAGAAACTATTGATAAAGTGCCTTCCAGGCAAGAAAGAAAAAGCGATAATAAACTTTATTTTGAAAAGCAATTTGTCTCCCCGACAAAAAGAAAACTTTCCTTACTGGTTTGTCTTAGTATTGTTGATTCTCTGTTCTTGATGAGCTGTGAGTTGAGTTGTTATGAAGACTTTCTAATGACAAAAACGTGCTTTCAAAGTAGAGTAGCCCTTTTGACACCAATTGATTGCATCTTCTACAGAGAAATGCGAAGACATTTGTCGTTGGTCTTAGCAGTGCTGGCAGCTTCTGGTAAGATCATTACTTCAGAGTTTCATTCTCTACTGCTCTTTAAAAACCTTTTGAATATATCAATCCCTTCATAGCAGTGACAGATTAGTAGCCAGGAGCACTCTATATGCATCAAGCCTAAAACATCCAGCTGGAAGAGGACCTTCAATGCACATTTCTATGCAGAAAAAATTAAAGACCTTGATCCCCCATGATCTTTTGCCGTCTCACAGTGATTTCATACTGAATAAAGGCGATTTTGGCGTTGCTTTATGTTTCGTCTTCACAATATTCAAGGTTCATAATCGAATTTTGGCAATTTTTCAAACGTGAGCACTTCTTTGGGACGCCCGGTATGTCTCGACTATATTGAATTCAAAAAACGTTGTTAACGTCCAGTACGATGTTGTGATGGTTCGGACTTGTGAAGAGAGTCTGTAGGGCTTTTTCATTCATTTATACACGGTGGTTCCATCAGTCAGGGGGATTGATTTTTAAGGTACAAACTTTATAGCATCAAACCAGAATAAACATTTTCGCCTTTGAAGGAGAATACTCCAGCAGAATTTGTCTTAAATGTTTGATGACGTTATTTCTTTGTTCATAGCTGTTTCAGCAGAATTGCTTTGGCCATCAGGGACATACGGAATTCCAGAAGCTGTGACAGGCTGTCCAGAATTTGGCAGTACATCATGGAGGAGAGGCTATACATATCATGACACAGCAGATATTGAGCCTTCGAATAAGAGGTCAGCGAATTACCATTTTGCTGGAAATTTCTCACAACATGGAATTGAGCAGAGATTTTGTATCAAAGATAAGCCTGAAGGTGGCAGTGAATTCTGGCCAGAAGGAAAATATTGCATTTACAAGAAAGGTTTGTATGAGTCTTTCTAATCATGCTTCACTGTATAGGCTATTGATGGTTCATGGAAAATGACATTTAGAGATGGTTTTTACTGGCAATTACGATCTAATGCGTAACTATGAGACATATTTTACCGGATGAGTAAAAAAGATGAAACGTTTGGCGGACTGTGCAATGAAAAGTACGTGGCAGATTTTCAAAACCAAACTATCAAATGACATAAAAAAGGATGATGTTCAGAATCGACCATAAAAACAAATAAAGATCATGCCATCTCTTCTAGGTGTTTGTCCAACTGGCATGGACGAAGGATCAATTAGATGGGACGATGAACACTCAAAAGTTGATCAGAGAAATCGTCATGTAGGAGTTGTACCTGATGGTAATTATGATGATACATCAACGGAAATCAAGTACTGTTGCAGCACAAAGGGAGATGTATCTAAGCCTATTAGCTTACCAAATACAATGCCATTCTACCTGATGACGTATGAATCACCGACTTGTCAGAAAGTTGCAGGAATGAAGGTTTGTGATCAATTCTTTTCTTTGAACCATTGTGGAATAAGAAAGGATTAAGATCTCGACACTTGCCGTGGTGTGAGATTAAGAATTTTGCACCAGTCCATTTCTGTTTGTTTCTATTTCGATTTCTATTTAGCATCCAATAGTACCTTAGAATTTAAGATACTGAGAAACTAAGCTTATCGAGCAGGGTCTTGGTACTTCCTGAGACTAATTACATATTCGTGGTTATCGCTATTGATTGAATGATAGGCGCTCTAACTACGACTCTTGGACTTTGACATTAAAATTGGGATGAAGTTTTCCATCCTCGATTTCATGAATAGATTTGGAAACCATAGCAACACTACACGAAAAGCTGAAAGCTGAATATTTCATTTTGAATGCATAAGTTATGTTAAATATAGTACATAGCCTAGAGCTTGAACTAGTAAACGTTTCGGGCTTGATCCTTCGTCCGTCGTCAAGCTCGTAACGAGGGGTCAAGGCCCACTGACGAAGGGTCAAGCCCGAAATGTTTAATATTTCAAGCTCTAGGCTATATACTATATTTTACATAATTTATGTATTCACTGGTTATCATAGACGCCCGCACAGCATAGGCTCCAAATCTTTGAATCTACGAAGCGAAAAAAGGTGGGTGTAAAATTCAATGACTAATTTCTATGATTCTACCGTTGAACTTTTCAGAAATCGAAAATGTTTGTCGACATTGTAGCCTATTTTGCATTTCAGCTCATTTTGCGATGTGACGTCATCAAATTTCTAAATCAAAAACCAGAAGAATGAAAGAGTTTGCTTGATACCATGTTGCAGGCATCCATAAACTATGATTTTCTTGAAATTTATTTGATCTTTCCTCGATAGGCTTAATACTTTTAAGCTTTTTTGAAAATTTTCCTGAATTCCTAAAAAAAAGAAAAACACAGTAACTCTGAAAATATTGAAGATTTCAGAAAAGTCCAACGGTAGACTTACAGTGTATTGTTTCATTTGTTGTCAAACGAAAGATATCGCTCATCAAGGGCAGTTATCGAATATCCATGGCAATGCATTTGCCCCTAAATTTGATACAGCTTGTCTAAGGTACCTTTTTCAAAGATTTACACAATTAATTATCATATCATCTGTCTTTTCTAGGTCTCGAGTGAATTCGTTAAATTTGATGACAATGATAAAGGTAACACAAACGCTGCTATAGGTGCACATCCATATGGACCCACTGAAGATAAATTCAATACCAAGGTTTATTACTGCTACTATGAACCAGGTAATCTAATGATTTCCATACCTTGGAAAGTGCAGGATGAGTCAGAAAGACGTATACACTCTTTGAAAAATCGTAATACAAGAACTGTATTACTGACTTAAAAAATTACAACTTTGCAGCCTAACTGAGAGTTTAACTTAATTTAGAAAGTTTATTCTTTATTTCAATGCATTATATCAACCTCGATAAAAATTTGTGAAAACCAGCTTCTGTTGGCTTTTTTTAAGCTGTACGTTATTGGTTCAATTTGATCCACATGTCAGTGACTCAACGAATTTTTCTTTCAAAACAAAAAAATTGGTCACACTCAGAGAAAGCGTATTTTTGCTAACAACAGATTTTCTGTAAGTTACAAAGTAATTCAACTGTTTTCAGCATTTGCAGACGGTAGAAAGTGACTCATTTCATCATCATTTTCACGAAAAAATCGTAAGCTGCAATTTCTGCTGTGTAAAAACTCATTTTTCATCATTTTGAGTAAAGGGATAGAATGATAACCAGGGAAGCAAGAACCTATGACTATCCCAAGGGCCATAAAATAGAACTTTAAACCAAGCTACATCTAAATATATGATGCAAGATGCAAAAAGCTACATATAAGCGATGTTTACTGACAAATACACAAACGAAAATGGAAACAAAAACAAAATGACTTAAGAAAAGGACTTTTTGGCTGTGTGGTATGAAACAAAGGTTTGATTTAACCCCCCGGGGGGGTACTTGACTAGGGAAGAGACGGGGGTATGTGGCAAACCTCTCCACATCCTGTACCCTGTCGCATAAAATATGTCCCAAAAGTATTACCTGTCGCATAAAAATTTTGCCAAATTCCATTGTTTCAAGAGAACTCTAAAAGGCATCCTTCCACATGGTACCCTGTCGCATAATTTTTACCGTAAAAGGACACCCTGTTGAGCGGCACATCCCGTCAAGTCAAGTATGGGAGTACCCCTCCCCCCGGGGGATTTAACTTGAATAAACCGACCCGTTTTGTGAATAAAATCTAGGGTCAGTTCGAGTAACTATAGTATCAAGATGCCAAACTTAAAGCTTTTTCCTGTCCAAAAATTTGTGTGCCGTTTGTCTAAAGATGGCAAGCTAGCTGCAGAATATATATGCTTCAAGCTTTAATTCCTAATCGAGTAAGTAGGAAACTTACCAAAAATCTGATCCTTGAAATAGCACATTCAAGTTTTGACACCAGCGGGTCTTGCAGCAACATGATCCTCAAGCGACTTCTCAAACAAATGGCATACCATAAAACTCCTTTCAAGATGCACTGGCCTTTGAGAATTGAATAGCTGTCCCATTACTTCATCTCAAGCGATGTTTCGGAGGAATTCGGCTACAAAAAAGAAACAGTTGACATTTGTTTATTGCAGAAGTGCTCGAAACCGATCTACATTCACCCTTGAAGGTGCAAGAGTTATAACCTATGACTGTGTGACATTGCATTCCATTGATAAAAAACACTTAACTCTCTCTGCAGGAGAAGAAAGTACCGATGATCTGGGAACTGGGAAAAGTATACAAGATGATAAGGTAAGCTGACCTGTATAAAATGTCAATAGTTATCAGATTCTTTTTTGAACTAAATGACCTTAAAGCTACTTTGCCACTACTCTACCGTTGTTATGTTCTAAAATCTTACGTTGCGTTCACACCAAAGGCTTGTTTTTGCGTGCATGCTTTTGCTGGCGTGGGCTTTCCCGTTCAGATTGGTATGTCCCTTGGAGCCCGTATAGCAGGTCGTTTCTAGTTCTGAAATGAAAAGCTCAATATCTGTCTCGCTTGCGCGTGCGTTTAAGTAATCTGCTTGCTTGCAAATATCTGAACACTCTAAGGGATTAGTATGGCAGAAATCTGCACGAGCGTTTAAGCACTTACAAAAGATTATGCAATGTGAATGCAGCCTTAGACATTCTAGCAGTTGAATTCAGAATTAGAGGATTTTCTCCTTTCAAAAATTCAAGAAAAATTGTGAAAAAACTGAAGCCATCGTAGTTTCTAAAACTTTGATAAACAGAATGATTTCTAAGAAAACAATGGTTCATGAAGAATATGGTTTCAAGTCTTGCACTTTTCTGGCTCATTATTTAGAAATTTGATGACGCCACATCAAAAAATGAGTTGAAGTTTCGAAATATATCAAAGATCTCTGAAAAGTCCAAGGGCAAAATTACGGCAAAGTAACTAAAGTATCTTTTAAGCCATTCGGTTCAAAGAAATAGATCTTAGAGTTTTACACCGATATTTTTTATTATTTGGAATCTACAAGAACTCGTAGAATCGGCTCTGATATATTAAGCCTCCTTTTTGATTAAATCGTAATTCATCGCCGACGGCTTTAGCGACGAAAATTGTTCAAAAGATGGAAGCTTCTCTGGCTTGAAGATCAAAGCATATAACTCGGGGATTTACTTAAATACTCCATAGTATGGTATTGTGCCATTTTCCAGGGTAGCTCTTTGCGATAGAGTCTAGATTTATGGGTATGATTTCTAAGGCCATTTAATGATTTCCAGGATTATGGATATCCTTTTTTGGTAAAGAATCAATTAAGGGTATATTTTTTGTATTGTCTATTGTTTTGCTGTATTGTTTGTATTGTTGTATTGTTGTTGTATTGTATTGTTTATTGTTTATTGTTTGAAGGGTATTGTTTTCTGGCTTTATGTGCATATTTTTCCAGCTTTTCCGGATTTATGAGTGTGCTCCTCGACAATTTTCTCGGATTTACGGGTGGTATTTTTGGCTTCTAAATGGCACAACGTCGCACTATGAAGACTTAAGTAGACCCCCGGGAGAACAGAATAGCTTGCTATTCTTATGGATGTGATTTTTATGAAATGAACAAATCTTCTAGGAGCATGCACCAAAATCATCATCAGGATTCGCAGTTGCTATTGGATGTGGAGTCGCAGGGGCTATCGTTGGTACAGCTTCGATTGTATTTGCAACGAGAAGAATACTTGCAGCACGCGGAAAAGGAAGCTATGATGGTATGGAAGGACCTAAGCCAGATGCTCCTTGAAACTCGATGAAATAATAAAATGTAACGAGCACGTGGTATGGAACACACAAATGATAATCGTATTGGTTATTCATACAAGGCTTAAATTTGGTTTGTGTTTGTGCTAACTGACGTTGCAAATACATGAACCAAAGCTAATTTTATACTGATTTTCGTCAGTAAAAAGAGCCGGGCCAGAGAGGGTGTCATGCTAACACTAGAATGTGTACGTTCTGGTAGAATGTTGACTGTGAAACAGGCTACCCTTTTTCTAAAATATAATTGTCATGTTGGAAAGAGAATCCAAGGGGATGCAATTCGAGCGTAAGAGTTACAGCGGTGCTTAGTCCTGTGCCTTGCCGCATGACCCCCACGAAGTGAATGACTTCCAACCGGAAGTTCCAAAAACAAAAACGGAACCCTCAAGAACAGTTATTTACGGGGTCTATTTAACTTAACTGCATCAACTTTCTGTATTTACAGAACTTGTGAGTTTCGTATGAGGCATCAGGTAATCAGGAGGGATGAAGGATTCTTAAGTAAAGGTTAGACCAAGAAAATGATCAAAGAGAGACCATAGAGGCTTTATTTCTCACCGTCTTCATGAAAACATTCGGGTGAATTAGTCCACTGAGCCACCCCAATCCACCCCCTGTCACAACCTCTGTCTTCATCAAGAGCTTTATTTTGAAAATCAATGTAAACTGGGTTAAGAAGCATTACTGTTGGTTTGAAACTAACGTTGTAAAAAGTCGTATGTAAACTTTTATTTAATCTTGCTACTAAGAAAGATCTTTTAAAAGGGCAGTTGCATTTAAGGGTGAACAAACATAGCGCTAGATGAGCCAATATCATCACCTGATTAGAAAAAAGACGCTACAATTCCCAACAGCGCTTGGATGCTTAGCCCAAGTAACCTAGTAAACCATGAATCCAAATCTGCTTTTACCTCAACCATCACAGCAGCTATCAAGCTTTTGAGGGTAGAAGCAAACTCTGTGATACTTGTTTATCTAGGGAGAGTCCTTCTCTTGTTACGGTATCTTACAGATAGCACAGGATAAACCCGGATAAACCTATAAAAATATGCAAATTTGTGAGAAAACATGCAAGAAAGGTGCAACTGCCCCTTTGAGTGATCTTCATTATTCGTAATCTTGCTTCGGTTGTTGTTCATTCATGATTTTGTAACTAAACTGAGAATTTGAAAATAGTTTGAAATGTGATTCTTTCTTTGCAATGTCTGAGTTTTTTACAGAAAATTTTTGATCAGAAAACCTTCCAGGAGCACAGAACAGTTCAGTCCAGTTCAGTCCAGACCAGTTTTATCATTTTAAAATTCTACAAACATAAAATATTGAAATGGATTATGAATCCAAACCAAATCCAAATTAAATAACTGAACAGCTACACACAAAAAGGAGTATTGTATGAGATTGTTTGTTTTGCCTACTCTGATATGGAAAACAAAATTTCTGAAACATCATTTTAAAGGGAATCTAAGCGCACATACAGGTTTAATAAGATTTTGATGCAAGGACAATAGGCAGTGACATATGCTACGCCATGTTTGGGTAGCTGACCGGCGTCAACAGGAAAGATCGAAATCTGATTGGCTAGAATCTGACAACCAGTAGCTTGATCCACTTTATATGCTTAGATTCCCTTTAACTTGCAAAGCAGCGCTTTATCTAATCAACACAGCAGAAACATGCACGAAAGGTCATAGTTTTACATAAACCAAGCATTAAGCTTGGACTTGGAGTAAAATTGCTGAATTCTTGCTAAAGATGCATTAAAATGGAATGATAATGTTTCAAAGTTCTAGATGCTCATAGAGGCCCCCCCCATAGTACCCCTGGATAACGGATTCACGTGTTGATTTTTCGTTTTTCACGCCATCACGGACTATAAAACAGCATTTTCACGTTCACGCTGCAGAAATTTTAAGAATGCCCCAGAAAGATATTTCTGTGTAAAAACATAGCTGGTGAAGACACACGAGGGAAATCAGGGTAATTCTAACATGGATTTGAAAGTTTCGGAGCCAAAACTGTGAGTGAAATGAGATAAATAGGGGCACAGGGGCTTGCCCCCGGAAAATTTTTTGAGACTACACCCTTCAGAATGACGGAAAACAGCATTTCTTTGTGAAATTTCAAGCCGCAATCACGTGCTTTAAAGTCCATTTCACGAAATAACGACCAAATTTTTGGCAAATCACGCTGCACGACAGAGTCTTCGATCACGAATTCACGAGTCGAAAATATCAAAATCACGAAATCACGCGCCCAAATTAGCCAAATAACGCTTCACGTACAAATATGGGGGGGGGGCCTCCTCATAGTATAGTATTGAGATTTCATGTACAGTAAAAACCCGCGTATTAGAACCTAGTGATGATTAAGAACCTACAGGCTGAAATTCTGAAATTTAGACCCCCAATATATAAGAACCAATTCAGCCTGAAATTTGAAAAACGTTCTTATTCATAGATATCACCAAATTAGATGCAAAAACTCCAGCTGCTTTGTCATCGAGGCTATATGGACTGATACTGTGATATGTGCAATATCAAAGAACTCTAAAGATGCTTTGAAAGCTTTTCATTGCATTCTGTAAAATTTCTGATTCTTCCACGGACTGCCGGTGATGAATGAGGCCTCATGAACCCAGGTGCCTCGTAACTGACGGTAAATAATGGTTACAATCAAGTTTCAATCTGAACAAAAGAAATACCTGAAAACCCTGAATGCAATAAGAACCACTTTAAGAACCTGAACAGCCTAATTTCCGAATAAATACTCAATATATAAGGACCTAATCAGGCTGACTTGCAAAATTATAGGTTCTTATACGCGGGTTTTTTACTGTATTCCAATGTTCCTCAGTTTACTTTTCCTTTTGAATTATTCCGAAACCTGGGCGATGCCCTATTAACACGTATTTTTTCTGAAGAAGTAACAATTTGAGCCAGTACTGAAAATTTCTGAAAATGATAAAATTTTCAGTATCGGAGTTCCATTAAATCCTTATGTTCACTACTTACTGTAATGTACCCTCGTGATCATTTCAAAACAAGGTTATTTCAAGCCTCTCAAATGTATAGAAACTAGGCAAGTACATTCCGAGAAACATGATATAAGAAGTAAGAGGAATAAAGTGAAGAAATGTTATTTAAAAAAAATGAATGGTTTCCTAAGTTAAACTTTCCTAGGCTGAAATTTCTTATTTATCTTTGCTCTTTTGAGCGATCGGAGAGTTGAGCTTCTTATTAACAATTTCATATAAAAAATACATGCAATGCTCTTCACCTGGATATTGAATCCTAGAGTGCTAAACCCTCATGAATCTAAAAGTGGGTTTTTACTGTATTTAGAAGGGTGTAGAAAACTTTGATTCTACTCTGTCATCAGCTACGTCACTCTGGGATCACATGAGAAGCGAGCGCGCAGGCGCAGCAAGTCATTGCGAGTTTGGTGTTCAGCAAAGTCAGACGCAAAAAACGAACGCTCCGCCACCGTTGCCAGAGAAAAGACAAAGTTTGGTGAGTTTAGAATTTAATAGACTTACTTTTTGAATAAGTCAAATTTAATCTGTTTTATGGCAAAGAGTTAACGCACACTCACTAGGTTTTCATACTATTTCCGCAGAGTACCAATGGAGTCTTCTATTGAAAAAGATGTGCGACAACAGGACAGTGATTTAGAATCTAATGCCGAGTCTAGTGCTGACTCAAACGCCGAAATAAAGAAAACTCTTTCGGCCCTTAGCACAAATATGGCCTCAATTACGAGTTTCTTGCAAGCCCTCACTGAGGGGAAATTACAGGTCGGGCACCGCCCGTGTTTGCCCACAGGGCAGTTGTCGTCCACTGGACAAAAGCAGATGCAAGACCCACCATCTGATGGCTTGCCTACGGGGCATTTGAATCCCGAAGGGACAATGTTAAATGAGCCTAAATCTTGCAAGAAGCGAATGGGCGATGATGCAGCCTCATCTTCTGCTCCCATAAAACAAGCCCGTACTTTTGAAATTCGCGATGACCCTCACGATTCTATTAGCATTCTTGCTAGTGACGATGAACTTGAAAGTGACGCTACCTTTGAGCCAATTGAGCCAAGCGCCCTGCTGCAGCATCTAGGCGAAGACCTAGAAACTGATGAAAAAACAAGCAACGATGTGACTCAGGAATTAGCGGCGATTGTCAATAAACGTTGGGGAAAACATTTGTCGCCCGAAAAACTTAAGGCTATTTCAGAAAAATATAATCGCCCAGCTAACTGTAAGGAAATGCATCCCCAGATTAAGGTGAATAAGGAAGTTTGGTCGTTTTTACTTTCCGATAAAAAATCTGTCGACACAAAAATCTCCAACATCCAACAAACAATTCAACGTGTGGGATGTATCGTAGTCGACGCAGCAAATTATTTGTTAATGGCTGATATGGGTGACCAACAGGAAGCACCATCAGCAGTAGTCACAAAACTTGTCGATGGTATCGTATTACTTGGTCACGCTACCAATGACTTATCTTGCCTCAGGCGTAATGCGTTAAAAGCTGCAGTAAAGCCTGAATATAAGGCTCTCACATCACGAGCTATTGATCATAGCCAATACTTGTTTGGGTCAGATTTTACAAAGGAACTAAAAGAAGCCGAAGAATCTTCTAAGGTTTCTAAAGCATTTCACAGTTTACGCCCTAACGATAACAAGTTTCGAAACAAACCGGGCCCATCAAACCAGTCTGCTTACAACAGAAGAAATGATTTTTTATACCGAGGCCGCTCACGCCCGCCGTTCCGAAAACGAAACTTCTACCAGCAGAAAAATCAGAACTCGAACCAGCACAGCCAACAAAACCAACGAACCGCCAAGAAATTTTAGACGAATTACAAAGAATTCAAGAGTCAGTTGATGTAAGTGAATTTTCTGCTCGATTACCCTATTTAATTTCACTTTTGACACTTGAATGCGAGTCTTTTCAAGCCGGTAGAATTTCTAACTACCTATCCGAATGGAGAAAAATTACCTCTGACCCTCAAATTTTGTCTTACGTAACAGGAGTCGAAATAGAACGTAAAGGACTTCCCCAGGAAAAAGAATCATTGACTCAAAGGGAAATTAGGTTCACCGACAAGGAAAAAAGTCTTATCGAAGAGGAGATCAGTTCTTTGTTGCGAAAAAAGGTAATCGAAACTGCGAAACCATGTGTTGGTGAAGTCATTTCGCCTATATTTTTAACACCAAAACCAGATGGGTCATATCGCATGATATTGAATTTGAAAAAGTTTAACAAACAAGTTGTTTATCGGCATTTCAAAATGGACACTTTGAATACAATAGTCAATTTGATGTCAAAAGACTGCTACATGGCGTCACTTGATCTAAAAGACGCATACTACAGCGTACCGATTTCTAAGAAAGATAGAAAGTTCTTACGTTTTCGTTTCTATGGTAAAATGCTTCAGTACACGTCATTAGCGAACGGATTAGGGTGTTGCCCACGCCTCTTTACAAAAATTTTGAAAGTACCTTTATCCACCCTACATAAAGCAGGTCATATAACAACAGCCTATATTGATGACTTATATATTCAAGCGGATACCTTTGAAAATTGCGTTAGAAATGTCATAGAGACAATGCGTTTATTCACAAAGCTTGGATTTGTGATTCATCCAAAAAAGTCATCATTCATCCCATCCAAGCAATTAAAAATGCTTGGCTTTATTCTGAATTCAGAAACGATGACTGTTTCCCCAACAGAAGAAAAAATCAATTCAGTGACGCATCTTTGCAGTCAGGTGATGCAAAGAAAGCACCTGCCTATTCGCCAAGTTGCACAAGTCGTGGGAAAAATGATTTCATGTTTTCCAGGCACCCTTTATGGGCCTTTATACTACCGTAATATTGAATACGATAAAATTTTTGCCCTTAAAACCCACAAAGGCAACTTTGATGCTTTTATGCAGCTATCGAAAGATAGCATACAAGAGTTAAGGTGGTGGGTTTCCTTTCCACGACAATTTTCAAAGCCACTCATTGTCCAAAAGCCATCTTTAACAATCACAACTGATGCATCTTTAAATGGCTGGGGTGCGGTCTGCAACAAGGACAAAACAGGTGGTCTATGGTCCATTGAAGAAAAATCGAATAATATAAACTACTTGGAAATGCTTGCTGTATTTTTTGGCTTGAAAATATTCGCTATTGATTGCACTGATTGCCATATCAGAATTATGACTGACAACACAACTGCTGTTTCAGTGTTAACCCATATGGGTACAAATCACTCCCAATCTTGTAACCCTTTGTGTAAATCCATATGGGAATGGTGTATTCATAGAAATATTTGGATCTCTGTCGCTCACATCCCTGGCAAGCTTAATGTGGATGCTGACAGAGAATCAAGACGTGCTCATAAAAATAGCACAGAATGGATGATCAATTCAGACATCCTTAAGTCATGCCTGCAAAAATTCGACTTCAGTCCAAATGTTGATTTATTTGCTTCACGCTTAAATCGACAGTTTCAGGCCTATGTGTCATATACACCAGAACCAGATGCATTTGCAGTTGACGCATTTACTGTAGACTGGTCGATGTACAAGAATTATATATTTCCCCCTTTTAGTCTCATACCCAAAATACTGAGGAAATTACTGGAAGATCAAGCGCAAGCAATATGCATACTTCCTCACTGGCCAACACAAGCATGGTACTCCAAGGCAATGACAATGATGATAGGACCTCCTGTAATCCTACAACCAAGCCAGTCACTACTTCGTCTTGCAACGGACAGCAAAACTGTTCACCCGTTACACGAGAAACTTCGTCTGATTGTATGTCACTTATCAGGGGTAAAGTAAAATCATCTTCGTTATCGAAGCCAGCTCAGGAGATCTTACTAGCCTCCTGGAGACCAGGTACCCTAAAACAGTATGATTCTTACCTTCATAGATGGGCTAAATTTTGCCATGACAATGAAATTAATGTGTATCAGCCAAGAGTAGAACAAGTTGTGGAGTTTCTCACCCAGTTGTTTCAAACGGGTCTTGGGTACAGTGCTATAAACACTGCAAGATCTGCCTTGTCTTCCATTGTTACCCTTGGGCATGTTCCCTTAGGGGAACATCCAATGATCAAACGATTTCTAAAAGGTATCTTTGAGTTAAGACCAAGTTTGCCAAAATATCCTTCCATTTGGGATGTGAGTATTTTGTTGCTATATTTGAAAAAGCTAGCACCATTAGAAAAATTGAGCCTAAAAGAAATCTCTTTAAAAATGACCTCATTGCTATGTATATTGACTGGTCAACGTTGTCAAACTATTCATAAGATTGACATTTCACACACACAGCAACTGCCCAATTTGATTAGAATTACAATACAAGATACATTGAAAACTACAAAACCAGGTCGCCATATCAAACCTTTAGAGCTCTTGGCATATAACAATGATCCAGATCTGTGCATCGTTCGTCTTTTCAACGAGTATTTACTTAGAACTTCCAAATTACGAGAAGGACACACCCAATTACTGATCAGTTTTCAGAAACCTTACAAACCCGTCAGTAAAGATACAATTAGTCGATGGGTAAAAGCGACACTAAAAGCTTCTGGAATAGATACTGAGAAGTTCACAGCTCACAGTTGTAGGTCTGCCTCTGCTTCTGCCACAAAAAATGCAGGTTTGAGCTTAGTAGAAATAATGAAAACAGCTGGATGGTCTAATTGCGCCACTTTTGCAAAGTTTTATGACAAGAACATTATTAAGGAAAACTATGGACATAAGGTTTTAGAGAAATTTACTTGAATTGTACTGTACATTGAAACTTTATTACATTATTAGCATGGGCAATATTTAACCGTTTACTATGTTATAGTTTTGAGAAAATTGCTGAGAATTTCGTTGATTGTGTGTGCTCCTGACTGCAGGGCTTTAAAGTCTCATGTGATCCCAGAGTGACGTAGCTGATGACAGAGTAGAATTTAAAAATTAAACGAGACTTACCCAGTAAGTTGAAGTTTGATTGTAATTCTTCTCTGTCATCAGCAGGAACGAAGGGATCACACCCTCCCAATCATTGTATTTCTATGGATTTTTCCCTCCCTTTTGTGATCCCTGTGTTCCAATTAATCCTGCAGTCACTCGCGTTCAAAAATGACTTGCTGCGCCTGCGCGCTCGCTTCTCATGTGATCCCTTCGTTCCTGCTGATGACAGAGAAGAATTACAATCAAACTTCAACTTACTGGGTAAGTCTCGTTTAATTTTTAAATTTTACTGTATATTTTTTGTTACGTGCGAGCGAAGAGAGCGCTCTCGACTTTCTGTTCACGTGTACTATGTTGTTGCTGTTGTTCGGAATAAAGATTCTCTTCCCCAAAATGGCTGCCAAACTGGAGCGAAATCCTGGAGTTCTTTTTGACCCAAGCTGGATTGCCAATGTGCGAATTAATTATGCTTGTACGAAGGCAAGAGGAGAGACTCTTGGAACAAGGAGGTCAATAAAGAAAGAGTGGCAAGCTGCTTGGTTACTGAGGGCAATCACTTGCACTGATTTAACGACGCTGTCAGGTAAAACGCGGCCTAGATAGTGAAAATAGGGCCTAACGTCTCCCCTAGGAAACAAGTACTAGCAATGTGAAACGATGTCTAAAATAGGACAAAGGAGCGTCTAATCCCTGCATTGTTTTCTTTTGCCTTGCTTCTTTCGCCATCACGAGTTGAATTAACCAAATACAATAGGCTATTTATAAACCTGTGCGATCTCATCTTTGAACTCAGGTTATTCACTTTAAATACAACAATTGAGGGGTTCAGGGCACTGGCTGCTGCCTTTGCCAGTAATATGAGAATTGAGTTTCATATGAATAAGCAATTCCTTATGAAAATACATGTAGTAAAGAATTGTTGCCTGTACAGAACCTTACTGAAACCCAACCAAAAAAATGCTACTAAAACTTATCAAAGCCCTCTATAGGTGTGTGATTCTGCTAATTACATTCCATTAAGGAGGTTTTATTTTGTGTAATATTGTTGGGGATACATGGTACTCCCCCTATTGTTTCCTCGCTTTGTATTCTGCTCAACTTGACCGCCAATCAGCAACGGGGACTATGACCGCATGTGCTTCAGTTAATGTTGTCAACAACAATGGTTGAAGCCAAAGGGCCTAGCAGGCTGGGATCTGTTGATGGCTGGCTAAACCTTCGCATCAAGAAAAAGATACTACAATCATATAAGAACAGCTTTAGTTGCTAACAGTGAAGACAACCTTTTCTATGAATTTACATGTGTACTTACAACATTTCAATTGCCAATAACCACTCAAAGCTTCTTTCTATCCGGCCGCCATGGCTCGTTAATCATGTTGCGCCACGGCAAAATCGTACAACAGCGCATGCGTTCATAGTCCTCTGAGGGGACTCCTAGCTTGCGTCAACTTGAGCCTTCATGTATCCCCAACAAAATAGACCTTTTAGCAATTCATGGAAAGAATCTGAATAAAACAAATTATGATGCATTCTGAAGAATTTGCGAATGTGCACAATGGTAATAGAAGGTCTACTGTAACACCACTCCATGGAACCTCATGTATAAAACTGTATAAAGATCTTTTGTAGAAGGGTTTATTGTTAGCACTGTCATTCAAAATTTGAAAGAATGAGTGAATTAAGGTGACAATTTCTATCATCTTTGTAGAAATAACCTTGGCTTAATGTCAGAATCACATTCCAAAGCAAATGGCAAATTTCTAAAAGCTGACAGTAATTCCATTCTCAGGCAACCTAAATCCCTTTTTCAGGTGATGATACAGCAGGAAACGTGAGGAGGCTGTGTTTCAAGGCGCAAAACCCAGTAAGGCAAGATCTTATTGATGCAATGGGTGTTGCTCATCTTGGTATCACATGTGGCGCTGTTTGTGTTTATTCATCAAGAATACCTGATGCAGTCAAGGCATTGCAAGATGCCAGATCATCAGTGCCAGTTGCTTCAGTTGCAGCTGGGTTTCCTGCTGGTAAGCATTTGTTTGAGCAATTTGATGCTTTGGGAACTAGGGTAAGGGGGTGAAATCAGCAAAAGTAAATCAATGAGTAAAGTCAACTGATAATGGACCACCCTTGTAGCAGATATAATAGTGAGTTTACAAAACCACAGCAGCAATCGTAACTGCAATGCAATATTGCTTTTTGTTTCAGAACTTTAGTTTCCAAAGATTCCTAGTTTCCGATTGAATCTGCTTCCCTTGAGAGACTCTGAAGTTTTCCTTTTCAATTTCACAACTTGGAAACCCCATTTGTGGCATTCTGTACTGCAGATCTAGGCATCCGAAGGAAAGCTCAGTTGTTTTAAATGTTTGTCTTCAAAGAAAAAAGATGGTTTTCAAGCCTCTCTGAGGTATAGGAGGCCTCATTTTGGCCTTATCGATGATATGTTGAAGTTGCATACGGAAAAAATTCTAGCTTTGCGAAATATCAGAAGACCTTCTGGCTGTCATTGCCGTCCTGGTTTCATACACTTCAATAACAGGCTAGGCCTGGCTGTAAGTTCTTTGGTGGCACTTGGTCAGCCATGTACCTTGGTTAGCCTCAATCAAACACCTTTTTATATGTGCTCTTGGGTGATGCTTTCTTTCTTGAGAATAAAGAGAGTCAGTTGGTTGTCATCTTCATGAATTTTGATGTACAGCAAAATTTCTGAATGCTTAGGTAATCCTGTTCTTTCTAATTGTCTTATTTACCCATTCAGGACCAAAATGTGCTTTTAATTGTATTTTCATCTGATAAAGAGCTTGCTAAAACAGATTCAAAACCAATCAACTGCTTTTTTCAGGCCAAACTCCACATTCAATAAGACTCCTGGAGATAAAAAATGCAGTTGCAGATGGTGCTAATGAAATTGACATTGTAATATCTAGATGTCATGCTCTGCAAGGAAACTGGGAAGCAGTCTACCAAGAAGTAAAAGAATGCCGTCAAGCATGTGGAAATGCACATTTAAAAACAATTATAGCTACAGGAGAGCTTGGTTCCCTTGAAAATGTTTATAAAGCATCTATGGTATCAATGATGGCAGGCTCTGATTTTATCAAAACATCCACTGGTAAAGAGGGTGTAAATGCAATATTTCCTGTTGCGCTGGTGATGGTGCGATGTATTAGAGAATATCTTGAGGTAAAAATAGCATTATATCTTGCTTGCAAAGTTAAAAGTCTTCATTTGCAAACTGCACAAAATATCTAAAAGGTCCCATTGAAATTGCGGCTCCACAATTGCTGTGAAAAGTGGATTGCCTAAGAAGCCATGCTATGTCTGAATCTGGATGGGTGACCTTCCTGCTGCTTGACCAAGCAATTCACTTTGGTGTCCTTAAACTACTGGTTCCATGATACGGCATGCATATACACTGGACATTGAGATCTAAATTTGATTTAAATAGCTAGACACCTTTCCAGCCTACTTGAAATATGGTAATGGAGGAATGAATAATTGCATGAAAAGGCAAACCAATCTACTGCACATTCACATTAAAGGGGATGCTATGTTTAGTAGCTGTTGTAGGTGGGAAGAAACACTGCACACCCATTGTTTCTTTCATGAAATGGCTTGTGCCAAGACTGTCCAATACCATGAAGCTAGTGGCTTGGGGCTACAAACATATGCTTTTATTGAAATGTGGTCTAACTTTGCAAGGTAGACAATGACACATAGATTTTCTATCAAGCTGTTGCTAGGTAGCAAATATTGTTGTAATGGAATGACAATAAGGAATTTGTTCATGGTAGCATAATGGGTGAGTAAACAAAATGAGGTGGGTTTCAAAACTGTAAGAAAACCTATAATCTCTATTGCTTTATGCATATGTCTATTGTTTTGCTGCAGTTAGTTTGGTGGATTGGATGAGTCCACTCGAAAGTCTCTGCTGCAATTTGCTTTATCTATGCAATCATACGGGGAATAGCAGCTTTGATTCCCCGAGTGGACCACTGATTAGGAGCCTTGGTTGGAAGACCATTCGTGAGCTTGTCAATGAAGAGTCCAGATCAGTGGTCTACAAGTCTCTCAATGGGCTTGCTCCACAGTACATGCACAATCTTTTCACTAGAAACTCTACTAGTAACTCTCGTAGCCTTCGAAATACGGCAACGGACTTGAGGCTGCCAAAGAAAACATCTGCAAATGGGCAGAAGTGTTTTTCTTTTCGCGGAGCTAAACTTTGGAATAGCCTCCCAGCTGAGACCAAACAGGCATCCTCTATATATATTTTTAAAGATAGCTTATGATGGACTGGCGGTTTTGTTTTTTAGGTACTTTTCTTTCATTTTTTATAGATAGGATTTTTTTTTTATTAGATGTATTCATTGTAAGTAGTTTTTAGCGGTTTTTAGCTTGTTTAATTTTTGTAGGTTTTTATATGGAGGGCCCCTTGTAAATCAACCAGTTGGTTGAAGGGTCTCCCTCCCTAATAAAATGAAATATAAATATAAATATAAATATAAAAATATACCACATAAGAACGTTTAGATTACTCCTCTAAAAGATCTTCAAATTAATGCTTTAATTTCGGAAAATTTTTGCACCATAAAACTGCAAAATAACCATTTTAACAGAAATTCTGTGACCAGGGCCCTTTCACATCACTTTTTTCCTAAATTCTTTCTTACAACATCTCAATTAACTTGAATTTCCTGACTGCCATCTACTTATTGTCTTATCCACCTGAGTAGAAAGTTTATGCATTAGAGGCGCTGGTTCACGTAATGTCAGCAAACTTCTTTTGAATGACAATACCACAGATTTTTGAAAGACCATATTGCACAAATTCTCTATCAATTTTCTTAAAATGAAAGTGCTGCTTTGAAGATGGACTTTTGAATTTTTTAGAGAAGCAAACGAAACATTCACATATGTTGTAAGATTGGAGAGATATCAATGGAATTCCAAGCATGCTGTACCTTTGTCTTGGATTCATCTCATCCTCCAAAATTCGTGCAGAACACAGTGGACATGCTTTTTTACTAGACTCGATTACATGTCGTAGTTTCGTTTTTTGCCTGAACTGATATCGCTACAACTACGACTTATTCCCATACGCTTGCAGAAACGGTAAAATTCCGTAGTGATTCTATTTGAAACCTTTCCGCTGCTCCAAAAAAAAGTTCGATTGAGCAGTGCTGGAGTCTCTATCACTATTGTGTACATTCGAACATTCTACAAAATGTATCAATCTGTCGTTCGATTCGCATTCTTCTTTAGAATGTAGCTGTGGGCCTAAATCATCTGCTACTTTTCCTTACAACCATTGGGTCTAAAATGCCTTAAAAATCAGTTTTCTAGAACTGCTGTACCATCAAATTAGGTATCAGTACTTCGGTAAAGGATCATTCTTGCCACAAAAGCACAAACCGCCTTTCTCTAAAGCACATGCTGATCGGTAGACGACGGGGCGACAGAATCCTGTCGCCGATTGAAATTTTTTTGCCGTTTTTACAGCTCTATGTCCGTAAGGCCCTCAGTGGAGCGATAACAACAACAGCAATTCAACTCAATGAGATGAGCGTAACTTGAAGGTCCTTATGGTAGTGAGGCTACTTTTTTACCAAATAAGGCATAAATACATGTAACAAATACAACTACTGTACCTCTCATTGCAAGAAAGGACACGAAACCAGCGAGTTCCCACAGCACAAAGAGTGACGTTACAGTTATCTTAGGAACTTTTTTCTGGCTCACCCGATAGGTGGACATGTGTGGAAACAACATACAGTAGATTATAGAGATAACTGTTTTTATTGACGGTTGCATGATCCAGCCCCCTTAATCACAGCCTTCCTCAGTTCTGCTTGTTTTATAAGGGAGCTTTCTCAATGGAAACTTACTTTAGTTCTATTTTCCAGTAGTTTGAGATTACAAAGAAACTTTGGATACAGATGTTCTCAAAATGTACTTTTCCTATGTCTTGACGAAAGCCAGCATGCAGTGGCACCCTAATCTACAACCTTGGGGTTGAGTTGGGGCTATGGCCATACAGGTGTTTAAGGAAGTCTCATGGAGGATTTAGGAGGTAGTAGGTAAGGAGCTTGGTTGATAACCATACGATGATGTATCAGACCGTGACAAGTTGTTTCATTGTGTTAAGAGGCTGTCAATTATAACTGTTTGTTTTAGCGTACTGGATACAAGGTTGGTTTCAAGCCTGCAGGAGGCATTCGCAGTGCCAAGGAAGCTTTGGTATGGCTATCAATGATGAAAGAAGAGCTTGGTAATGAATGGACAAAGCCACATTTATTCAGAATTGGAGCAAGTTCATTGCTGACGGATGTCGAGAGACAGCTTTACCATCATGTTTATGGGAGGTAAGCTTGTCATTTAAACCTTAGAGAATGTACATCATAATTAGGTCGTGTGTGGGGTATGTGCTGCCAGAATTTCTGATATCACTCAGTCCCAGAATATGATAAAAAAATCTTCTTGTTGCGCGTAGTGCCATAATACAAAGGTAGTAAGCACTTTGATGCGAATTGAAAGAAGCGACGTTTCGAGCATAACCCGTTATCAAGCCAACGGACTTGATAACGAGTTAATGGTCCTTGATAACGGCGCTTGATAATGGGCTATGCTCGAAACGTCGCTTCTTTCGATTCGCATCAAAGTTCTTACATTTGATGTTATTTACTTGTTTATCTTAGTCCCAGAATATGGACGAGGTTTCCGACAAATGCTTTCGCTACAGCGCCATTGGGCAACTGACATTCATCCCTAACATATTCCCTGAATTTCTAAGAAGAATTAACCCCAATCCCAGAAAATTTTGCCAAAAGTGCAGCCAACTGCCAGATTTTTGTTTCCAGGAACCACTCCAATCCTGTTGCATGTTCCTGTATGATTCGGTAGTAAAGTACCCACTCCGGGTATTTAAAACTACTTCTGGCAATAGCTTTCCCGAAATGTTGATATAACTTTGCAGCCTTTGTTTGGGGCGTCACGGTTGCGACTGGAATGGCAAGATTTTTTTGGGATTCTGGGTTACTTTGCCCTCTATGGGTGCTGGGATGCGAGGCTCAAGGCCGGTGAGAAAACTTTTTACCAAAATACATTATGTTCTCTGATTCGATAAAATCGATAATGATAAATGAATGCATCTTAGTAAGAAGTTCTTCGTTGTCAGTCCTGTGGTCCATAGTTATTGATATTTCCCAAAGTTTCATTTGTTTGGGTGAAATATTTAAAATGCTCAAGGGAGTACTTTCACAGATGAATAACATGTGTAAAATAAATTGTCGATATTGAGATGAATGAAGCTGATTTCGGAGCTCCCCAACCTCGTCCCCATGCCCCAAAAGGAGTCTACGCCTACGCCAACCTATTTGGGCCATGGTACCGGTTGCCGAAATCGTGGTATATTTGACGCCATTTTGTTTTGCATAAATTATCAGCTGCACACTTATTACAAACTCTCTTTTTCTCTCTATAGTCAAAATGATTTTTCAAGCATAAACCATTTGCAAAAAGATTTTGATGCATAACATACTATGTAATAAGTCCAGAAAAAATTTGAGGAAGTATAAAAAAGGTGACGAAAAATGACCGATCCTCTTCCACCGATGCAGCGGTTTATAATGCGAGAAAGTGAAAAAAAATTTTTTGAGGACCTTAATTCAACCCTTTAAAAAGTATTTAGACAATAATCGGAGGTTAGCAAGTGCATTTACTAGGAAAACGAGCACGATTTCTTAGGCGTGAAAATGGGCCTAAGTTGGAAAATTAGGGAACTTTCACCGCAGCTTCCGAAAAAGAATGGCTCGTTATTCCTCCAGTTTTGGAGATAAATTGCAGTTTAAAGTTGGCACAGGTAAAGAATATGGTTTTACGTCGATCTTTTACATGCCGAAGTCGTTTGCCCGGCGCAAAACAGAGGTAGCGCAAAAAAAGGCGCTGGCCAAAATTTTACCCCATTTCTGAGCCCCTCTCACGAAGCCCCCAGGGGTAGTATCGCACCCCAAATGGTGGCAAACAACTCTCAGACGACCATTCTCTTGAAATCTTTTTTCGGTTCTAAAATCAGTTGAGTAACCATCGAGCATCAACTTCAAACGTAGCCTCAGGTCGAAAAAAAAACTTTTTTTTGTTTGACCCCCATTTATGACGTCATAATGACCCTCAAAATTCTTGAAACCCCAAAATTCAGATGTGCCGTGGTCCATTACCCCTTGTCAGTCTCTCACTATCCCCACACATGCAACAGATTTTTTAAAATAACCGTTTGAAATGGGACCATTTTTGAATGGGAATCAATAGGAATGGTCCCCAAAATGACCAAATATAGCGAATTTCTCCCACATGCGGAGACGGAAAGAGCTCAAACCCCATCAACTGGGGCACAGACATAACATTTAAGTATACCAGCAATCCTTTTTTCAATCCGTCGCCCTCCTTTCCCGTGACAGCGATCCAAACTTGACCAACTTCTCGCCAAAGCCAATCAATAACATTTTGGAATAATTAGTGAGCCTTCTGTTGTCGAATAGCCAATCAAATTGCGAATTTGACCTGGCCGGTACGAGGGTCAGTACTGACGTAGGAAACTGGCCCTCGGAACCAGGTTGCGGAGCTCCCTTGACGATAGGTCTCACAAAACCGCATTTTGTAAAACATATCTGTTGTGTCGTCTTCAAATCTCGTTGATTTTATCCACTGTGCTTTAAGAATTTGCTTAAGCAAAAATGCCAAAGCTCTGGTTTGGAGCTGGAGGCAAATTTGCCCTTTGAAGATTAATATTTTCACTATCAACGCACCGATGTCAACAAACGAGGTATCTATGTTCAAGTTAGCTATTGAGGTATGTTTTGAAAATCATTTCGGATTGATTCACGCTATATTCCATTCGCTAGGGTCGACCAAATCTGGATACTTTTTTGGGACACCCGGTATATGTCTGATGATGAATTTGTAAATTTGTACACAATAGTTTTCCAACTTACTCACCTTCACTTTATGGAAATGAAATCCTCGTTCTTCTTTTCAGGTATGCAGCAGCACACGAGATGGCCATGGCCTGATCAATTAAAGACAAACTTTTGTAGCCATTTGACAATTTAATATTCGCAAACAGAATTTTAACATCATACGTAAAAGTCCTGAAGAAGTTAGAATCAACTGTCGTAAGAGTGCTTTCATTGACAAAGAATGAATTAAGCTCGGAGTATAGCTGCTGGTAGCTCTGAAATGATGTATTGGGGTTGCCAAAATGCATTACCAATACTTCCAAAGCAGAGAGCATTATTGAAATGTATTCCACTGCAATCAGTCATACAAATCAAGAGTTATGGGTTATTCTGCCTTGCAGTTATGCTTGAACCTCGGGGTGGGGGGGGGGCGTACTAAGTATATTTGTCCAACGGGGATATGCCGTTCTTCAGGATATCGTTTTATCCTATTTTTTTCTAGAACGGGGTATCAAAAGAAGCAAATTTTTCTGGCACCGGCTTTCAACACATATCAAAAGGTGAAATTTTGTTAGATCAGATTATTCTTTAGTCCAGTTATTGTGCTTTGAAGTATACTTTTCACCGATTTTTTCTAGAATCGGGTATCATTTAAAGACCGAAATTCACGAGCCAGGTAAACAAAAGACTTTTCGTGGACACATCCCCGTACAAATTTAGGTCAACCCCCCCTTGGGGGTTTGAACATACTGAATAGAGAGAATTTAAAGTTGCGATAACAGTTTTGTCGAAAGCATGCACGATTTAAGCCAAATTATGGAGATGCAAGGCAGATCAAGTCGGGAGACTGGGTAATGTGAATATAGCTTATTTCATTTCATTGTATTATTTGATGATCTACGCCGCAAAACGACGAGAAAAATAGAGACATTCGGACTTCTTTCATTCTATTACTTACAGTCAAAGCGGAAGAAGCGTACCATGTAAATCCGAAGATTATTTGAAAATAGATTTTCATGATTGGATGGTTATTCAAACAGTGCTTTATTGTTTGCCTTCATTTTATTCTAATCTTGCTTCCGTTGAGTGGAGCAAGGAGTTCTTTCCCTTGGAAACTACAATGAATAAGATTGTTCAGGGATTTTATAATGCAAAGAAAACGAAATTAGATGAAGATACGGTTCTATTTTGAATATTGAAAACATACGTGGTTCGTTTCTTCTGCTTTGACTGTAAATGGGATCGCTATATTTTCATCATTTGTCTTCTTTAGTTTGTCTAAGAGAGAATACCTAACTGAAAATATGCACACATCCCCGATGTTGATATTTAAGGGGTTGGATGTCCAAGTACCTTTGAAGATAACTAATGCAGTTGCCTTATTTCTACGAGTGAGAGTGGACGAAATTTGAATGTAATTTGCAGCTTTTCAAAAATAGCTTCCTGGCGAAACTGTCCAGAACGCTGTTAATAAGAGATGCGAAAGCGGAAGTCTTTTGGAGGTTTCTTGGTTTCTCTCGCATTTGATGGTTTAAAAACGTTTGAAATGTTGGCATTTTTCAGGCTAATTCTTCTTCTGCTCACAAAGTTTAGTACACGGCCAGATTTTCACGTTCATGTCTGTCTTCATTTCGAAAATATGGAGATTTAATCTTTCACCGTGAAATCAAAGCTTGAACAAAAATTTGTCACCATGAAGTCAAAGTGTGGACAAAAATTTGTCCAAACTTTGATTTCACGACCAAAACCGTCATAACTATAAACTCTTGGAATCACCATGATTTTGAAACGAAAACTGACACGAATATAAACATTTGGCCACCTCTAAAATTTGTACACAAAACAAGATTTTAGCCTCAATGATGCAAATCCTAAACAACAAAAGACTTCCGCGATCGCACCTCTTTTCCTGAAAAGGTGGATTTAAATCAGACATATTTTCTAATTAAGGTTAGCCTTTTTCTTCAGAATCAATTTATTCTGGTCAGTGCATCAGCGACAGCCACTATTTTGTGGTCAGCAAAAGTTGATACAAATTTTGAGACACTTGAAACGATCCAAATCAATAAAATTCTGTTTGAATTTGTTAATTGTGTTATAGTTGCAGTTAGACGCCCGGGTACAGGTACACTTACGTTGCCTTCATTCCAAAAGTCATGTTCTTTCTGTAAAATGACATCTTTTTCTTTCCTTCATGTAGCCTAATTGTGTTCTTCACCATTTGTCGTCGATTCTGTTGACAGAAATGGAAGACTTTTTAACCGCATGAAATGTACCAACAAGCGATGGTGATAAAGCATGGAAAATAGGATGACGGAAAATTTTAATGTTTGAAGTCAAAGATTTATGCTGCTGTTAGCCTAAATCAATTTTATAATAGCTTCCTTACGAAATGTTGTCAAAAATAAAACAATTTGTTGACAATGTACATTTTCTCTGCTATCAATTGATAACAATCCATATTTCTTTGAAGTAAAACATTGGAGACTGGAGTGACTGAAAACAAAATAATAGCTAGACACCCCCCCAGTAACAACCCCGCCGGACATCAGGAATACGGCTGGAGGATTATGAAATAATACATTTTCAGCGGGGAATAAAATTATCATGACGGGGATAGGAAATTTCGGCTTTTGTCTGATGGAGCCTGTATAATTTTCGACGGGGGAGCAAACATTTCAACGGGGAAACAGCAAGGCGGGGAAAGTGTTTAAACTCGAATTTAGTGGGGAAACAAGTTTTCTTGGCAGGACATCCCTTTGGCGGGGAACTGATTTAGCAGGGTCGTTACTGGGGGATGTTGCTGGCGCCGGTTTCAATATTTGAGCGAGGAGGAGCTCTATCTCAAAATTTGAAGCATTTTGAAGGAATAACTCATGGAAGTTGAGTCTTTCTAGGATAAAACTTTGTTCTTCGCAGGAGGAAAGCAAATCGTTTACGGTTGTTCGACTTTAAAGCCTGGTTCACACTTGGTCACTGGAGTCTTCTTGCACAGCCCTAACGACCAGGACCGTCAAGAGGGGGGGGGGGGAGAACAGAAGCTTTGTTTCTATGTAATGATGTCATCAGGCTGGGCCCCACAATTGGCCCGGAAAATCGAACTCTCTCTTTGCCCATTTCACTTAGTAATAACCTCACGGGCCTCAGCCCATTATTTATTCCAAATTTGTTCGTTAAATCAAATTGAGATTTGAGAACAAGCTACAACAACTATTGTTCGTCATTAATGCTTTTTTCGAATAAATAAGCTCTGCCAGAAAGTTAGCAATTTTGTCCGTGTTCTTGCCTTTGCTTCGCTCAAGCTTCATCAAAAAGATCCACAGCTACAGTGGCATGGCGACATGGAGGGTATGAGGGGAAATTGCACCCCATTTGCTGAAAGATGGTCCTCGAGATTCCTTGAAAACCGAAGAGAGATTGTGGGGCACAGGATGGGCATGAATTTTTCCAAGAAAAGGCTAGAAGATTACGTAATTTTGTTGTGTTGCCAAAACTTTCGAAAAAGTGCATGAGACTTTTCAGAAGAAAAGGACTTATATGGATTTTTCATGGTTTTTTTTGCCTGCAAAACAATTTGTGTTCCAAACTGGTTTGTGATCTGGTAATGAAATGTCCCTCGTTCTAAGCAAAAGTGAAGGATGCTGCTTCGATCCTCGAACTTTGATTCATACAATAACTGTCACAAAATTATCAAAGTTTCCTTTGGTAAGTATGATGTTGGGAGATGCATTCTTGCCCCCACTTAATTTGCCCTCGTTACGCCACCGCAAAATATTCTCGAAATTCTCCCAGTTATGCACTTCTGGTATCAGTGTCAAGCAAGGGGCCCGCATCCAATAGTTGCCCCAGGGCCCGGCCTCGCTCTCGGCGACCCTGTTAATGACTCCAAAGTTACCTTGACACGCTGTAGAAAGTAATGGGCACGTGCCTAAACAATGTCGCTTGTAGTAAGTCAACATCAACAAAGAATAGCCTTGGAGGCTAGAAAGCACATCTGCACATGAAACAAAATACAAGGGTAGAATCGGACGAGTGTGCTGCCTAGGCTACTAAGTCAGAGACGTACCTAGTGGCTGGAAGGTAAGAAAACATAAGGGAGGATCGGCCTCCTTTGACGTTAAAGCAAGCAAGAATGGTCCTACCTTAAATAAATAAAACTAAACGCCTACAATGGCTACGCTCGGTTAGAGAATGTCGTCCAGCTCGTCACCACATGTGGCGCCCTTAGGGCCTGAATGTCGCCCTGAATGTCATCAGAAAGTGTTCAGAGGAGAGCTACAATTCTTGTACACATCTTTTCCAATGAAACTAAGAATTTGGGCCTCATAATGAAAATTAATCACCATTCCTATTAGATATTGATTAATGAGAAAGGCCTGCCCCTTTCACCAATGTTCTCATTCACCATTTATCAAGTTTCAAATAATGTCGTAGACTGTCCTGTATATGAGCTAGTTTTTGGAATTTTTTCATCATGCAAATTGAAGAATTTCCTGGAGAAAAATTTTAAGAGGTTTTATAACAGCTCAAACTCGTTACATGGCATGGCCAAACGTCAAAAGTGTAATGAATCACTGAACCATGACCTTCTCAAGTTTTCTCCATTTTAGCCCTCATGATGGACTATTCTTGAAATGGAAAGTGTTCAACAGCAGTCCCAGGACAAATTTCAACCTCTGTAACAAAACAAGGGAGTACCATGTGAAAAGGCAGAGGAACAAGTTACAGAGTCATTGGAACATGAAAAATACACTGATCCTAATTATGTTGATGGAATGATTATCTGTAATGGAAATAATGTGAAAGTCAAGATTGAGATGAAAGCTGATTCTTATGAAATATTTGAACATAGAGACACAGATGTTAGATATCTCAATGGAGATGAGACAACTTACATTTGTGATGTATGCGGTAAAGGATTTAGTGAAAGTACCAATCTTGATGCACACAGGGAAAACACTCATGTTGCATATTCTGGACAAGATGATGTGACTACTTATGTTTGTGATGTATGCGGACAAGGATTTAATGAAAATGGCAGTCTTGATGCACATAAAGCCAGCTTTCATTTTAGACAAAAGTCAAGTTATGTTTGTGAAGTATGTGGGAAAGGGTTTAGGGAATGTTCCCGACTTAACAGACATATGAGAATTCATACTGGAGAGAGACCATACACTTGTGAGTTCTGTGGAAAAGAATTTAGAATCAGTAACCATCTCACTGAACACAGACGGATGCATACTGGAGAGAAACCGTATCTTTGTAAAGTATGTGGAAAGGTGTTTAATCAAAGTGGCGCTCTCCTTAGACATAAACGAATTCATACTGGAGAAAAACCTTACAGTTGTGATATTTGTGGGAGCAGATTTAGTCGAAGTTGTAGTGTCATTTCACATAAACGAGTACATACTGTTGACAAGCCATATAGTTGTGGTATATGTGAAGAGAGATTTAATGAGAGTAGTGATGTTATTATACATGAACAAACTCATCCAGGAGAGAGACCATACATTTGTGCAATATGTGGAAAGGGGTTTGAAACAAACAGAGGTCTTTATATACATAAACAATTACATATGTGAGAGATACTTTATGGGACTAAATGTGATGTTTGTTGAAAGGGCAGGCCCATTGGAAGCGGGGGGGGGGATGGGTTGGGGGGGCTGGGGCCTCCAGCCCCCTGATGAATTGCTAAAGTTTGTTGATTTTGTATGTGAAAAAGGCTGTAAAAGCCAAGGTTGTAGGAATGAAGATTCAAACTTGCATATATTTGAGGAAGCTATCAAAAATGCAATATTTTTTGATGCCATAAAAGTCTAAAATTTCATGGAAAGACTCACAGTAGTTGTGATCCTTTGCTTCCATCAATGGCACATTTTCCAAAAATGGGGCGTTTTCCAACGATCTAAAGGGTATGGTCATAAAAAATTTTTCTGGGGGGCAAGCCCCTGGGCCCCCATCTTTCCTTGCTTCGCTTGAACTTCGTTTCAGCCCCCCCCGATATGAATTTCGTTCCGATGGGCTTGGAGGGATGTAGTTTGAACTGAGTTTGATTAGACAGAAAACAAATTCATGCTGGAGGGAAAGCACAAATTTTTTAAGTTTCATTTGGGAGGGGGATTTTTTGATTTCAGAGTCTCCAGTGGAGCTAAAAAGAGAGAGGGAGATGGGGTTGTGACAAGGTGATGCAAAAATGTATATGGCTTTGCTTGGCTCTTGTGATGTTAATTTTAAACTTAACTTTTAGTCAATGGCTGATCACTGTCAAAGTATTCCTAAATATAGTTAACTTGAACAAAGATACGTTTTTTGTTGGTAAAACTTTACAATTAAGGTCGATCTGCACTTAAGGTGACTCAATACCGAAAATTTCAGAATTATGAAACAGTGAGACGTGGCTGTATACCAAGTAAAAATAAGTTCAAAACAAAGAAAAACACTAAGATGGCTTGCTTCTGATACAGATTTCAAACTGCTACGTATTGGGTGTCCTATCATTCATGTTAATACAAACAAGCAAGGACAAATGTTCAAGTTGGCTATCAAGCAACATTAGGGAGTTTACGAAACCACGACGGCAACGGTAACTGCACCGCAATGTTGCTTTTGTTTCAGTACTTTAGATTCAAAACTTTCCTTGTTTTCTTCTCGAATTTGCTTCCCCAGAGTCTCTGAAGTTGTCATTTTCAATTTCACAACTTGAAAGTCCTATGTCTGGCGTTCTGTACTGTGGATCTAGGCCTCCGAATTGAAACTCAGCCTCTTTGAAGGTTGTTCTTCAAAGAAAAAGCTATTCAGGCATCTCTGAGTCATAGGAGGCCTCATTTTGGCCTTTTGGATGATGTATTAAAGGTAGCGTACGGAAACAAGACTTCCTTTGCAGAACATCAGATGAAGTTCTGGCTTGCGTTGCCGTCCTGGTTTCGTAAACTCTCTATTTTGAGGGTGATAAGCCATTCATTGAAGGCAAAGTCTCATCGCTAAACTCAACCAAACCTAAGTACTGTTTGGGAAACCCAGTGTGTGATAGCTTAGAGATTTTCAGTTGATGTCCACCTACTGTAAAAATTGTGTTGAGTAATGTAACTTTTATGGCTAGAAATGTTATTACATTTGTAAATCAGTTTTTGGAAGGACTTTGATTTCTTGAATTTTAGTTTTGAAGTTTTTACAATTGTTTGCAATTTTTCAAGGCAACCTCTAATAAGGAGATGGTTTCCTCAGTGAAGCCAACAAGGATTTGATCCTGTAAATCGTTCAGGGTGTAACTTTACATCCTCAGTCATTACTCAAAGTCAAACCTAGCCTGCGTACACTTTTGCTGAGGAGTGTTGAGGCTGTACGCAGGCTAAGTCAAATCCGCTGCCTGCAAATTTTCAATCTACTTATTACCGTAAATGAACCAATATCACGAGGTAGATCCCACATAGATTTATGAAAGCAAATGTTATGAACAAACACAAGGCACCAGCTTGAACTACAAGGGCTTAGCTATCCTTTGAGATGTTGCCTGGGGCTTGGACACCTGGATTAAGTTGTGAGTCAAAATCAAAGTGAGTCCCTCTGAATTAAAGGACCCTTTAGGGGACTCACAAGACACCTGTAGTCTCAAGAACATCAAGGTTTTGATCTATTATTACCCGTATTTTTTTGTAAATAATTGGTTTTTAGAAACTGGACTCTGAAGACTTGAATTGCTAAAATGTAAAGAAACTAGGAAAACATAACTTAAAAAACTAAAAAAGAAACTATTTATTTATCTTCACTCCTTGTGTTGCTCGTAAGGTACCTGCATAATGCATAGGCATAAGAAAGGCTTCAGAGAGGATCAGGATCCCAAGGGGAGGGTGTTCTGGAGCTCTGGAACACATCATTTCGACAGCTTGGAGCCTTGGTTTTCTCAAATTTCAAGAGATGGAGCCTCTGCAGCGTTAAAAAGCATGCAATGGAACCCTAAAGCCCGGCAGTTTTGCCTTTGGGAGCGCGGAGCCCATTAATTTTTACCCTGAAAACACTCCCACGGGATGGAGATTCGAAGCCGTGACTCTTTCATAATTCCATATTTCATTGATGATTGAAGAAAATAGGGCCAAGTTTTCACTGTTTCATTAAGAGTCCCTCTTGAGCAAGGTTTACCGCAGGGATACAAGGGACTCATCGTCATCTGTCTAGTTCATGAGCGTTTCAAAACAATGTTTTCGATCTCGGGCTCCAAGTCTTCAGTGAAGACTTGGAGCCCGAGATCGAAAACATTGTTTTGAAACGCTCATGAACTAGACAGATGACGATGAGTCCCTTGTATCCCTGCGGTAAACCTTGCTCAAGAGGGACTCTTAATGAAACAGTGAAAACTTGGCCCTATTTTCTTCAATCATCAATGAAATATGGAATTATGAAAGAGTCACGGCTTCGAATCTCCATCCCGTGGGAGTGTATTCAATTCTTCAATCGAATCGAAAATTCTATCACATTTACACCTTAACAATAGTAATTCACAAATCTCCTGGAGGAATTGCAAAGCTTGGGCCTAAATAGGGCCAAGATTTTATGAGTAATAGTATGAGTCTCTATTGCCCAAAGCGCCATCATCAAGTCAAAGAGCACAGGGCAACAATGAGTAGCCCTAGTAGTGAACAAGCCTTCAAGTAGACCCTACACGTAGGTAAGTAGTGAACAGAAAGTCATAAGAATTTCCGATGCTCCAACTACTCAAAATCTAATAATTTCAAGAAACTTTCAGTTCAGTGCTTGCCAGAGTTCTTGGTTTCTCATGAAAAAGACATGTAATTCTGGAGGAAAATCATAGCCTGCGCTCAGCCTCAAGCATCCCAACCGTGGAGTTCATTCCAGTTCAATTTGACTTGATTTCAACCAACTTCACCAAAATCTCCAAAATACACCCTAAACCAATGACAGCCATGACACTGCAAGTTCAGCAGCAGCAACAACAACATCATTTCAAGATTCATTTTGATCAATCCATCAATCCAAAGAACAGCAACAACACATCGTTCCCGTTTTATTGAACAAAAGACCACCAACAAGATGTGTATGATACTGTGCCCGTGAAGTTTGCAAAGGCTGCAGTGTTTTGGAAGGTAAGAGTGGGCCAAAACTAGACTCGTGAAGAGATCGAAATGTGATTTTATCCCAAAAGTATTTTCTAAATTGATTGGATAAAGTTGTAATGTCTGGCACGCACAGCGGAGAATGGCGGCCTATTCAAAACATTATATTTAAGCAATCTTAAAATGTCATTGTTCAAAATGTTAATCGTCAAATGCATTCACAACTCACCCAGACTTTTCACGTTGCACATTTGGAAGATCTTCCAAGTACAATTTCAAGTATAACAACAAAAAACAATAGAATAATTCATCTCTCAAGAGAATTTTGTATTTCTTATCCACTGAATTCCAGAAATCGCAGGGAAAACCAGTGCCTTTGTTCTTTCAAATTTCACCTGCCTTTAATTGTCACCACAATACAGGGAATTGGCTGGAATTAGCATTCTCCTGTACTTGTTGTCTGACCTCCTAAATGCAACTTGAAAAAGTTGCAAAAGTTACTTATTTCTCTTGGTATATGACCCATAACATCTGAGGGCTGTAATGTTACCTTGTAACTGATCAGTCCAATACTTAAAAATTTGTAGGTTGAGAGGGGATATTTGCAGCATCACACTTTATCATAGTAGAGGAGGCTGTGCCACAAGATGAAACTCAGACTGCGTTCAGACGATGCGGGCACATTTTGAAAACAGTGAAAAATGTGATGGTTGCAAAATTTTAGCCAGCGCTCACATGATACTGTAACAATTAGACAGAAAACGGTCAGGAATTGGATGGCAAATGTACCTACACTCTAAGAATCGATCAGTCTCATCCCAAAAGCATTGAAAGATGTTCTTTGTTCATCATTTTGAGTGTTCACATGATACTGTTTCCAAAATGTGCCAGTTAGAGTTCTGTTTTCAAAATCTACAGTTTTCAAAATCTGCCAGCAAAAAATGTGCTGCTTTCATGTGAACGGGAAGCCTATCCGTCAAATTTTTCATTGTTTTCAAAATGTGCCGGCATCGTGTGAACACAGTCTCAGTCAAAGCTCACAGAAAGTCACAGAAATATTATAGTTATAGTTATAGTAAAGCTGTACATTTGCTTCTGCCATTTCTACATTTTTCTCTTCCACAACTTTCATTTCACATTGCTCAACACTGAGTGGCTGAAACTCAACTTGAAGCAAATGAGGATGACACAGAATCTTCTGTGCTAGGTACAGTATTTATGGAACACCATAACTGAAACACTTTCATGTCTAAATCCCTTTTTAATGTAAGAAGAATAACCAAGCTTTCATCTTAAAAATTTTGGAAACTGGCCAAACAATGAATGAGAATGATGTTTTTTCTCAACTTGCAATTGGCCGATATTCTCCCCATTACTTTCTTTTCTTCCTTCTCTTTTCTACCTCCTTGGCATTTTCTCTCCTTCACATCTTTCCTCCGTGGCTTTACACCATGCATGTACCATTCCACCACTGCAATGCCATAGCAAATATGACGCATCCAAGAAATGAAATGCAATAAAAAGAAAGGACAACACTGGTAAAACTGGTTTCCCTGTGCACAAAGCAGTTTGTCCTTCACTTGTTTTACATTCTGCATGTCTACCGGGTGAGCCAGAAAGAAGTTCCCACTTTTGAAAATTCATAGTATCAAGAGTACATTGTACAGTAGATTTGAATGATTCAATTTCTAGTTAAAAGCCACAAGATTCAAAGTATTTCCTCGCTATCTCAAGATCTTTAGAACCATGGGTAAATTCAACTTTACAAAAAATTCATAGTTGCAAAATGAGTGAAACATGGCCTAAAACATTGATCATGGACTCCTTGCACAGATCAATAAAGAAAAATCAGTTGTTCATGGTTGAGAATAGTCACTGTACATTTATTGCCATGGGACTGAAAATCTTTAGTTTGGTTGCAAAATTGATGATGTATGACTCTTGAGAGAAGTGAAATCCCACTGTGTATTGTTCCATGCCTTTTCATAAGAAATAGCTTGCGGCAGTGGACAAATGCTTGAGTGATTTCTCCTGTGTGAATGATCACTTAGTTGAAGGTATACACACAATCATGTTGATTTCAGAAGAAGCATACAGTACGAACTGCTTGGCCACTAGCTTGGCACATGATAAAAAACAACACTGCATACTGCTAAAAGTTTTCTGAAAATAGTACAGTATAATCCTGTTGGAATCAACTGGATGTCAATAGACCCATTTCACAATAACATTCAATTCGAGGCAAAAGATGTGATTCCCTGTGAAGCAAGAGTGCAGCGAGAAATCTACATCATATCATTATGTTGCAGCTATACATACAAAACAATTTCATGCATTGCTGAGAGCAATGCACGCTTTTGAGATTTCTATCCATGTTAAATCAAGGCAAGTTGATGTCACTGTGAAAGGGGTCTATTAAAATGAATCATTATCATCATCCTAATAGGATTCAAGCAAGGGATAAATCCCTTGTTAAAATTCCTTTATTGATGTAAATCAAGAGAATGCAGGTCATAAAAGGATTATAATGTATCAAGAACAAATTATATACAATGTTAGCTTCAAATGGCAAGTTAAACTAAAAAGTGTTGCAAAACATTTATTTCTGTTTGTTCATAGTTCACTCGCTTTCACTGTCTGAAAATTCTGAATTGTTCCAAAATTCATAATCAGACTCATCATTGACCAAACTGATGTTATCTCTTTCTTGCACAGTTCCATCTAAATGCAGCTTTCTACCTTGTTAAACTTGCCCCAACTTCATTTTGTCAACCAAAAAAATGGGAAAGGGAAAATTAGAAAAGGGAAAAGCATTTCATTGATAACTTTCAGATATACTTATTACAGATGACCAAATAGACTTGGGGTAAGTCTGTTCTCTTAGTGGCTTACTCCCTTTCACCTTCCATCTTCCCCTTCACCTTTCACCTTCCATTGTTTTTCAAGATTGGTATCCATTGCTTGTTCAAGGATATCATCGACCTCTTTTGCGACCAATTTTTGTCATTCAGTGAAATCATCAGCACTGACTCCATCCTTCTATGTTTCATGGATGGCGGTCTGTGCAATTAAATGTTTGTAAGCACGCTGAATCTCCTTTCAATGGTAGATTTCAACCCGCTCATAGAAGTTTAAATTTCTGTGAGGGTGAAGTTTGGAAACTTGTGCCTCTTGAATGCCAGGATTCTCTTCCAGAGGTCTCCTGCTTTGACGTTTGGCAACCAGACCCTTGCATAATTTCTTAGCATTCTCCACTCATTTGTTGCCCTGGTCAAATTGGAGGATGTCATGGACAGTTGTCTCTCTGAAATGGGATGCAAAGTGAGCCAGGCCCTCATTTCCACTATCTTTCTCGTTGCTCCAATTCTTTGGGTCAAAAATGGCCATCTGGTTGTAAATTCCTACTGAGCAGGCTCAAAAGATTCTTTATCACCTTTGGCTTTTGATTTGGTTACCTTTACTCTGCCTGCCCTGCTCAAATGGGTTTTAAATCGAAAACAAACCTGGTGGTTGGTGACCATGTTGGTGCCATTGATGAAAGCTCTTGCTGACACTTGTATAGGCTCTTTGATTGGTGGGTCTTTCAGGATCACATCCTTGTTTTTTTCGCATATTTTGCATCAGATAAGATTTACGTGTGTTCAATCTCCTTCTTTCAGACTTGGAAAGTCTTCAGTTCAGTTTGTTTCCTTAATTTGTAGTAGTCATGATGGATCACAATGAGTGCTGATATGATGATCACAGTTGTAGCAAAGCATACTTTGAAATGGGTTTTGATAGTGCAACATTTGTTTTCATTCAATAAAGGTCAATTGACGTCAATTACCAGGTGTATGTTGTATTAATAAACATTCTCAGCGACTTTTGATATTCAATTATCGTTTTCTGTAAAGATGTTGCAAATTCAGCTTATTGTTGTTTCCTGTTTTGATATGCTGCCTTCTTATTGTCTGTGCCATTTGCTAGGGCTTTGTAGATGGTAGGAAAGGCACTTGTTGACAAACTTTCACACATTTTGACAACGGGACTAATGATTTTCTTCCAAAATTACAGGGCACTGTTCGATATGATTTACCATTTTGTGCAAGTGATCAAGAGCTCCCGTGGTTTGGTTTGTGTGAGTGCTGATGCAGTTGCAAGCAATTGCTCGTTTGAAATGAAAAGGCCTGTTGTTTTGTAGGAGTGACCTAACAATTTGATTGATGTTTTGGGCCCTTTTTCAGTCATTTTGCAACCATGAAATTTTTATCATGTTAAATTTACCAATGCTTCTAGTACTGGTAAAACATTGAGAAAAATCACAAAAATACTTCAATCTTTTGACTTTAAACTGGAATTCAAATCATTCAGATCTGTGTAGTACCCATGGTGTAATGAATTTTTAAAGGTGGGGACTGTTTTCTGGCTCACCCACGATAGCAGTATTTTAAGAAGGATGTAAATATATCTATTATTTTAGTATTTTAGTAGTATTTTACCAAAGCTTGTAATGCATTATTTGTTCCTGTTTGTTTTTCCTATTTCTTACAGTTGGTCGACCATTTCTGCCAATCTTTTGATGTGAAGTGTCATCTAGCTTGTATACTGGCATACATACTAGGTTGTAAACACACATACATACTAGGTTGTAAACATACTTACATACACACATTGCAGTCTGAAAAAAACACAAAATACTGTTTAAATTACTTGATACCCAATTCAACTCCTTAGCTTACATTATTTTGCCAAATATGCACCCAACTATGTGTTTTCATTTTAGATGCCATGATGGAATGTACCTCAACTGGAAGGTGTTTGAAAGAATCCACAAGGAAAATTTTAGCCTCTTTTCTGAAACAAAGAGCAGTATCTGACAGGACTGAGCAACGAGTTCAAAATTCAGTGGAGCACAAAGAATATTCTAACAATGATGACAGTAATGTTGACAAAACAGTAATCTGCAATGGAAATGATGTGAAAATTAAGGTTGAGGAGGAAACTAGTTGTAACGAAATATTTGAAGAAGGAAGTACTGATACTAGGAATCTCACAGGAGATGTGGCAACTAATGTTGTTTGTGGTGAAGTATATGGTGAAAATAGCACTCTTGAGGCACATAAACAAAACAGTAATGTTTTACATAGCGAGCAATGTGATGTGAAAAGTTTCATATGTGATGTATGTGGACAAGGATTTAGTGAAAGTAGGACTCTTGACGAACATAAACAAAACAGTCATGTTTTGCATTGTGAACAAGGTGATGTAACAAATTTTTCATGTGATATATGCGGAAAAAGATTCAGTGAAAGTAGCAGTCTTGACACACATAAACAAAGCAGTCATGTTTTGCATTTTGAACAACATGATGTAGCAACTTTTCCATGTGATATACATGGACAAGGATTTAGTGAAAGCAGTGGCCTTGATGCACGTATACAAAACAGTCATTTTTTAGATTCTGAACAACATGATATGATAACTTTCATTTGTGATATATGTGGACAGGGATTTAGTAAAAGTAGTAGCCTTGACGCACATAAACAAAGCGTACATGTTGTAGATTGCGAACAACGCAATATGACAACTTTCGTATGTGATGTATGTGGAAAGGGATTTAGTGAAAGAAACAGACTTAATGCACATAAAATGAGGGCTCATGTTGAAGAGAAGCCTTACATCTGTGAAATATGTGGAAAGAGCTTCAAGGAGGGTTTCCAACTTGGCAGGCATTCAAGAATTCATACTGGAGAGAGACCATACGCTTGTGAATTCTGTGGAAAAGACTTTAGATACAGTCACCATCTCACTGAACACAGAAGAATTCATACTGGAGAGAAACCTTATTTTTGCGAAATATGTGGAAAGTTATTTAATCGAAGTGGCACTCTCCATAGACATAAACGAATTCATACTGGAGAGAAACCTTTCAGTTGTGATATTTGTGGAAGCAGATTTAGTCGGAGTGGCAGTGTCATTTCACATAAACGAGTACATACTGGTGAGAAACCTTATACTTGCAGTCTATGTCAAGTAAGGTTTAGTGACAGCAGTGCTCTTGTTAGACATGAGCGAACACATACTGCTGACAAGCCTTATGCTTGCAGTATATGTGAAGAGAGCTTTAGTGACAGTGATGCAGTTACCAGACATGAACGAATTCATACTATCAGTGAGAGACCATACATGTGTGAGTTATGTGGAACCAGATTTACTCAAAGTGACAATCTTAGTGCCCACAAACTACTTCATACTCAATTAGAACAGGAGATTATGAATTGATAGTTTTTGAAAAGAGTTACCATCAGCGTCATTCTCAACCAGTACAGTAAAAATCTGTGTATGACATTAACACCAGTGCATAAGACTGGTTCGCATGATGCCGCCACATTTTGGAAACGGTGAAAATGTGACAGAAGCAAAATTTCAGCTATAGCGGTCACACGATAGCGGCGCAATATGAAAAGGGTACGGAATTTGATAGCAAAAAATTTTTTGCAACCTCAAAAGAGTTTTGTTGCCAAAGAAAGTCCGCAAACCAGAAGAATAAATAAGCCCCATTTTAAAAGTGTGGAAAAATGTTCCGTTTTCATCATTTTTGAGTGTTCACATGATGTCGTTTTCAAAACATGCTGGTTGGAGTTCTGGAAATCTGGAAAAATCTACCGTTTCAAAATCTGCCTCCAGAATTCTGCCGTCTCCATTTTTCTCCATTTTCAAAATGTGCCAGCATCATGTGAATGCAGTCTAAGAGCCTATGAACGAAGAATTTTCGGGCTGAAATTATCAAATTTTCAATTGCATTATAAGTACCTCGGGCCTCATTTATGTGCGTGAAGCGCTGCTCGATGGCACAAAGTATAATTACACATGGTCCCGGTGGGTGCTGTGGGTGCAACTTGATAGAAAAAAGGCACACCATGTTCTTCCGGACCATTTCATTGAATACTTTTTCCTCTCACTTTCTAGTTGGAGAAATGACCCCTTATCACGGAAAATTTTATAAGGTAATCCCATTTTAAAGGGGGATCACTGAACCCAGAGGAGATCTGTACAGTGCAAATACTGGTTCTGAGAGAAAGGTTTGGGACTTTTCCACTTAATCACTATTTAGTATACTTATTTCTCTTTATTGGAAAGCGGTAGAATCCTATATAAACTCAAGGGGGATGGCAAATGCTTTTCAAGCTAGGTAAAAATTTACTACTTTATACGAGGGTCTCGAGTTCATCAGAATTTGAATAATTTTTGGTATATTTTTTGAAGAAAAATGCTCCTTATTTTGAGATTGGAGGTCCTAGGATTTTGCTTCAAATATCCGCCTTTCTCAGTGAAATCATGGATGAACGTGGTGTCGTTTCTTCATTAACATTGCACTCACCGGGCACATGGTTGATGCTATCTTTATTCAACTGAGACTGATTTGATTGCAGGCGTAGTTGTTGCACTTGTTTGCCTGCAGGCACAGACAGACTATGTTCAATGAGCCTTGAAGTACCAATCCATTGCATTCGCTGTTTAAGAACTCAGGCTGAGTTACGAATTATATGTTCTTATACGCGGGTTTTTGCTGTACTCATATATTCGTACTGTAAAGAAAACAAATTCTGTTAAGAAGATCTAGGTTAGGAAGACATAGGTATACCTTTAGAATTGTCCTTTGTTTGTATATGAATATGATGTGCTTCTTGTTTTCTTTTCTGCTACAGTTACATGTTGAGTTCAAAGGTTTCCCAAATTTGTATTCGCAACTAATTTGTGTCCGTCAGCGCCATGTCTCATCGAAGTGTTCTGACTCACCTGATATATAAATGAAAATGAAATTTTTAACCAAGTAACAAGGGCATGTAGGTGATGGTCGTTGCCGTGTTTCACTCGGGGGGGGGGGTCCATAGTAAAGGTACTTGGGGATGTGCCGTCCGCAAGGACTTCTAGTCTGGGCAAGGGTATGTCTTTTGGTAATTATAATCGATTCAATCTGGGCAAGGGTATGCTGTTTGGCAATTTTAGTCAAAAGAAATGTCAGATTTTCGGTAATTCCTGTAAAGAAACCCATTATTTTCATTTTGGTCCAGAAAATGCCCTTTTGTAGAAATTAGAAAATGTAGAAATTAGTCTAGCCAAGGGTAACGTTTTCACAAGAATTGGTTCCCGGGGGGGGGGGGTACTTGGCCTACGAACATACGGGGGCGTGCCGCTGGAAAATCTGAAAAGCTACCCTGTCCCGGAGTCAAATTCCCGAAAATGATACCCTGTCCCGGAGTAAAATTTTCTTAAACAATACCCTGTCCTTTAGTTTCTTTGCACAAAGTTGTGCTCTGCAAGGAAATTTGTACGAAATCTATCGAAAAATGTGGAAATATTGCTATCTAAGCGATTTGAATCACATTCGCGGAGTGAAAATGGCCTAAAAACGACCTGTTGGAGTCAAAATGACAAATATGGACCCTGTCATGGAGCCGATTTTTACGAAAATGATACCCTGTCCCGGAGTCGGAATCCTGAAAATGATACCCTGTTCAGCGGCACGTCCCCGTACGGAAAAATATATGAGTACCCCCCCCCCGGGAATTGGTTTCACCAACGGTTCCATTTTGCAACTCTGGGCGGCACAACCCTACCTGAAATCAAGCCAAGAACCGTCCCCCTCGTAGTTTCAAAATGACTACTCTTTTCGTACTTTCATAACCATGAAACAGAAAGGCGTTAAATGACGAGATTAAAAAATGCTGCTGTTAGAGCGTGGCATATTACTTACAAAATAGCTAAAATTCCTTTCAAGCAATTTGTTGGAAATAAAGGCGGAATGATGCTGGGTGAGCCAGCAAAATGTCCCAATGCTGAAAACACGCCCTTTGAACAAAACGGTGCATGCTGGGTAATCAGGATCGATCTCTCGCACGCGTTGCGTTGTTTCCATTGTGCTGACCTATTCTCTCGCGCTTGAAAGTTCTTTCTCGAGCGGTTTATGACGATTTTACTCAATTAAACGAGGTAAGAAACTTCTCTCATATACATTTCGCACTTTTAGCTACTTTATCTTGACCTTTTGGTGGTGTTTCACTCTGAAATATGATACAGGGCATCGTTGATAACAGGCGCAGACGGCCAAAGACCTAGAGTCCCTGCACTTTCAAGTGGTAAATTGCATATCGTCGCAACAAGTACAAGTACCTAAATGTGTGGAAAATATACGGCAGAAGTTTCATACTTTGTTTAGTAGAGTAAACTCGTCGAAAACCTTTCGAAAAACAACTTCCAACGGCGAGAGAATAGGTGAGCACAATAGAAACAATACAACACGTACGAGATATCGATCCTGATTACCCAGCATGCACCGTTTTGTTGAAAGGGCGTATTCACAGCATCAAAAGTGTTTCAAAGATTTGAATAACTCAAATTCTGGTTAAAAGTCGAACAAGGAACATGGACAAGGGTTAACTCTGAATGGAAATTTTCCTAAACATAAAGGAATTCATACTGGAGAAAAATGTTACATTTTTAATGTATGCGCAAAAGGATTCTGTGAGAATAGCAAACAGAAGTCCGAGTTCATGAGTTCAGACAAGAAGATCCTTTTGCTCATTTGCTGACGACCTACTTACTATCTATCGCTGGCTGACACATAGACACATGCACATTGATTCATGCAACAACAACAACAACACTAAAAGAACATTCTGAACGTTCTGAACACTGATCAGTGGTTCTGAACAAAGCGTCATAGCCATTTGTAGCTTCTTTTGCGAACCGGATACCGGAAGAAAAAGAATCGGTTGGTCGCACGATATGAAGTTACTGAAGTTGTGTAAGCTATGAAGATATGAATGAAGCCACTGAAGGGCATCAACGAGAAGTGACTGCCCATATTTGGAATGTTTTGGAAGGTAAGAAAGGGTAAGAATATTTTAGGCCAAGAGGCCGTTCTGCAATCCGATTGGCAGTTCGCCATTTTGCGCGGTAACTCCGTTTTGCGCGGGGCAAACGGCATGTCAAAATCCGATGTAAAACCATATTCTTACCTAGCGACCACTTACGGCACGCGAAAGTCACCACAATTATATAAACCCGGTTTATAATCACCAGATAAACCAAGTTTATCTTGGATCAACCTAGTTTCTGTGATGAACCTACCTAATCACCAGATAAACATAAACCCACTTTTTCTGACAAGAAAGTCACTATTTATACAGGTAAACCCAGTTTATCTCAGATAAACCTAGTTTACCTGTTAATTGTGTCAATAAGAACTCTCCTAATTGCTTCCACAATTTTTTTGAATCGGTATCAAATGTTCATCAATATGGTACACGGCAAGCCTCAAAGAATGACATTTTCTCAACTCGAAAAAATACTTTTCAATATGGTATCAGGTATGTGCATTTCTCTGGTGCTAAATCTTGGAACAGCATTCCAGTTGCCATAAAACAATCATCATCTGCTTTTAGTTTTTGTCAAAAGCTTTGAGCCTTTTTATTTATGAAATGCAATCAAAGTTTATTCTTAAGCAATAAATATTGTCACTCAGTCAATGAATAAATAAGATTCAGAACCATCTTAAAAAAGAAGGTGCTCTCTCCTCGATTAGTTTATCTATTGAGAGATCTCCTCCTAAAGAAATCCCCCTGCATGTAACATCTTAATTGTTAGTTTTTGTGTGTTATTATTAGTATGTTTATGTAATTCGTAGTCATTGTATGTAATTAGTGTTTTTATAAAGATATTGTATGTAGAGGAATTTTAGAATATATGAACTGAACTGAACCCAGTTTATCTGTTGATAAACCCAGTTTATCTGTTGATAAACCCAGTTTATCTGTTGATAAACCCAGTTTATCAGTTGATAAACCCAGTTTATCTGTTGGTAAACCCAGTTTATCTGTTGGTAAACCCAGTTTATCTGTTGATAAACCCCGGTCTATCTGTTGATAAACCCAGTTTATCTGTTGATAAACCCAGGTTATCTCAGAAAAAACCCAGTTATCTCAGATAAACCCAGTTTATCTCAGTTGAATCCAATTTATCTCCAACCAATTCACATTATCAGCAGATAAACCCAGTTTATCTAAGATAAACCCACTTTATCTGAGAGTTTGGTCAGAAATCCTGTAGAAATGGGGGAGTTGGATTCGCAGCCGGAAGAGTTTGGTAATCTTTTGGCAAATGCCATAAGCATTGATACATGGCAATCAGATAGGTTTATCCCCTGTGAAATGAGTCTCTTTCAGGTAAACTAGAGTAGGTTTATCACCAGATGAAGTGGGTTTTTTGATGAAGCTGGTTTATTTGAGATAAACTGGGTTTATCTGATGATAAGGTAAGGTTTATCACAGATTAACTACTGTAGGTTTATCTGAGATAAACTGGGTTTATCTAGTGATAAACTGGGTTTATCTAATTGTGGTGATTTTCGCATGCCATAACCACCATTTGCAATTGATTTCTGAAACTTGAAGAATAACAAGCCATTTCATTTTGGAAGCTGCTATGAAAGTTTCTCTCATTTTCCACTAAAGCCCACTTTCGCCCCCAAAAAAACCATCATGCTTATTTTCACACTACATACACTTGCCCAGACTGGAATTGGTGTTGCTACACCACATTTATGTGGTGGACAGACTCACTCTAAACAATTGAAAGTGTTAAAACTATTTCTTGAAGATTATTGGGGGGGGGGGGTTAAAGCCCCCCCTGGCTCCACAGTCCCTGCCTATTTTTATGACAGAATATATAATAATTCCAAAACCTTTTGCATGAACCTTAGGTTTCGTAGCCATGTATATATATTTTGTCCATCTTCTGACTGAAGAAGGTCTCCTCCGATTTTTTCATAAAGTTTCTGAAAAATTGTCCATCAACCAGAATCAAGGTAAAAAATGGACCGATAGGGAATTTCATCAGGTGATGATGGGCATTTTCATGCAGAGGTTTCTGAGTATAAAAGTGCCATAAAGTGAGCTGACACTACTTTTGGGTTGCAATAAAGCTGAACTAATATTTTTGGGTTGCCTGAAAATTTCTTGGACTGACCCCCCAAATGTGTATGGGTTGAGTACCCCCTGGGATACTGGTAGCAATGATAGCTAACATTTACCTATAGCTATGGCAGTACGCAGAATGTAGCAATTCAGAAACTGGTGCAAATTGTATGGCTGAAGGCAGTTGTATATGTATAATTCTTTTACATAAATAACAGGGCTACGTAGTACTACTTATTTTTAGCTTGGTTTACAACTGAAAAAGAAAATAAAGAAAAAGAATAATTTTTACCAATTAAAAATTGCTGAAATGTCCAAATCCCTAAAAAATGCAAGAAGCTATAAAATATGAAGTTTACAAATATTGAGTTGTCCATCCATACTTGGTAAAATTTTCGGATGAAACAATACTCATAAAGTGTTCTTAATATCTCTTTTTGAAAGTTTCAATTGAGTCACAGTGTTTTAATGATACTGGCAAATAGTTCCACATTTTTACTCAGTAGTGTTGGAATGACTTACTGTGGCCTCTAGTACTATACAAGCAGTTACTTGTAGCGAACCTAGTTGCATGACGATGGACTTTGGTTGCTTTTGCAAAGATCGACAACAAATACAGCGGAGCCATACCATTCATAACGTTTGTAGATTAGAATATAGGCGTTAAACTCAATTCTTAGATTCAGTGGCAACGAGTTCAGTTTTATGAAAAGAGGCTTGCTTCTTGATGTTCGATTGCAGGAAAATATGGCACACGCTCATCGTTTTTCCAATTTGAGTAGAACATTTAATTGACCATTGTTCATATGATGTAGTAATGGAGAACAATAGTCAAGATGGCTCAGGAAAACCGTGCTAGCCAGTGAGGCAAGCGTTTCTTGTGGAAGAAATGATCTTACTTGCCTGATGATTTGCACTCCATAATTTAGCTTTCTGCAAGTCTCCTTGGGATAAAGGATGTATGCAAGGTGTTAATCCAATGTAAAACCTAAACACTTGTACAATTCAGCATAAGTTATCGTGTCCGATGCGAGTTTTAACTGAATGTGATCTTCATTGGGTGTGAGCTGGCTTGGTTTACTGAATGTGATAACCTTAGTCTTATCACGATATGGGACAAGTCTATTTATTTGAGTGTATTGATCACATCAAGATTCTCCTGGATATCATTTGTAACAGAATGAATGTTTTTGCCTTGGGAGAGGGCTGTTGTATCATCAGCAAACATTATCATATAGATAATGTTACAGTAATGCAGATCTGATTATAATACAGATCTGTATTCAGAACTTCAGATGGTAAGTCACTCACGTAAAATATGACAAACAGAGGGCCTAGAATAGACCCCTGTGGCACTCCAGTTGATATCTGAACAGAAGATGATTGAACACCCTTGAAATCAACACATTGTGTCCTATTGTAGAGACATAAGGACAGTCATTTAAGCATAGAAGTGCCTGGCTTTAGCATTTGAAGTTTAGACAGGAGAACTGCATGATCGATCGTGTTGAAGGCCTTTCGCAAAGCCAAAGATAATTATGTGATGTAATGAGGCATTGATTATGTGATGAACTGCCTACAGAAATGAACTGACTGCAAGAATGATTGGTTGCAAGATGGGTGTATGAAGGGGGCAAATGCATCTCGTAATGTCAGAAGAACCAGAAATGCCTACTATTTACTTTCATTCCATTCCATGTTAGTGCAGTTTGTTTTCACCTCCAAAAATACGGCACTCACTAACGATGTTATTGCTAGTTGTAATTTATATCTGTCTCATTGAGACTGTTTCCATTTTAGCTGCATCGGTGGAATGTTCTTCAACTGCAAATTGTTTAGATGCATCCTGTCAGCAAATTTCAACCACATGTGTTCAACAACAAATAACAGACAAGAACATAAAGAGGCAAATTATGAATTCAGTAGATCAAGAAGTATACAATAACCCATATGATGATAATTATATTGAGAAAGGGAATGTTTGGGTTGGAAATGATGTGAAAGTTAAGATTGAAGATGAAATTAACAGTCATGACATGATTGGAGAACAAGATACAGATGCTACAAATGTCACAGGTAATCTGACAACTTTCGTTTGTGATGTATGTGGTCAAAGATTTAGCGAAAGTAGCAGTCTTTATGCTCATAAAGAAAATATTCATGCTAAAAACAAGCCTTACTTTTGCGATGTATGCTTAATAGGATTTAGTTTGGAGGATGACTTTGAAAGACACATTCAACAAATCCATTCTGGGGTGCAGCCTTACCAATGCAGCATACTTAGAAATGAACGCAGACATGGTCATGTTGCTAGAACATTAGTTTGCCATGCGAGTGATGTGAAAATGGAGACTGAACGGGGAGGCAGCCCTTGTGATTTCGATGAACAAAACTCCAGTGATGGTAGCAGTGTGAGCAGACACATTTTTGGAAATGATATTCAAACTCGTGGTAGAGTGAATTGTATTGGAGATAGATTTATTGATCATAACAGTATTCATAAACATAAACGAAGTTATACAGAGAAGAAACAATACGTTTGTGATACATGTGGAAAAAGATTTAGTAAAAGTAGCCTTCTCAGGAATCATAAACGAATTCATACGGGAGAAAAACCTTACATTTGCAATAGTTGTGGAAAAGGATTTAGTGAAAAAGGAAATATGATTTCACATAAACGAATTCATACTGGAGAGAGACCTTACAGCTGTAATGTGTGTGGGAAATGCTTCAAAGGACAGTCCCAAATCAATGCACATCAACGAATACATACTGGAGTGAAACCTTACATTTGTGATGTATGTAGAAAAGGATTTAATGTAAGAAGCAACCTTACTACACATAAACGAATTCATACTGGAGAGAAACCTTACATTTGTGATATATGTGGACAAGGATTTAATGTAAGAAGCAATCTCAATGCACATAAACGAATTCATACTGGAGAGAAACCTTACATTTGTGATATATGTGGACAAGGATTTAATGTAAGAAGCAATCTCAATACACATAAACGAATTCATAATGGAGAGAAACCTTACATCTGCGACGTATGTGGAAAAGGTTATAGCCAACGTGGCGATCCCAAGAGACATGAACGAATTCATACTGGAGAGAAACCTTACATTTGTGATGTTTGTGGAAAAGACTTTTTTCAGAGTGGCAATCTTACTAGACATAAACGAATTCATAATGGAGAAAAACCTTACATCTGTGATGTATGTGGAAAAGGTTGTAGCCAACGTGGCGATCTCAAGAGACATAAGCGAATTCATACTGGAGAGAAACCGTTGTAGCCAGTGCAGGTGTGACGCCTGGAATCTTGGGCTGGAGCTTCCGATAGGGGGGCAAAGATGGGTAAAGAATGCAGGTTTCGTAACTCAGTTTGCCAAATTTCGTTTGACAAGAACCCAAATTTTCCTCCGACGGGAGGAGCTAAATGCTTCTGACGGGGACTGTAGCTCCCTCTAGCCCTCCCCTGGCGCCACCACTGCCAATGTGGCGATCTCAAGAAACATAGACGAATTGATACTGGAGAGAAGCCTCACATTGGTGATATATTAGGTCAAGGACTTACGGCTACACTAACCCTTCAAACAAAGAAAAATTGTGAGATTTTTTGTTTTCGTCATAATCTGTTGGTATAAGTACCACCATTCAAACCAACTCACTTGCAGATATAGCCACAATTGCTTGGAAATTTTTAGCATCTTAAAAAGGGCAATCCTCTCTCTCGAAAATTGCAGGAATAGACATTAATGGATTGCAGTAAACTCACTTGACATTACAGCTGCATCCATAACACCCTGTGCCGCTATTTGTTGGCACAACCCTTTAGAAGACCGCACGTAAGCTTTACTGCTTGATCTTTGCGGGTTTTTGATTACACTTTCATGCATAATCGTCTCTCCTGCATCTTTTACTTTGTTTGATAACAGCCCGAGTTCTCAAAGCAGAAAAGCACAAATCTTTGTGTACCCAACGTACCAAATAGCTTGAAACTTGGCCAACATGGTTACAAATCATGTAACTACGAAACTGTGTCAGTGATTTTTGATAGATCCACTGATGTGATTTTTACAGAGGTCTGAAACTTAAAGAAGACATTTCAGATGGCATTATTTCTAAACCTTGCGTTTTATTAAAAATTTGTGACACGGCTCTGCTGTAGAGGACCTTTAGTCTTTGGTAAATAGATGGTTGTGGTCCTACAGCGCTCGCAGGGGTACACAATATAATATGATACTAGTAACTTGTAAATTACAACATGCGGCCGGGTAGCTGAATCATAGTATTGTTGGATATAAAATGATTTCGAATCAGGAAAGATTGTCCCCAGAAGTGTAGACTTGCCTTAAGTCTTTCAGGTAGACTTATTACCGATGACGAAATAAACTTGGGACAAGTCTACCAAAAGTACTGTTTTTTTACCAAAAGTTTGGCTACAAGGGCTCTTCAACTGGATTGCCTCTGCGGAGGATTTGAAATGATGCAACGAATATTTGAAAGAGACAAACAATTTGCCTTCAATACTTTGACCTTGCAACCATGGAAATGAATTACACTGTTATTCAAATTTTTTTTCATTGACTTGCGTTGAAAGGAAGGAATCTTTAAGAGGAAGTTGATTTTAGGACGCATCTCGAAGCAAATTTACCGAGTGTTTGTGACTTTGCAGTGCTTGGAAATTTGAAGGTAGACTTCTCGAGCTTGTTACGTTCTACAGAAAGAATGTTACAATTGCTGTGACGTAACAAACTGTTTTGGTGGAGAGTTTGCTTCTTTTATTGAACCAATTTGGAATTTAGCTTAGATCCCGAGGAACTGAAGCTTGAAAGTGAGTTTGTTTTGGTTTCTTGTGTCATCCACTGATATCACACAGCATTGCATCTCTGTAAGTTTTGGATCTTTCTTGTTGTTTACCAGGTCCCATAAAAGCTTCCACCTTCCACATTGGCAATTTCCAAGTATTTGTGCGTAACTTGAAATGAAATCTCGAACTCCAGCGCCTTACCAACTTCACTGCAAAGTCACTGCAATATTTCGTTGCTAATTAGGCAATTGTTTTAACAATTGCCTAATTAGCAAGGTATGCGCTCAAATCTCAAATTCACTCAGCTACACACAGATTAGTAAGCGACCTTCGGCCGCAATGATATAATATAATATAATACAATATAATATAATATAATATGATACGATATGATATGATATGATATGATATGATATAAAATGATAATATAATATAGTAAAATATAATGTAATATAATATAATATGATATAATATAATATAACGTAACATAATATAATATAATATATGGGGTTTGGGGTATGAAAGGCGAAATAGCCTATGTAGCCCATTAAAGTTTCTCATACTAATGACACAAAGATTTTTTGCAAGAGCAGTCGATTTTGCCTAAAATGTGGAACAAATCATTTGTGCTTTGCTGAATCAATGGCATATATTTTTACGATATTGTGTGTTTAATCCTTTATCGAATGATATATAACCTTGTTTGGTATATTTAGCGAACGTCCATGGCGAACAGAGTTTCTGAATCACCGCCTGAAGGGAAACTGCATCAGTGATGCTCCACAGAGACTCTGATTTTCTCTTTGATTGTTTTATGAGATCACACATTCTTAAACATGGGTGTGTTTTTCAGAAATTGGCAAAAATAGTCAAATTGGATAGTTTTTCGCCAAAAAATTCATCATGAAAGTAGGGATGACGGCTACTTTCGGCAATTAGAAGAGAGTCGCTTTCTGAAAACCGGGCTGCAGAACCCCGTCCATCCGCAAGTCATGTACCACCCCCCTGGGTTTTGGACCTTGTCACGGCCTATTGTTTGTACACAGCTATTTATTTCAAAGGCGTATATATGCTGAGGTTCCTTTAAAGCTATGTTCAGTAAAAGTTTAATCTTCAAACAGCAAACAGTTTCTTCTACTCAACTTTGCAGACTACAGGGTGGCCCTAAAACATGCGTCCCACTGTGATGGAGCCATTGATACCATTTCTCGCTGTGAACGGACGAGTGTCAAGTTCAGAGTTTAGTATCAGACTTATGCAACAAGATCTCAAACCCTAAGTTGAAATTCCTTCTATCGCAAAATTTCAAAAATGGGAACGTAAGATTCATTCCTGCTCTGCTGCGACCATTCAAATGGAAACAGTCTACGGAGAAAGGTTAGACTTGGCATTAATGATCTTGTTATGACCTTGATGACCTTGTCGTAACCTTTGAGAAAAGTACGAAGCTAGATTTCAAGTTGCAACTAGTCTAAAACAAGGTTTCCACAAGGCTAACAACAACCAGCTTAGTTTGATTTAATTAGCATTTTTCAAGCTATTTGCAAGGTTCCAGCAAGGCTTTTAGGTTACAGCGGCATGACCAGGATCAGTTGCAAGCTTAAGTAAATGGCTATTGCCTGGCTGTGCATGGCTGTTGCTAGGCCTTGTATTTCCCTTGGGAGGGCATGCTTTTAGGCCACCCTGTTCTTTATCAATCAACCATCTTTCTTATCAACTTGTTCCCATTTTAACAGCCATGATGGAATGTTCTTCAAATGGAAAATGCTTAAAAGCACAACAACAAACAACATGCATCAATACAGGGGACAATATTATCAACACATTAGAACGTGAAAAATATTCTGGCTCAAATGAAGACAGAAATATGATGATCTGCAACGAGACTGATGCAAAGGTTAACATTGAGGATGAAACCAACCGTTATGACATGTTTGGAGAAAAGGATTCCAATGCTAGATATTTCACAAGTGATCTGACAATTTATGTTTGTGATATATGTGGACAAGGATTCAGTGAGGGTAGCAGTCTTGATGCACATAAACAAAATATTCATGTTGAAAACAAGTCTTACTTTTGCGATGTATGCATAATAGGATTTAGTTTGGAGGATGACTTTGAAAGACATGTTCAACAAATCCATTGTGGGCTGCAACCTTACCGGTGCAGTATGATTGGAAAAGGACCTAAAAGCAGTGATGTTGACGAAACATTTGTTTGCAATAAAAATGTTGTTAAAACTGAGACTAAAGAAGGATGCAACTCTTGTGATATTGATGAACAAGAATGTAATGAAGTTAGCAATCTGAACAGAAAAGTATTTGGAAATGATATTCAAGCTCTTGCTAGGGTGCACTGCTTTCTATGTGATACTTGTGGAGATAGACTTAATGATCACAACAGCCTTCAAAGACATAGACAAAGTCATACTGAGAAAGAGCTGTACCTTTGTGATGCATGTGGAAAAAGATTCAGCCAAAGAAGCCTTCTCAGCAATCATGAACGAATTCATCAAGGAGAAAAACCTTACAAATGTGATGTGTGTGAGAAAGGATATAATCAAAGTGGCAGTCTCAATACTCATAAGCGAATTCATACAGGAGAGAAACCATACATTTGTGATGTATGTGGAAAAGGATTTAGTGGGAGAAGCAATATGAATTCACATAGACGAACTCATACTGGAGAAAAACCGTATATTTGTGAGATGTGTGGGAAAGGATTTCGTCACAAAAGTGAGCTTACTGAACACAAACGAATTCATACTGGAGAGAAACCATATATTTGTGATACTTGTGGAAAAGGATTTTGTCAAAGAAGCAATATGATTTCACATAAACGAATTCATACTGGAGAGAAACCTTATAATTGTAATGTGTGTGGAAAAGATTTCAGAGACCAGTCCCAAATCAATGCACATAAACGAATTCATACTGGAGAGAAGCCATACATTTGTGATATATGCGGAAAAGGATTTTCTCAGAGAAGCAGTGTTGATAGACACAAACAAATTCATACTGGAGAGAAACCGCACATTTGTATTATATGTGGAAAAGGATATTCTCACAGAAGCACTTTTGATAAACATAAAAGAATTCATGCTGGAGAGACTCCATACATTTGTAATAAATGAGGAAAGGATTTGTTTGAATGACAAACGAAAGATACATAAGTGAATTCATACTGAAGAGAAACCGTACATTTCTGACATGGCTTGGTGTAAGACCAACGAGCACACGACCAAAGCAACCACCGGCCACTGACCGTGAAAACCGCTGACCACAAACCAACATAAGTACATACTACTGACGATAATAATAATAATAATAATAATAATAATATACGAATATTTATACAGGATAAAACACTTCAACGAATCATCGTTGTTATCAACGTGTGTCCTGTTAAAAATACTAAATCAAACTGAAGCTTATGAAATCTCCTATTTACAATTTTTCGATAAAATGAAAGGATAAAAATATTTACAATGGTTCTTTGAGCTGATTAAAGTGTGCGATTTAACTAAAATGGTCTTTAAGGCTATTCTCATATGCAGTAGCATTCGTAATCTTTCTGATTTTCAGAGGCAGTTCATTGTAAATCTTTGCTCCTGTATAATAAAAAGATTTCCGAGCATATTCAGTTCTGATTTTGGGCATCTTCAAGCTGTTAGTGGCATTTCTTGTCTCCTTTCCATGATCTTGTATTGCAAAATAATCTTTAAATATGTCACAGATGTCTTTATCAATGCATTTCCGAACGAGTTTGCAAGCACGAATCTTGTTTGCATTCATTACTGATGGGAGTCCTTCGTTGCTTTTTTCACCATCATAAACAATCTTGAGGCATCGATCATGGAATGCTGTTTCATAAACGATGTTTCATTTAATGAATTTTGTTCTCAAGCAAAGAAGGAATTTCATTCTCGACCAAAAAATCATTTCGTTTTCAAACAAAGAATGAAGCTCTTTCTCAAACAAAGACCTTCATTCACATTTAGTTAAGTTAACCTCATTTATCCAGAACATCTGCACTCATTGTCTTTATAAGAAACTTATGTGACTGCGAAGAGTTTCTTATGAGTTTCTTGCGGAATTCTTAATGTTTTCAATATAGAATACATGTTCACTTCAAAGAACATTTTCAGTGCCTATCAAGATACTAAAACAAGTAACAGCGAAATCAGACTCCTCAACAATTTCAAAAACTTGTCATTTGTCAAAAGGTTTTGAGTAATCTCGGACATTAAGTTGAAAATTTAAAAGGTTTCGTAGCCTTTTTAGCACAGGTAGCACGGTTTCTTAACCCTTGAGAAGCGATGAGAAAATTTGATAAGGATGGATGGTAAGTTGAGTTTTTCACCAAAATATTGCAACGCAGTTGCTGAAAGGGAATGAAGCAATGAGTTGAGTATATTTTTGGGGTCTAAAACTCTCCCAAGTTAGACTGATTGCCATGAGTCCCAGTAATCACTATTCAAAATGAGACTATTACACCAAATCGAGACGGATAACTACGCCCGTATAATCAGTCTACTCCCAAGTTTAGTATATTTTTGTTTTGTAAGTAGCTTGTTGTGTCTGACCTCCGTTAAGTACTAATAGGGAGTTCACCCCTCTCATGGTCGACGGAAAGGGACGTAAGTTGACGGTTGAAAGTGTGATAGGAGTGGTCGGTTCGGCGATAGGTACGTAGTTTTACACCATGCCTTTGTGATATATGCCAAACAGGATTTTTTCCAAGCTGCCTTCTCTGCAAGCTTGAGAGAACTCATGCTGGAGAGAAACCTTACATTTGCGGTTTCCGAGGGGGGAAAAGATCTAGTCACAAGATTGATCTCGTTTAACTCAAAACGAATTCATACCACAGAGAAACCTTACAATTTTGATATATGTGGGACAAGAACTAGGCGCAAAATTGATCTTGCTATACATAGAAGAATTCATACCACACCGAAAATGTACATTTTTGATGTATGCGGGAAAGGTCTTTTTCTGTATTGAGATGGAAGGTTTCTTCTCGAGTTATACAATCCTGTTACTGGAATTTCTGAATTTTGTGGCGATCTGAGGGTGAGTTTTTCATAAAGTGTTGAGTAAAGTATTTGTATGAGATCAGCTACGTTTTTCGTTATACCAGCACTTCCAGGGGACCATAATAGAAATAGTTCAGCGTGTTATTTCAATGCTATCTCTGCTAATGTAATTACGGGTGGTTTTCTTTACGTTTTTAGCCCTCAATAATGTATTTTATCATCTTTGTTATCCCGTAAAAACTTGTAAATATTTCAAATGGTGGCAGATGATGCATACATAGATATGGGATGTCCCAAAAAATTGTATCCCGTTTGTGTGGCTGCTGTGGAGGAGCTGTATATTCAATTATCTTGGTTTTTATAAAGTTGCATAGGTTAGGCTTTAACTTAACGTTTGAGTGGTTTGAGGTCATGTTTGAGTCAACCTGGCAAATCATAGCTGATTTGTGTGTGTGTGTGAGAGAGAGAAAAGGCCAGATAAACATCATTTCTACTGTTCTTCAGCAATGTCAAAATAAAGCAAGTTTTCAGAGAAAGGGTTCTAGCGTCGTATGAAATTTTTCACCACTTTTAAAGGTAGAAAGTGCTCTTTTATGAATAGACAAAAATTTGAACCCGTGAAAAAATTAGCAAATAGTTTTCAGTTTCCAGTATGCGATTGATCATGGCCTGTCAAAAGTGGATAGTTTATTTTGGCTCACCCACCATAATTTCTGGCAGCCTGGTTCCCTGTGTCAACTCCACCGCGTTCGTTTGAGTTTGAGGGTACTGGGCGCCAGGGGAGCGATTTGTTTGACGCCTGGACAAACCAGCGAAGCTTCTCAAACTTCTCAATCCTTATTTGGAAAACCGGGCGTAGCCTGCGTGCAGTCTTTCTTTCGTGTAAATTGAATTGTTTTGTGTAAATTGAAAAAAACTTTACCTTCTTTCATCACGTAACCGTAAACAAACCTGTCATCTCTAGAATCTATATTGTTGCCCACACGTGAGCATTGTGTTCTGCACAGATTTTGGCGGATGGGGTGAATCCACACCAAAGTTACTTTTAAAAACCCACCAATATCTCTGCAATCGTACAACATATGAGTGTTTGGTTTGTTTCTACGAGGTACAAGAGTCCATCTTCCATATAGCTCTTTCATTTTGAGAAAAGTAGTGGAAAATCACGGTGATGTGGCCTATCAAAAATTCTGCAAAATCGTCGTTTCGAAAGAAGTTTGTTTACATTACGTGACCCTGCCCCTTTAAGCGTCGTTCTGTTGGCGGGCAAGATTTAAAGCATTCTTGATTTAAAGCATACCACGATGACAACAGAAGTCCGGGCCATGGTTACGGGCGTGGTTACGGTTTTTGTCCAGACGTTATTTTGGACCGCTTCCTTGGAGCCCAGTTCCCCAGTCGAAAATGACATCAGGGAACCAGACTGAATTTCTGGCATCATATCAAGCGAACTGAGGATAGGGTGTCCCAAAAAAATTGTCGCCCGTTTGTTTGGCAGCTGTGAAGGAACTGTAGATTCAGTTATCTCGGTTTTAACACAGTTGCATAGGTCAACTGCATAGGTCACAGTTGCATAGGTCAAGCTTCAACTGAGAGTTTGAGACCTTGTCTGAATCAATCTAACGAGTGGTTGCTGATTTATGGTAGAGAAAAGGCAAAATAAGTGGTTGCTTCAAAAACAGCACTTCTGTTGTTATCCAGCAATGTCAAAATAAAGTAAATTTTGAAAAAGTGTTCTAAAGTCGTATGAAACTTTTTGCTACTTTTTTACTGGTTAGCATTGTTGTCTATTCATAAGAGAGCACTTTCTACCTTTTAAAAAAGTAGTGAGAATTATCATATGACGCTAGAACCCTTTCTTTGAAACTTAACTAAAATTTATCTATTATCATGAGCGATAGGACACCCAGTGTCTAGCAGTTTAAATTTATATCAGTAGCGAGCCACCTTAACTTACTCTTTTTCTTGTGTCTTGAACTTGTTTTTACTTCGTACACAACCACCTTTCAATGTTTCGTAATTTTGAAATTTTCAGTAGTGAGCTACCTTAAGTGAAGATCCACCTTAACTCTTAATGGGCTTTAGGGCTATTCCGTCTATTCCTTTTCCTTTGGAATTTGGTCTGCGACGCAGGCTAGACATCCTATGAAATTGGTGATTTCATTTATTTTGATTCCTGTTCCACTGGTTCCTCGTGCTTGTCTGTGGTTCCAAATTTTACGTCATTTGTGGTTCCTGAACGCAAGTAGCAGCAACAGCAACAATATCTTCAGTTCAAAATTATTTCACGCATGCAGCAACAACCACAGCATCGAGATTTTAAAGTAGCCATTTGGAATTGACATTTGAAGAAGAAAAATCAGTTGACAGGTTGGAAGAAAGTGTCATTTGTGTATAGATAAGAAGGCTGCTTCGCCTCGGAGAAGAGAAGAAGAAGGGTAAAGAAATTGAATACCGATGGTAAAAGCTAATGAGCAACACAAGGGTCAATGCTCACTCGGGGCTCAGTAGTGATGTGATGCGCAGGGGATTTTCAAACAGTGATGAAAATGGCTCAGCATTCCAATTTCGATTGACAATGCGCATATCAGCATAAACTTTTACATACAATCCAAGTAAATATGCAGTCCTTTCAGTACAAATTTTGCAAAATGCGTGGATAACTTTCCAATCTGGGGCATGGACCCCCTGCATTGAAAGTTAATTAGTAACTCGTACTGTCAAACACACATAACTAACATAGGGAAAATTAGTATAGTATAGAATTGCAGCAAAGCTTGTTGAAGATCAATGGTGGGTTATTATGCTTTGCACTCTGAGCATACAAATGAAACTCAGCTTTTCTGCCTGGCCCATTTCTGGGAACACCCATTTCTTAGCCTTGAGAGGGAGATAGAACAAACACATACTGCATACAAGAAAGAAAAAGCATTTATTTTCACAAATATCAGGCCAAGGATTTAATGGAAGACACCTGATAGGAGTGTTCGAAGGGGTGCTATCACCTCTAGTACTAGTTAAAGCACACAGATATTTTGTTTGAAAACATTGGATATAAACAATGCTTTTTCACTGAGACGATATAGCTACACCCCGTAATATTTTACAAAGTGCCCACCTTGTCTAAGAATTACTCTCAAAAGTTTGTATTTGAAACATCGCATTAGGTAGAATTTAGAATTTTAAATGAATACTGTACAGGCTCTGTTTATTCCCCCTCTTTAATCAGCTTTCTCTATAACCAGCCCCTCCCTTCTGAGCCAAAATTTTAAACAAGCCCCCTCCCTCCCACTTATATCAAATTCTAGATGCTACCAGATCTTCCATTTTTTAGCTGAACAATTTGGATGTAAATTTTGATGTGGATTGGGATAAAACTGTTTTGAATTTATTTGTCCCAACTTGTAAAGTTGTATGGGGTAAAGAACTGAAAAGCTGTTATTTGATTTTCTGTGAAAAGTCCCTGTCCCTGGTTAGGCTCCTCTCTGGAGTGTCTGAAATGAAACAAGCTCCCCAGGGGCTTAATAGAGCCTTTACAGTAATACTTGCCTATGGAAAAGTCTTTCTCATCAACTTATCCCCATTTTAGCAGCTATGATGCCAGGGGGTACATGACTTGCGGATGGATGGGGGTCTGCCACCTGGTTTTCAGAAAGGTACTCTCCTCTGCTTACTGACAGTTGCCGTCATACCCACTTTTATGATGAATTTTTTGCGGAAAACTACCCATTTTTGACAATCTTTTGCCAGTTTCTAGAAAACCCACCCATGTTTAAGGAAAATCCGCCAAAAAAGGACCCTTGTTTAGGGAATTTTGGGCCCAAAACCCACCTGTATGGGTGGCACATACCCGTACCCTCAACATGTTATGTTACCCCCAGGCTATGATGGAATGTTCTTCAACTGGCAAATGCTTAAAAACACAACAACAAACAAAATGTAAGAATACAGAGAGATTAACAAATTCAGTAGAACATGAAAAATATTCTGGTCCTAATGATGACAGCAATGTTAAGAAACATGATTATCTGCAGTGAAACTGATCTAAAAGTAAGCTTAATTTAAATCAGTGGGGTTAAAAGTAACATAGCTATGATGATACTGATTTATACACCTTAGAAAAAGCAACACTTAATCCAGGGCGTTTACATGAAACAAGAACATAACAAAACATTTCACTATCAATGAAAACAATAGGAAGATAAATGGTGCCTGCCGTAATTTTGTGCTATGTTTAGATTGTGTCGATATATCTCCGTTCTTTTACTTTAAGTATATATGTGGCTATTACCTGGCCTTGTATTTTCCATCAGTAGGACCATGTTTTTAAGCTACCCTGTGCTTTATCAATAAACCATCTTTCTTATCAACTTATTCCCATTTTAACAGCCATGATGGAATGTTCTTCAAATGGAAAATGCTTAAAAACACAACAACAAACAACAAGTAAGACCACAGAGGAAAAAATTATCAACACAGTAGAACGTGAAAAGTATTCTGGCCCTAATCAAGACAGAAATATAATGATTTGCAATGAAACTTATGCAAAAGTTAAGATTGAGGATGAAACGAACTATCATGACATGTTTGGAGAAAAGGATTCTGACGCTAGATATTTCACAAATGATCCGACAGTTTATGTTTGTGATATATGTGGACAAGGATTCAGTGAAGGTAGCAGTCTTGATGCACATAAACAAAATACTCATATCGAAGAAAAATCTTTCTTTTGTGATGTATGCGTGGAAGGATTTAGTCTCCATGATGAGTTTGAAAGACATGTTCAACGAATCCATTCTGGGGTGAAACCATACGAATGCAGCATAATTCGAAAAGGACCCAAACACAGCCATGCCGACAAAGTATCTATTAGCACTGGAAATGGTGTCAAAATTGAGGTTCAAGAGGGAGGCAACTGTTGTGATACCCATGACCAAAAAGTCAGTGATAGTAGCAATGTTTTTGGAAACGACATTCAAACTCCTACTAAAAGAAAAGCTTTTCTTTGTGATAACCATAGAACACAGTTTGATGATAGTGGCAGTTTTCATACGCCTAAACAAAGTGATGCTGGAAAGAAATTATACATTTGGGATGCGTGTGGATCAGGGTTTAAAAGAAGTGGAAATTTTACCGAACATATGCAAGTGGATACTGAAGAGGAACTATACATTTGTGATGTGTGTGGACAAGGATTTAGCCACCATGGCAATCTCATTGCGCATACGCGAATGCATATTGATGAAAAGCCTTACATTTGCGATGTGTGTGAGAAGAGGTTTAGTTACGGACAAAATCTCCTTAGGCATAAACGAATTCATAATGAAGAGAAATCTTTTATTTGTGATGTGTGTGGAAAAGGATTTAGTCAGAAAGGTGAGCTTGATAGGCATTGGCGAATTCATACTGGAGAAAAACCGTTCATGTGTGATGTATGCGGGAACAAGTTTCGTTTCAGAAACAATCTCTCTGAACATAGACGAATTCATACTGAGGAAAAACCTTACATTTGTGATGTGTGCGGAAAAGATTTTCGTCGGCACAGTGATCTCAAAAGACATCACCGAGTTCATACGAGAGAGAAACCGTATGTTTGTGGTGTATGCGGCAAAGGATTTAGTGACGGTAGCAATTTCAAGGTTCATCAACGGATTCATACTTAGGAGAAACCGTATTATGTTATGTGTGCTTAAAGGATTTCTTTACACACTAGACATAATGAATTCGCTTTTAAGCCTCTTCTGCAAACACATCTTTCCTTTGTAAAATGTAACCTTAGTTTTATATTAGTTAATATATTTAGCTTTGCTCTTATTAGGCACGCTTATCAACGCGTGGCATCGAAAAGACTAAATTTTCAACGTTATGAACAAGCTACTGTTAGATGAAAACATAAAAGATGTAAAACAATAGACAGAGAGAGGAAAGCAACGTATATGTGTTCTACTAAAACGGTGTGTCCTCTCTCGCATTCATGATTTGGTAAATGCATGTACAATTTTACTGTTTATTATTATGTATAACCACCTCTAAGGTGACCATTGTGGACATATGGTCACTCGATCTTTTAGTGCTATCCCCCCCGGGGGGGGGGGGTACTTGACCTAAATTTGTACGGGGATGTGCCCACGAAAAAAAATTTTCTCACCCTGCTCCAGAATTTTTGCCCTCAAATGATACCCTGTTCTAGAAAAAATCTGTGAAAAGTATACTCAGAAACACAAAAATTTGACTAAATAATAACACGTTGTAACAAAATTTCCTCTTTTGACATGTTTTGACAACCTGCTCCAGAAAATTTGCCTTCTTTTGATACCCTGTTCTAGAAAAAATGGGCGAAAACGATACCCTGAAAAACGGCACATCCCCGTCGGACAAATATACCAAGTACCCCCTCCCGGGTGCTATCCCTGTCACTATGATTAGAGGTGTTTTTTAACTTGTTCTTATTAAAGCTGCTATGTAAATTGTATTGTAACTATTTTAACTATACATCTCTTAACCATTGTATATATCTTAATTTTGTGGCGAAAGTTACATACATACAAACATAGATGTCTACAGGCATCAGAAAGTTAGGAGTTAGGCCGATTCTTAATTTCAGGCGGAAATAATGCACCTAAAATTATTAGAACGATCTTGAATATTGAGTTTGTTTGTTTGTTTTCAATTTGTTTTGAGTGGGCTTGTCAGGATTTCTAGCTACTGAAAGCTAATTTAGGCCCCCTGTGCATGCCGCATCCAGGCACGGGACCCCTAGTTTAACGTCCCTTCCGAAGGACGGTGAGGTGAGTTGCGAGGTCAGGCCCTCAGTGGTCACCCATCCGAAATCTGACCTCACTCGACCAAGCTTAACTTCAGTCACCTAACGAAGACTGTACAAGCCACTCGGCCACTCACCCCTCAGTATAAACTCGGCCACTCACCCCTCAGAGATAAAGCCTCAGTAAGATGCGGGAATCAAGATTACGACTTTCACAAAGGGGATGCATTTTGCTGACTAGCCCGGTAGACTTTAGTTCTTTGAAACATCAAAGTCAGCTCTTTGCAGAACATGTCAAAGCCATCTTATTATGAAATATCGCCGATGAAGATAAAAGCTAACAGATTCTCTTTACACGATGCCGGTAGAATTTGAAAATGGGAGAATTTTATGCCAAACTTTGCCGTTTTGCTAACCGAATTTGGTAATTCTGCCTGCATCGTGTAGACGGGAGGTCAATACGGCTATTTTAAGCCGTTCTGCCAGCATCTTGTAAATTTGTAAGCAGGGTCTCAAGAACTGCATACGCAAGTCTAGCATTAGCCTATCGCATTTGATGATTTCGACACGTACGTTTGTATTGCGTAGCTAAAGGAACAATGACATGCGCTGGCGTTTCTATCTTTGCCCTATTTACACTATACGCAAATTACCTCCATCAATACCCTTTTCCATCAATTTCCGTCAAATAGCTTGAAAGTGTTTTATTATAGTGTGGTTAGATAAGTAGGCATAACTGTTGTACTTACTTTGCTTCCATTCATACCATTGTTTCTCATTTCATTGATGTTTCATTTGTTGTTTTTCTGTACAGCTTATAGTTGCCTAGCTCTGAAGCCAACGTCAATTTGTGTCTGTTTACCGCCACTTTTCGTCAAAACTGTTATGGTTCGCCTGGTACATAAAGAGAAATTAGAATTACTAGCAGCATAGTGAGATGCGGCATAGGTGGTGGCAGGAACCAGGGCAGACTCGTAACACAATAGCATCACTTGCTTTGAACCAGTATTCAAAGTGAACAAAGCCGAACAAATTCCCTTGAAATCAGTAGGGCAGTCTGTTGTCTTGTACAAACGAAAGGTTGTTTGAAAACTTTTCAAGAAAAATCATAAGTTTGTAAAGAGAGAAGAATTTTATATCGAAAGGTTGATGATTGTGATGCTCTGGTTATATTTCAGGTTTATGTGAAGGAAAAGGAAACAACTCAACTCCTGACGGAATCAAATGAGCGAGGTCCGCAAGGCAGATCTTTCTTTATGCTTATTTTCTCTTCTTTCGTTATGAACTCATGATTTCTCTTGAAAACCACTTTTCACGTGCATGAGGCGACAGCAACTCACGGCTTCGAATTTGGACACTGCGGAGAAGCGTGGCAGTGCAGCCACAGAAATCTGTAAATCAATCACAGGGACTTCAAACTAGCAAAGGTGGTGCACACAAGATAGGCCAATGACTGAGGAAGAGTGACAAAGAACTGCTGAAGGTGAAGGCAGAGAAGAAAAGGTATCTAACCAGGAAGTTTATAGTGGATGGCTTGGAGGGTAAAATAGACATGGTTAGGCCTCTAACATGATGAGAGGATCCTGGTAACTGCAGGCCTAACCGTGCCCACCAGATGAGCCACCCGCACTAGGGGGAATCTGAATAATTGAGAACATTAGGAATCAAAGAATTAAAAGACATGAATTGGCTCCCCACAAAAGGGAGATTTGAACAATGCACTGCCACAAATGTTTTCAAGTTTTTTAGTAATTCAGCTCCTCCCTATACATGGGAGATTTTCTCACCAGTTAGCCAGGGCCGGATCACTTGAAGATCTACAAACTCAATCTACCTTGTCCGAAAGACTAACACGGCAAAATGGGGCCAGGTCTAAAACGCGGACACGCGGACCAATCGAGAACAATAGTCCGCGGTTTTCTTGTCCACGTTTTAGATTTTCACATTGGGAAAAATCTAAAATGCGGACAAGAAAACCGCGGACCATTTAAATATGAGGAATCTGAACGCTTGTTGCCTGATTTTCCGTGTTTCTCCGAAGAAAACATTGTCTTTTTGCACCATTAGTTTCTTTTGTATTACACCATAGTCAATGATTACACAAACAGGCCAAATACTGTTCCCGGAATCTCTACCACTCTCCGTAGATTAGATACTGCATGCATGTGGTGGCAGCCATTTTTGGAGGAAGGGGAGAATTGAGAAATACACATCAGTTCAAAATAATTTTCCTTTGTCAATTTTTTATTAGCAGAATTACAACCAATCGGGATTTTCGGACCAGTCAAGATCTCGTCCGCGGTTTTCTTGTCCGTGTTTTAGATTTTCACATTGGGCAAAATCTAAAACACGGACATCAATTTCGCGGACCATTTAACGTTCTTGTAATCATATGCCCGTGGCTGATTTTTTATCCCAAGGTCCCACAAGAAACATTTATAGATCCCAGAGGAAAAATTTGCGAAACAAACTTTCTAATCATACCCTTTGGGGGTAAATGCAGGTCTTTATTGCACTTGATAGTTGCAGTAATCTTTCAGCAGCTTTTCTATCATTATGGAAAAATGCCTCAATGCGAGCTCTTATCTAGTTATGAATACATGTCCCAGCTGGGCTTTTATCACTTTTCCTTTGACGCCGTGAGAAATGATCCTTAAATCCCTTTCTTTTCTGTTTATGAAAAGTCGCTAAAAACAAATGTGTATAGCCTGCACACAGGCTAACATCAGAGGACAGCACGCATTGATGAGAGGGCCTCTTGGTAACCCCGGGGGGGCAGAGATATCCACTTGATGCGTAAGCTCGGTTTGAAGTCCTGGGGACACCAAGAGGACCCTGTGGTTTTACTAATACCTAGATAACTAATATACTTGCCACAATTTCTTAATAAACAACAACACACTGGCACTGGCCTGGGCACCACCCGCAAAATAATGTTTCACAACACGGTGACCAGTCCTTGTGGGGTCTTGGGGGGGGGAGGAGTTGGCATTACCCTCTCTTGTTTTTTCTATCATTTTTATCATTTATATTTCTCATTATTACATCTTCATTTTTGTATCATTTTATCTTCTGCTCTATCAAAAATTTCAAAATACATGGCACTTTTGATGTTGCCACAAACTCAACTTCTCTGCTTTGCTTCCCTTCTATTTACGAGAAAACGAGGATGGAGAAATTGAAAGCTTTACATTCTTTTAAAGTCAAGAAAAATGAAAAAACCAAGTAGAAACCGGCCAGATCGGAAACTCAAATGAATATTTATCAGGGCGGAAAAGTGCTTGATGGTAATCTTTGAGCCTTCTTGGGTAATAGAAGTCACAGATATCCAGTGCCTTTCAAAATAAGAATTCTTCAAGAATTCTCCTCCTGGCTCAGTAACAAGAAGCCAAACCGGGGCACCTCAGGCAAAACGCAAAGAACGAAGGAAAGCCAGTGCAAAACAACATAACAAATACATGGTCAGCGACATCGTTGTCCGCGTTTTAGATTTTGCCCAATGTGAAAATCTAAAACGTGGACTAGAAAACTGCGGACAAGTTCTTGACTTGTCCAAAAATCCCGATTGGTTGTCGTGCAGCAAGTAAAAAATTGACAAAGGAAAGTGACTGAGCACTGATGTGCATTTCTCAATTCTCCCTGGTTGCTCCAACAACGGCCACCACCACGTGCATGCAGTATCTACAAAGAGTGAAAGAGATTCCGGGAGCACAACACGAAAGAAGTAAAATGGTGTAAAAAGACAAATGTTTACTTTGGAGAAACATGAGAAACACAGAAAATCAGGTAAAGAGCGTTCAAATTTCTTATGCTCAAATCGTCCGCGAAATAGCTGTGCGTGTTTTAGATTTTGCCCAATGTGAAAATCTAAAACACGGACAAGAAAACCACAGACTATTGTTCTCCATTGGTCGGTGTGTCCGCGTTGTCCACATCGTCCGCGTTTTAGACCTGGCCGGCAAAATGGTCTCTCATACATAGGACCCAAAATTTGGAATCTACAGTCAGGCCTAAAATCTTCAAATACTGTCACCAGCTTCAAGCATAAGATCAAGGATAGATTCTTTAACAATCTTCAGAATCGAGAAAATAGCCCTTATATATATTATTAAATTTCTAAAACCTTCACAGAAATTATCCATCAGCAAATCCAAAATGCAGCATTACTGTCAACTTTTCAGCAATAAACATTGTTTTTTTGCTCTTTTGTGAAAGCTTTTCTTTCCACCGCTGGGGGGACCACTATGGAAACAAGGTTGTATTGACCTTTTAATACCATCCCTGCCATTTCTAAACTGGGGGTGTTTTTAATCTATATTTTGCCTTTAAAGTTTTTGTTATAGTGTGCATTTGTAATTAGATTCTTTTTCTTTTCCTTTAAATTTTTTACAACCTTTAGTCCTTTTTATCATTTTAATGGCAAATTTTTACTTACTTACTTACTCAGTTTGGTCAGAAATCTGACTGTGAACCCTGTTTGCATTCTTTGTGACTCAGGGTGGGAAACACGCCTATTTGGCCCACGCATAGTAGTGAGTGAAATAAATTTTTGAAGGTGCGAGCTGTGAGAGAAGACTTTAAAAAGCGGCGAGAGTTACAAAATCAACAACAGATCTTTTGTTCTCACATGCCAATAGCTGCAAGGAGCGAGTTTCACAGAGTTTCATAGTTCATAGTTGTGAATGAATGCAAGTTTTCCAACCTGGTTTATGACTGCTTCCAGCTGGTACGGTTTGTTAAACAACTTACCAAAAAAACCCAGCTCTCAATGCATCAGGATTTTATTTAGAATGAGCTTATTCTGAGATGAAGGATTTCAAAGTGGTTGCTAAGTGCATGACTTGTCCCTGCCACCAAGTGAGCCTTGCCTGTGTGAGCTGTGTTCACCTACAGTAGTGTGATATTTTCTTACATTCTGTGCAAAACAGTACATCAAAGTTCCATCCATTTTCAAAATACTGATGATGATCACCAGTTTACATTCTTTGATTTCAGCACTGAGAAGCTCATTCTGAAGTAAATTCCTACTGTATGCATCCAAGGGTTTGGATTTTTTAAGTGGTATAAATAAACGGCCAAGGGTGGTTCTTTTTCAGAGTTTTGGCACATGTACAGCTGGAAGCAGTTAAAGTGGTGTGGGGTCGATTTCCCCTGCACTACAAAGAATGCCAACTGGATTGTTTTTGTGGGCCACAATACTGTCCTGGGCCAGTTTTGGGATTTGCAGCTTGGTCTTTGGCTAGGATCATGGTTTAGATAGAGATGCCAGTTGATCTTGGCTGCATGCAAAATGCAGGATGGCTTCCCAAAACGTAGTTACTATAATGGGTAGCTTTTTCAGAATTTTATCACAACTGAAGAAATTTCAATAGATTTTGCATCTTCAAATCAACAAAATTCATAGACAAGGTTATGAAACTTCCTGAAATTCATGCCAATGGGTTCTTGAAAAATTCAGTCGTACAAATGGGTCCTTTTTGTCAAAGTCCAGATTCACGTCAAGTCATGGTCACAATTAATTACCCTCCCCAGGCTCTGTCTGCTTCATCAGTGATAACAAGTTTTTGTTGTTTGCATAAATGGCCGTGCCGATTGCACCAGTAACGATATTCTCCATTTTGTCTTTCATGATAGACAATTCGGCAACTGGAAATGTTGTAAAAAGATCTTTGTAAGTGCTCTCAAACTCAGTTACACAGCAGCAAACAACGTTGTAGAAGATTGCAATGAAAGATATGAATTCATGGCCGTGTGAGAAAACTTTTCACTCAGGTGGCGATAGCAGCATTGAGAAGGTATTTATCTGCAGTGGAAATGATTTGAAAATCAAGACTGAAGACGAAGCAAGCTTTTCTGAATGTGAAGTATTAGCAGAAGGAGATACTGATGCTAGATATCTAACAGGTGATTCAGAAACTTATTTTGGTGATATATGTGGTCAAGGATTTTGTGAAAGTAGCAGTGTTGATGGACATAAACAAAGCATTCATGTTGGAAAGAAGACTTACTTTTGTGATACATGTGTAATAGAATTTAGTTTGGAGAATGATTTTGAGAGACATGTTCAAAATATCCATTCTGGGGTGAAACCTTACCAATGCAGCATCCTCGGAAAGGGAGCTAAAAACAGTGATGTTGACAATTCAGTTATTTGTTTTGAAAATATTGTTAAGATTGAAGAGGAAAGTAACTCTGGTGATACACTTGGAGAAGAACTTATTGACAGTAGCAGTCTTAATGGACATGTTGCCGGAAACAATTCTCGTAGTCATACTGGACAAAAACCTTATAACTGTGATGTTTTTGGAAGGAGTTTTAAGCGAAATTCTGATCTCAGTGCACACAGGCAAATTCATACTAGGGAAAAACCTTCTAACTGCGAAGTATGTGGAAAAGAATTTAGTCAAAAACGTAACCTCAATGCGCATAAACGAATTCACACTGGTGAAAAACCATACTTTTGTGAAACATGTGGAAAAGGGTTTAAAGTGAACAGAAATTTTGAAAAACATAAAAGAATACATAATGGAGAAAGACGATACAAATGTGATGTATGTGGAAAGAAATTTCATGATAGTGGAAACCTTGATAGACATATGCTAATTCATACATGTGGAAAATATTTTAGTAAGGGAGGAGATCTTGATAAACATCTGCGGGGTCATACTGGAGACAAATCTTACAACTGTGATGTTTGTGGAAAGAAGTTCAAGGGAAATTATGATCTCAGTGCACATAGGCGAATTCATGCAGGCGAAAAACCTTATATTTGTAAAGTATGTGGGAAAGAATTTAGTCAAAAAGGCAATCTCAGTGCACACAAACGAATCCACACTGGTGAAAAGCGGTACGTTTGTGATACATGTGGGCAAAGATTTACTTTTAGGCAACAATTCACCAGACACAGGGCAGTTCATTCTGGGGAGAAGCGGTTCATGTGTGATATATGTGGAGAAAGATTTATTTCAAATGAACATCTCAATAAACATAGGCGTATTCATACAGGAGACAAACCACACATTTGTGATGTATGTGGAAAAGCATTTACACGAAGCAGCAGCTTGATTATACATAAGAGAATCCATACTGGAGAGAAACCGTACATTTGTGATGTTTGTGGAAAAGAATTTAATGACAATGGAAATCTCGAGAAGCATAAGCGAATTCACACTGGTGAAAAACCCTATATTTGCGATAAATGTGGAAAAAGATTTACTTGTAAGCACCATTTTACAAGACACAAGGCAGTTCATTCTGGGGAGAAACCGTTCATGTGTGATATATGTGGAGAAAGATTTATTGCAAATGAATATCTCAATGAGCATAAACTAATTCATACAGGAGAGAAACCACACATTTGTGATGTATGTGGAAAAGCACTTACACGAAGCAGCAGCTTGATTATACATAAGAGAATCCATACTGGAGAGAAACCGTACATTTGTGATGTTTGTGGAAAAGGATTTAATGACAATGGAAATCTCGAGAAGCATAAGCGAATTCACACTGGTGAAAAACCCTACATTTGCGATAAATGTGGAAAAAGATTTACTTGTAAGCACCACTTTACAAGACACAAGGCAGTTCATTCTGGGGAGAAACCGTTCATGTGTGATATATGTGGAGAAAGATTTATTGCAAATGAATATCTCGATAAACATAAACGAATTCATACAAGAGAGAAACCACACATTTGTGATGTATGTGAAAAAGCATTTACACGAAGCTGCGATTTGATTATACATAAGAGAATCCATACTGGAGAGAAACCGTACATTTGTGATGTTTGTGGAAAAGGATTTAATGTAAATGGAAATCTCGAGAAACATAAGCGAATTCACACTGGTGAAAAACCATACGTTTGTAATACTTGTGAAAAAAGATTTACTTTTAAGCACCATTTCATTAGACACAAAAGAATTCATTCTGGAGAGAAACCGTTTGTTTGTGATATATGCGAGGAAAGATTCATCGCACCAGAATGTCTCAATAAACATAAGCAAATTCACACTGGAGAGAGAACAAACATTTGTGATGTTTGTGGAAAAGTCCTTAGTCGAAGCTGGGACTTGATCAGGCATAAACGAGTTCATACAGGAGAGAAACCGTTCATTTGTGATGTTTGTGGAAAGGGATTTAGTATGAAAGGAAATCTCGAAAAACATAAACGAATTCACACTGGGGAGAAACCGTACATCTGTGATACTTGTGGAAAAAGATTTTCTTTCAGGCACCATTTCACTAGACATCGACGAATTCATTCTGGAGAGAAACCGTTCATTTGCGATATATGCGAAGAAAGATTCATCTCACCTGAATGTCTCAATAAGCATAAACGAATTCATACTGGAGAGAGACTGTACATTTGTGATACATGTGGGAAAAGATTTTTCGAAAGGAGTGGCCTCATCAGACATAAGCGAATTCATACTGGAGAAAAGCCATACATTTGTGATGTATGTGGAAAGACATTTAACGATAATGGAAATCTCGAGAAACATAAACGAATTCATACTGGGGTGAAACCGTACGCTTGTGATATATGTGGAAAAAGATTTAATTACAAACATCACTTCACTAGACACAAACAAATTCATTCGGACGAGAAACTTTAGTTTCTTTGTGCATGTGGAAGAAACTTCATGCAGTTGGATCTGCACAAACATTGGCAAGTCCACACAAACATAAACCAATTGATATTGGAAGGAAACAGTCGTGAATTATGCATGTTCTCAATATGTCATTTCCTCTTTGATTAATAAGTCGATGGTTGAGCAGGATTTAGTGAAAGTAGTCTTGCTTTGTGACATTGGCCATCTTTATATCGTTAGGTTTCTATCGGAGGGAACCTTATGTAAGTATTGTATGTGGAAAAGGATTAATTAAGAAATCTGCTGATCTTGATATTTTGCACATTTGCGATGCATCGGGAAAAGGATCTGGTTGGAGAAACAATCTGACCAGACATAGGCGAAAATCGCACTGGAAAGAAGCCATACAATTTGTGATGTGTATGTGTAAGAAGGTTTATTTATGGACACCATTTCTCATTAGCAAAATCATTTTGGACCAAGACCGTTTATTTGGGATATGGCTAGACTGTAACTTTTGTGACTATATTGCTCATAACGGACATGAACGAATCTTACTGGAGATATACCTTACATTTGTGATATTCGTGGCAAGCGATTTAGTGACAGTAGTGATCAAAACGGACTTAAACGAATCATACTAGAGAGAAACTGAACATTTGTGATATATGTGGCAAAAGATTTAGTGACAGTATTGCTCATGGCGGACATAAACGAATCATACTGGAGAGAAACCGAACATTTGTGATACATGTGGCGAAAGATTTAGTGACAGTTTTGCTCATAACAGACTTAAACGAATCATGCTGGAGATAAACCGAACATCTGTGATGTATGTGGCAAAATATTTACATTGAGGGGGGGGGGCAAAATATTTACATAACTGAAACATTACCTGGCAAGAAAATTCTTTTCTCCGCTATGTTTTGAGTTCAAACACTTTTCCCGCCTTGTTTTTGTTGTTTCCCCGTTCAAATTTGTGATTCCCCGTCACAATCATACGAGTTTCATCATAGATGATAGCCTAAAATTTCATGTCCCCGTCATGATGTTTCTAATCCCCGCTGAAAATGTATGTTTTCGAAGTCTCCCAACTGTATTTTCAAGGTCCGGTGGGGTCGTTACTGGGGGTGTACTAATGCGAGAAAGGGATTGCATATTTAACTCAGTTAAGGATAGGACTAAGCAAACTCAATTTCCTTAAATTCAAACATAATTTTAAAGATACAATCAATCTAATGTGCCCAGTTAACGATGGCGTAAAAGATACGGAACACTTTTTGCTGCTCTGCAATTTTTCCAAAAAAACAGAGATGCAGTCTTCTCGCTGGTGTCAATGATGTACTTGAAGCTTGTGGACATTCTGAGAGTGCAGGTATCAATATGCTGCAACTTCTTCTGTACGGAAACAAAAATTTGCCCTTGGAAGCCAACACAATGATCTTAAATTTAACTATTAAGTACATTTCTGAGACAGAACGCTTTGGTTGAAGATTACTGGAATCCCTGAAAAGAGCACCCAAATCCCTTCTGTATGTGTCTGTTTTCAGTAGTTATGTAATGTCTTAAGGAAGCTTGCAACCAAATAATAGATGCTTTTTACACTACCTTTTATGGTTCCAAACTTTTCAAATCTTCACCCGCAATTTTTTGGTTGCAAGAATCCTTAACTGGTAGGCACTGTGTGTCTTTTTGTTATCTCTTTTTTCTATGTTATGACCCCTGGGTAGACAAAATGTTTTGCTTCTTGGGGTATCTTCTCCGTAGTAGGGTAGCGTTAGGCGTAGGTATAGTAAGTAATCATGTAAATTTTTAATGGAATGTATAAAAAAATGCGAGAACTGGTGAGTTTTTTGAAGGTGTTTAAGACGGTAGCAAGTGGATATCTGTAGCTTTTATGGTTTTACGATTCAGCAATGTGATGAGTACCCTGGGTACCAGACTACGTGATGAGGTCACAACTTCAAAAACATGCAGAACTTTAAAATATGCTGCAACTCTAAAGATACTGATGATATCAAAAATGCTCTTTCTGGAATGATGGCAAACGACTTGACTTCCTCTTCGATCGAATCAGTTGTTGGACTTGCTGCAAGTCTCATCCTCTGATCTGTCGACAAAAAACTGGACAAAACGAGCGAGGGAGAATAGAAATGAGGAAAAAAGATAACAAGTTTGCCTCCTCCTTCTTTCTTTTTTTCTTTTTTGTTTCTCATTTTTCCCCTCGCTCGTTTTGTCCAGTTTTTGTCGACAGATCAGAGGATGAGACTTGTAGTAAGACCAATCAGTTCATGCCGCGTCGTTGGAAGATTTCTCAGTGTTGGACAGAGCTAACAATGAATTTGATTTACTTATCCACGAAAGTCTATTTATTTTACGCGATCGTCCTTCACTTAACTCCCAACAGTCTTCCACCCCCTAGCTCTGTTTTAATTATTATTCCTTTGGGCTTGCCCTTTCGGTTTTTTTATACGTAGGAGCTGTAAACATGCACTTTTAGTTGTTTATCGTTATGAGTATGAATAGAGCCTCGTGCTTTTGAACATTTAATTCTGATGATGAAGCACGGAGAATTGCTTCGAAACGTCAATATAATAAACATGGACTAGTCTAACATAAACCTTATTCTAACTATCTTCTAACTATCGGACTGTCTTAACTGGAAATGTCGTAATATTCTTGGAATTGTCAAACTTGGAATGTCTTTTTTGAATATCAACATGATTATCGTCGCAATTCTTGTACTCCGTCCAATCAGTTGTTAGAATCGGGCAATAACAGTTCACACATGTAATTTCAAAGTTTTATGAGCCCTTGTTTATTTACCATTCTAGAGGGAACATATCATCATAGATAATACAAGAATGTTTGTTAACACTGGCAATATTTTTTCTATTCGCAAGTGAATTTATAGTATATTTCATCACAGGAAGTCCATATTACAGATTATTAGAAAAACATTTTGTTCAAGAAATTATTTTCTTTTCTTTCACAAATCATTGTGTGTTGTTCTCCTTTCCTCCTTTCGTTTTCATTCACAGCCGATGGCTGTGAAACTGTAGTTTAAGGAATCGGATGAATGGTTAGCAGGCCACGGGCTTGGAAACTTGTCTCTTACAACGACCACTGTCTTGAAAGTTATCGTTGACACAGGGGGGGGGGTTCCAAAGAAAGGTAACCTGGGAATGTGCCACCCACAAGGGTTTACTTTTTCGGACCTCTAGTTTGGCCAAAGGTATACTTTTTGGCAGTTTAGTTTGGGCAAGGGTATGCTTTTTGGCAATTTAGTTCGGGCAAGGGTATGCTTTTTGGCAATTTAGTTTGGGCAAGGATATGCTTTCTGTCAATTTAGTTCGGGCAAGGGTATGCTTTCTGTCAATTTAGTTCGGGCAAGGGTATGCTTTTTGGCAATTTAGTTTGGGCAAGGATATGCTTTTTGGCAATTTAGTTTGGGCAAGGGTATGCTTTCTGTCAATTTAGTTTGGGCAAGGGTATGCTTTTTGGCAATTTAGTTTGGGCAAGGGTATGCTTTTTGGCAATTTAGTTTGGGCAAGGATATGCTTTTTGGCAATTTAGTTTGGGCAAGGGTATGCTTTTTGGCAATTTAGTTTGGGCAAGGATATGCTTTTTGGCAATTTAGTTTGGGCAAGGGTATGCTTTTTGGCAATTTAGTTTGGGCAAGGATATGCTTTCTGTCAATTTAGTTCGGGCAAGGGTATGCTTTCTGTCAATTTAGTTCGGGCAAGGGTATGCTTTTTGGCAATTTAGTTTGGGCAAGGATATGCTTTTTGGCAATTTAGTTTGGGCAAGGGTATGCTTTCTGTCAATTTAGTTTGGGCAAGGGTATGCTTTTTGGCAATTTAGTTCGGGCAAGGGTATGCTTTTTGGCAATTTAGTTTGGGCAAGGATATGCTTTCTGTCAATTTAGTTTGGGCAAGGATATGCTTTCTGTCAATTTAGTTCGGGCAAGGGTATGCTTTTTGGCAATTTAGTTTGGGCAAGGATATGCTTTTTGGCAATTTAGTTTGGGCAAGGGTATGCTTTTTGGCAAATTAGTTTGGGCAAGGATATGCTTTTTGGCAATTTAGTTTGGGCAAGGGTATGCTTTCTGTCAATTTAGTTTGGGCAAGGGTATGCTTTTTGGCAATTTAGTTCGGGCAAGGGTATGCTTTTTGGCAATTTAGTTTGGGCAAGGATATGCTTTCTGTCAATTTAGTTTGGGCAAGGGTATGCTTTCTGTCAATTTAGTTCGGGCAAGGGTATGCTTTTTGGCAATTTAGTTTGGGCAAGGATATGCTTTTTGGCAATTTAGTTTGGGCAAGGGTATGCTTTCTGTCAATTTAGTTTGGGCAAGGGTATGCTTTCTGTCAATTTAGTTCGGGCAAGGGTATGCTTTTTGGCAATTTAGTTTGGGCAAGGGTATGCTTTTGGCAATTTAGTTTGGGCAAGGGTATGCTTTCTGGCAATTTGTTTGGGCAAGTGTATGCGCTTTGGCAATTTAATCTGAGCAAGGGTATGCGTTTTGGCAATTTTGGTCAAAGAGAAGTCAAATGTTGGTTATATCTGCTTAGAAACCCAAATTTTTGGTGATTTGGGCTAGAGAAGACGAAAATTTGGTAATTTTTGTCTAGAAAACAGCATCTCATCTCATGACACTTTTAACGTAGAATTTAGTCTAGCCAAGGGTATCATTTTCTCAAAAATTGATGAAGCCAACCTACCATTTTGAAACAATGGGCGGCACACTCCTACCTGACATTTAGCCGAGAACCTCCCCCCCCCCCCCGTGGTTGTTGAACAGATCATGGTTATTCATAACGGGTTAGTCAAAAAAGTTTAGGTATTTGGTGGTCTGAGGGGTAAAAAGTGCACGGCAGATATTCAAAATTAAAATGTTTGGCTATCATATGAGTCAAAGCAGAGTCAAGAGTAACTTGGATGTGAAAGCTTTGTTTACTAAAATTATTCATCTCATAGACCCTAGAATTAGGAAAATGTTGATAAGAAGTTTGCATGGGTACGAGGATTCCACGTTACATTCTAACCATGATTTAAGTTCTACATAAAATGTTTGGTTTGCGAATCCAGGAACGATTGGCAACTGATACTGATGTGGTGGGTCAGACGGCACTGTGATCCAGGCATGGAATTCATACCAAAAAATGAAAATTCGAGTATAAGCTATTTGATAATTTCATCCTATGGAAGAGACACGATACTAATGAACAATTTGGAGTTGTGAGTCAAGAGTTTTGATTTTTTGAAGTTGGCCTATGATGCCAAGTTTTGTTTAAATTACCATTTCCGGCCTAATGTTTGTGGCATCGATTAAAACATACAAATTGAAATTACTATATATCCCCACGAGAAGGGCGATTTTCAAAAAAAAAATTTTATTTACAGATACATATCTACTCTTTGCGAAAATGCGAGTTGAATCTTGAAAATCTCAAGCTAAAATAGACTCGTTTTCAAAACTGAGTATGGCATTTTTAGGCTCAAAAACAGTGGAAAACATCAGAATTCGTCTTTTATAATGAAAACAAAAATCTAGCTAAATCTAACTCTTAGCAAAAAATACTACAATTAAATCTGATGCGTTCAGAACATTTTTGCCAAAGGATTCGTACAGATTCGTGCAGAAAAAATTTTCAGGGCACTTTGAAGATTCTAAGCCCTATTCGAGTTTACCAAGGTTTAACGTAGGTCTTACAGCAATAATTGTTTCTCAGCACAACAGGACAGTTCCCAATACGATAAATGTTTACCTCAACTACTTTTAACTATATTCTGATGGCACTTGAGCTTCTAGCTATTAAAACTTCTGTCTCTCTGGTTGTCAGTGTCAATATTCATCGCCCTTTAACAGATGAAGTTTGTCTTCCAAGACCTCATTCCAAGGAACCCATGCAGTGTGGTCTCAAAAGGCTTTTAAAAGCTACAGAGGTGGACAATGACTCCCCCATGATTCTACAGCGACTGAGGAGTGCAAGGAAATCCTGTACCAACCAATTTTGTTCCTTGGTCTGTACAAATTCACCCCATATTCACCCCATATTTCACCAACAAGTTGCAACACAACAGTTACTGACTCTGTGAGAGCTCTGTGAGAGGTTTCCAATGTACGCAAGGGCTGCTAGTCTACTAACAGGAATAGAGCAAATATGCAAGCCTTGGAGACTCCAACATGTCCCAGCTTTCTGAATTACATGCCTCCACCATCATCTTCTACGAAATTTCTTCTTTTCAGATTCGATTATCATTGGCATATACTTATACTTAGAATTTCTTTCCTTTCGTGGTGGAAACTGTCAACGAAATTGTCTCTAACATTTTCACTGCTCAATGAGGCATGTGAAACAATTTGGGACAGTCAAGAGTTAGGAAGGGCAACCATCGTTCATTTCCTTTAGTTGCTCCTCAGCTTGTGAGGAGCTCGTCTTTCCTCCCGCAATGGATTTACTCCTAAGTCAATCGTGGAGAAAATAAGAGGCTGAAATTTTCCTTCAAAGGGCTCCCAGCGAATGAAGAAAAGTTTCTGAATAAAAAAAGGAGATATTTCACATTATGGATCCATCTGCAACGCCAAATGAAAACGTTCTCAAGGCCATTGATGTGAAGTGACAGTTTGATGTACCTATGGCCGAAAGCAGTCTTCACACGATCAAAAGTCAGCCCTACTTCCAAAAGCAATTAGACGATAAGTAGATGCAAAGAAGTAGATTTCCCGCTTTCATCATGCCATGCCAAGTAATTTTTCAAGTTTTTGGGACTGGAAAAAAGACATTCTCGTAAAAAATGGCATCGATATTCCTAACATTGTCACTTTTATAAAGAAATCAACATTAAACCCGAATAGGGCCTAGAATCTTCAAGTGCCCAGAAATTTTTTTCACGAATCTGTACGAATTTTTGGCAAAGATGTTCCCAACACATTAAATTCAATTGTAGTATTTCTTGTTAAGAGTTAGATCTAGTTAGATTGTTTGTTTTCACTATAAAAGACGAAATTCTGATGTTTTCAACTGTTTTTGAGCCTAAAAATACAGTACTCAATTTTGAAAAAAATTTATGTTAGCTTGAGATTTTAAGATCTTACTTTCGTTTTCGCAAAGAGACGATATGTATCTGTAAAATGAAAAAAGTTTTTGAAAATCGGCCTTCTCGTTGAGGATGTATAGTAATAATTTCAATTTGTATGTTTTATTCGATGCCACAAACATTAGGCCGGAAATGGTAATGTAAACGAAACTTGGCATCACACGCCAACTTCAAAAATTGATAACTCTGGACTCACAACTCCGATTTGAAAAATGTTTGTCTTGTTCAATAGTATCTTGTCTCTTCCATAGGATAAAAGTATCAAACAGCTGATACTCGAATTTTCATTTTATGGTATGGTTGATGGGTCAGACACGCAAGTCTGCTCATCCATTGGTTAATCTCAAATGACACACCTCCTTAAAGGTCACGTGACAAAAATGTTTTGAATGAAATCAACGATGCGCATCCACGTTGAGGAGAAGCCTTCATCTGGAAGAAGTTTGTGATCGCAGAGAACAGGCAACAAAATGGACGGTGCAACTCAAGCAAAGAAGCGTAAAGTTGATGCAGATGAAAAGGAGACTAATGGCAATGCTTACTTGGTATGTATGTTGTTTCGTAACGGTGTTGTTTGCGATCAGTGACCGCAAACCTTGATGATCGCGGTACGCCATGCTAGCCTTAAAAATTGGCCTAACCAACCTCTTTGTGACAGTGTAAAATTGCTCTCGAAATTGCTAAATGCTAATAAACATAATGATTCTTAATTAGTGGGAGAAAGCTGCTGAAAATGAAAGCAAACTCATGATCAAGGTATTTTTTGTTGCTCGTTGTTTGCAGTTTAATCAAATTTTCATTTTGTATTAAGCGGTAGCTAGGCTAGATAGTTTCATAACAAAGCCGGTACTGTATGCAGAGCCCTATATGTGATGTTTTATGGACAATAACTTATTAAGAGCTCATTTTAGAACGTCATTAGAAGTCTGCAATGGTTATTTCGTTTACCTCGAAACTGTCAGCATAACAGCTGTTTATGACGATACCCAGAAATATCTATTGAAAGGAAGTTTTCCAGGCCTGTATTCCCCGCATTGTTATTCCTAATAATGATATCAAAATTGTGAGGAGGATAAAAGTTAGATACCAGCAATACTTATGGACCACTCTCCACAAGTAGTTCATAATTCTTGCTAGTATGTATGTAACACAAGCAATACACAGTTTATCATTCAAGGGATTGCACATATTTTTAAGCTACTGGAGTCTCTTAATCTTTTAGCGATCTGAGAGTTGAGTTTTTTACAAGCAGTTTCTTGCAAAAAGTAAAATGTACTTCAGAGAGAACCAAAGTTAATGATTGGTCAGTGAAGTGACCCTTAAAGTGAAAGATTTGTGTGGTCTTGAGAAAATCAATTAGTGACTTATCAATTGGTTTCAAAAACCATTATCTTGAAGGAAGGGATTTGAGTGGTTTCTCAATGGTCTCTGATTGCTACAGTGGGTAATATAGCCATGTGATGCCTTGCTGCCTCCCAGAGGAGTGATAATTGGCATTTGAGTGAGAACATTGGGGCATTTGATGCAGAAGGCAAGAGTGAAGCAAACCAAAAGTTTGGGGGTACACTCATCTTTGAGAAGAAGCAATTGATAAGAAATGGAAGGCTCTGTTTTTAAAAGCTTAACAAATTTTTGTAATTTATGGTGTACTTTGAGATCTAAGCAAGTATGATTTGGAAGCCTTCTAACAAGCAGGGACGTAGGAATCATCTCAAACTTGGAGGGCAGGACTCTTCAAGGGCACTGTTTTCTTAAGAAAAAGGGGGCACTTTCTAAAAATAGAAAGGGCACTTCTTTGTTTATTGCAAAGTCTTGGGGGGGGGTGTGCCCCCAGTGCCCCCCGGTTCCTACGTCTATGCTAACAAGAAAGATAAATTTCTAGACTTAGGGTATTAAAGATATGAGAAACACATAATAACCTTAAGAGGTGAAGGTGAAATTGCGGTCTTTAGTGCCAGGTGCTGATCCCAGAAGTAGCAAAGTGCTAATTGAGTCTGTACCCCTTGTGATGATGCTCAAGTGGTGGGGCCCTACTGGGTATCGAACCCACTCCATGTGACTGTTCTGACTGCAAAGTCAGAGGACTACCCCCAATGCACCACAACACCTTAAGCAAGAGGCAGATAAATGTAGTGAAATCTAAGAAACTTAGACCTTAGTTTCTTTTAAAAAACAATGAGTACAATATATTTTGCTGAGCACTTCTTTCCTTCTTTTTCTCTCCCAAGAATCCGAAAGTAGTTTTAGGATACTGAGAAGCAATGCTCATCAAAGCAGTGTCCTGGTCCTTCCTCTAAATGTAACTACACTTTTTAACTGATTTTGCCTTAAGAATAACAGAGTGCACGACTCTCTTCACTTTACATATAGCAGGTTCAACAGAGTGATGACTCTAATCATCAACCATAAGGTTGTTAGTCAATATTGCTACTTACAAAGCCATCTCTGGGACAATTTTTTGTGTGTATTCACATTTTGGCACCCAAAAACTTACCAATTTAACTCCCACAGAAGTTTAGTGACTACCATGGGTGTAGGAGGCTGCCTAATAAAGATATCAATTGTTTACAAAGATTGGCCAGACTTGAGGCCAATTTTCTGCTCTCTCATGGCCCATGTTTGCAAATTTTTCTTTCATTAGGTGTGGGGCTGCAGCCCTCTAGCCCCCCTCTGTCTCATATGACATAACACACAACATAACATACCTTGCATTATGACGTAACATACCTTGCATGGCCAAGACAGGAAGCTAATTTGATCCTTTTCCTTTTTTCGTAATTCATTTCAATGTTTCCTGAATTTGTCCTTCTTTGTCACAGAAAATTGAAAAAGATGATGATGATATAGTGCTAAGCACGTCATTGTCATTCACAGCAAAGCTTGATGGCTTGCAATCACCACTCACAATCATCCAGGTAAGGTATCCAATGTTTTGTTTGCAAAGGTTGTGCTTTTCTGTGATTTTGCTCCTGTGGGAAAATGGTAAATTGACATTAGCATAATTATGTTTACTGAAAGGGCATATCTACAGATGTATCAAGCTACAAAAGCTTTTGCTCCAGAACCAAAGATTTGTACACAGAGTTTGATTTTGATATGTTTCAAGTAATTCCGTTGGTTGGGACCTTTTTTGCAGTGTTTGGGATGATGTTTCTAATAAAAATGATGCCACTCTGTTGATAATCTGACATTGTCCTGTTATCAAGGCAATAACATTTGCAAATTGATTATATGACTATCTTTGCATGAAGACACCTGGAACATTCTTAGGCTAGAGTTACACTATATCTGATTGCTATCGGAGTAGAGCAGAGCGTAGTGACTTTCACTCCGTAGTGATATTTGGGGTAGCAGTTACACTATGATGCTTCTCTTGCTCCCAGGCCATTTTCCCCCATAGTTCTGGTCTACACTGCAGGGTGCCTTTCCAATCTTGTGCCAAAGTTTATTGTTTGCTGATCTGAAACTTCATTGTTTTGAAGAGGAGTATATCGGATTCGTGCAATTACACTACAAAGCTTTGCTACAGAGTGACTTGGAGTGATTTTCATACCACTCCAGAGCGGAGTAATTTTCATGCCACTAATTGGAGCATTGTGTTTCAGATTGGTGCTGGGTAGTGTAGCTCAAACCATTATCCGATACAAAAGTCACTCCGCTCCAATAGCAATCCAGTATAGTGTAACTGGGGCCTTATTCATTGTGGTTTCAGGAGGAAAGAATGGATGATGTAAGCCGATGTGCTCCACCCAACTGAAGTAATATGCAGGAAATGCATTTTAGCACCAAGCAATATTGGAATATTTGCCCTATCATGAAATTCTATGTTGAATAATTTTAGTATAAAATTCTGAAGAATTCTATTTGCATCTAGTTTTGCACTTGTGTGGCCGGTTCATGTCAGGATTTTATAATTTTCTGTTTTCTATTTACAAGGAAAATGGAGGAAAGATTTTGCAATTGGAATCAAGACCAGCAAAAAATGATCCAGATAAACATGATTTTCTTGTAAACCTTGATGATGATGACAGCATGGAGACCGTTTGTGAAAAGATCATGTCTGCATTAAAACCAGTAGTTCAGAATGTTGATAAGCATGGTGGTGAGAAAGGTGAGATTAGATCATAAAGACTCTTTTGTGATTCAGCTTTAAAATGAAATATGGGGTGTCCCAAGAACTGTACCCCTGTTCATAAATCACCAAGTATCGATCATTAAATCTTTGATAAAATTTCCTTTTTGACTTGTTTTGATGAGCCAAAGTATGTCAGGGGATTAAAGTCTTTTTGTTTCCCCCAGAAGGGTACTTGTCTGCTGAGTGATACTGGAAATGCCACTCGTATGGTTGGGTTTTTTCAATTGAGATTCCCCACACATTGGTATGTTTTTAACCTTGATTCTGGCAGATGTATAACTGAGTTTACAGAATTTTTGTCATAACGGAAGAAATTTGAATAGAACTTGCATCCACAAATTGACAAAATTCAAACACATGGTGGCTCAGAAACATCCTGATATTCATGTAAAGGGTTTGGAATTCATGAATATTCTGTCATAGAAATGGGTCCTTTTTTCTCAGTCCAGATTGAGGTTGAATCTGGAATAACGACCCCCTCTCCCTCTGTATTGGTTTTTAATTGTGAAAGATAAAGAGCTGCAGTATTACAGGTTTACAGTTAGTGTTAGAAATTCGTCAATCTTGCCAAAGAGACAAAATATGCAGATTTTTTATTTTCCTTGCAGTCTCCAATTAGTGCCAATTTCAACCTGTTGAAATAGCAGCCTAACATGCACAATGAAATCTAATTGTTAGTGCCTTTATATGATTCGAATCCATGCAGCACTAAAGGACTTGAATTCCCCAATCTCAAAACAAATCACAAGATTAACTTTACATGCAAAAGTAATTTGGTCTTTGATTTTCGTGCAAAAGAGAGAAATTTGACAATCAGATGTGTAATCAGATGCTTGTTATGTTACTTCACCTTGAAAGATGTAGAGCCTAGTCTGACTTAATTATATAGTGAACTGATGTTTTGTAGCAAATAAACCAGTTGTATCAGACGAACCATTTTGTTGGATTTGCTCAGCTCCGTAGATGTCAAAACAACAATGCTCTGCAATATCTGAATGAATTGCCAAACACATTAAACTTTAATCTTTGATTTTGAAGCTTCAATTAGTGAATGTTACAAGGAATTTTATGGAGAAAGTCACTTTTAAAAACCGTCAAAACATCTGAGAACCACAAACGAATTTCCCTTGCATGATTGGAACAAGCTTTTATGTTGTATCCTCTTGGGAGGATGAAAAGTCTTCCCCTAGTACGGAACTTGTTCAAGGGTATTCTCCCCCCCAACAATTATATGCGTAATGTATATGGTACTTAACAGTTTATCTTCAACAGTTCCATGGTTTCCAAGACACATCAGTGATTTGGACAAATTTGCAGATAGAGTGCTCAGCTATGGGGCAGAGCTTAATGCTGATCATCCAGTGAGTCCGCAATTATTTCGTCAACTAAGTTTGTCAAATTTATGCTATAGTTAAAGGCAGTCTGTCACGTTTCTGATTGGCCTCAACAGTCAGAGCTAATCGTCTTGACTATCTATCGTCGTTGAAAGTCAGAGGATTGAGAACAATTCAAACTGCCTAATTCTTTGTGTTGTCCTTATTGCCCAATCAGATGCACGACAGACTGCCTTTAAACTTTGGTACTGCTTTCGTTAAGAAATCCTGCAATGTTTGAAGAATACTGTGCCCTAACAAATTTCTTTTTTCTGATAGCCAATTATACATGGAAAAACTTTGCTGTGTTAAATTGAGCACCTTGTTCTGAAATTGTCATGTATCTTCTAGAGGCGGCTTCTTCAGAATATCTGAAAAATGACCAAGAATGATGATCCAAATTCATCGAGTCTCGTACTACTTGGATTTGCAAACATATGTAGCCTCTTTCTCTCTATCCTATTTCTAACGCCCTTTTACATGTGAACCAAGGGAAGAACCTATCTCGAGAGCATAGGAACTGATAGCCGACATGCTGCGTAATCGACGAACCAAATGAACCAATCGAATTAAAAGACAAGTGCAGAAGGCAAAACCATTAAAAATGAATCTTATAGATTTTTTGTTGATTCAAGAAATTTCCACTACAGTAGCTTTCAAAATGCCTTGTCTCAAACCTTTCTCTAATTTTTTAGCTGCGAAACTGTGATCAACTCCTCAGGGACTAGAAATATTTTATCGTTGACTTTGTAAGCAAAGATCATTTGCTGGGGCTTGCTAAAAGCTTGGTACTACCACATCTTACAAGATCGAAGATCTTGAAACGTCTGGCAATTACATTATTTGACCGTTTTTCGTTACTCCCAGGGATTCACAGATCCTGTATACAGAGCACGGAGAAAAGAATTTGCTGATATTGCCATTAATCACCGCCAGTAAGTTTATCAATTCCGAACCTGTGTCCACTGATTTTGTAACAGTTCTTTCATATTTCTTCTTTCATCTAATTTTTCGCAAGTAACATCTTCAGATAACAAACAGCCCGGTCTTGTCATTTATCTTTTCTTCGCATGAACCAAACTGAACAGTGTGCGGCGAAACGCGTATTTGGTTTAATAATTTGGTACAATAACGTTGTTGGTAAATGATTACTTGATTTTCTTACAGGTTTAACAGTTTTCTCCCCTTAGTTACAGGTTTCTCTTATAGTGTGATTATTGTTCTTTACAGGAATTGACAGTGTTTCCCTACAGGTTACAAGTTTATTGTACCTCCATAAGTTTATTATGATGAGTCCGCAATTTAAAGGCAGTCTGTCCCCTATTGTTCTGACCCTAGCAACGGCGTTGTTTACCTTATTTACGCTGGAGCTAAATTTATGCATCACTGAGTCTCTATGACCCTGATTTCTTTGGATAAAGCGAATTAGCACAGAATTGTGAAGTGTACAATGGAGATCAGCTTATTTTCATTCTTCGAAGGGGACAGACTGCTTTTAAGGGTGTATCCTCTGAGAGTAATTCAGAACCATCGGAAACTTATGAATTGATGGATGGCAAAAAAGGATTAAGTGTAGGTCAAGGCTGCAAGCCGCCTAAAAGTATGTTGGAAATGTTTGAAGATTAAATAGCGATCTTGTCGTAATGCACTAACAAATGCAGCATCATACACCGCGGAAAGAAAGTGTCGATTGCTGTGAAAGAATAACGACGAAATTAACCTGTAACTGTGTAAACTGACTAGAAAATTGTTGAATCCTGCAAAAATGCACTGAAGCCCAGAACGAGTTAACGTGAAACGAAACTGACGGGTTTGCGATGAAACGCGTTTTTGGTTATGTCCGTGTTCTTTATTGCTGCTATCAATTCATTGTCTCTCTTTTCAGGGTTTCAGAGTAATTCGCTATTTCTCATGCAGAATTTAACATATTTGTCCTCAGTTGACTGTTAATCTGGATGTTATTCTTTTACAGGAGTTATCAGTTTCTTTCAACATATTACAGTGCCTCGTGTTGCATACGATAAGTCAGTCATTTTAAGGCTGTCCTTATTGTCTGTACCGGAAATAATTCATTTAAAGAATATAAAAGGCCGTAAAAGAGAGAGGAAAAGAAAGATAATCTCTATGGATCACTGAAGATTCCTAGATTTGTTCACCTTGCAAACGTAAATGTGGCTGCTGATTGGGACTTTGTGTTATCAGAAGAAATTTACCAAAAGCTGCTAAACTGTAGATTTAAGGTTTTTTAATCTTCGAACTTGTAGCCTGTCTTCATTTGAGGTCGATCGAAATCAGTTTCCTTTCAATCCATTTAAATTAACTTGATTCATATTTTAATCATCTGACAGCCAAAGGCGAACCTTTGATGATGACGGCCAATTGGAATTTGCCATTTCTAGAGCAAGCGTGAATTATCCGTGCCCTGGTCAGTTTCTTTTACGTAGTTGGTTTTGTCTTTCAGTATGATATCTTATCTCATTCAAAGAGATAAAGTAAAGCCTTTGCCAAACTTTATTTCAGTCAGAACGAAATACCAAATGTGACATACACAGAGGAAGAAATTACAACATGGTAAATAAGCATAACTTTTATTTCTAGAATAGTTTCTTGTTATTTTAATATGAAAAGACATGAATGTACTGCTTTAGCCCCAGAGATGCATTTTCTAGTAGTTTCAAGGTAAGGTAAAGGCCGACCTCCACTTCGGTAGTTTTGGTCGGCGACGTGCGCGTTTGCCTAGTGCGCATGCTCTTCAGCAACAGAGCATGTGCGCAAGGCAAACGCGCTGGTTGCCGACCGAAACTACCGCAAGTGGAGGACGGGATTTATCAGGCTGCAGAATAAGCTCCTTATACAAATACTAATATTTGTAAAATGTGTCACTGAAACTGTGGGTTTTCCTGTTGTAATTTCATCACCTGTCTCCCGAAAGAATGAAGCAGCGATCATCTTTAAAATGTATTTGGACTTTGGCACTAATACATTACAATGAAATTTTAAAATTACCAACTTATTCGATTCGATTATTGGTGATATTTTCATGAGCTTGACTTTTGTTGCGTCACGCAATCCATTAGAAATGAGTGTCATATTGATATTACTATATAAAATTCTTCATGTAATGATGTTCTTTTCACAGGGCAACAGTGTTTAAAAACCTGACCAAGCTTTACCCTACCCATGCCTGCAAAGAGCTCAACGATGTATTTCCAGAACTGATCAAAGAATGCGACTACAAGTATGGACTTTTCGTATTCGAAAATTTAACTACAACCTTTTTGCTGTTTAGTAAATAATTGGAATGTATATGAGTGGTCGGAATAGAGCAATAATCGCATGAAAATGATTGGATTGTCTTGAGGATTTTGGTGCATGAAAGTCCCTTGGTCGAATCCTGGAAGAATCATATTTTGATTCTATCTCGAATCAAAGTTCTTGATTTATATCTTTATATTTAGTGTTTTATCCGTTACAGTTTGTAGTTTATAAAGTATGGTTGTAACTTTTAGTGGTTAGCCCATTCATGATCATTCTTTATATCTTATTTGAGTAATTTTTTAGCAATTTGTTTTTTAGGGCTGTGAGGATTTCTAGTTACTCAAAGCTAATTTTGAGTTGTGGAAAATGGTGATTTAAGTTGTAGCTGCTACGAAAGCTATGAAGTAGCTAGTTTGCAACTGAAGTCATTGTAATGAAAATCGATTACGTCTGTTTAGTTGCTCGTAATTCGTGAAATCTGTCTCTCCTCAGTTCATGAAAAATGCTCCTAGTTGAGTCAAGAAATTCATCCCTAATTGAAACTCGGACAATGTAACCAACTTCAAAACTTGAATCCTTCATCTCACTGAGGATTAAACTTGAATGATTTAGGTGTGCTAAGATATGATTTCATGCCTTCCTCGTGAAGGTCACAAAAATTTTACTACACTTCAAAGTAATTCAATCAGTTGTAAAGCAAGTATGACAGATGCAACAAAACAATTTAAAGATTTTCCAAACGTATATTCATTTCATGGGACACCATGTAAAAGAATGGAATGGTCTGGATGTCCATTTCAAATGCTGTAAGTTTTTTCCTGTCGTGCCCTTTAAACAAACATATTTTATTTTGCAGCGAGAAAACCATTCCCCAGCTTCGCAAGGTCTCCAGATTCTTAAAGGGTAAGAAGACCCCTGGCTATTCTTATTTTAGATTTCATTGGTAAGCATGTTGAAAATTTCATATGCTTGCTTTAGACTCTTTTTGGTGCATCCGGCATTATTTCGAGAGTTAGGGCGGCTTCTCTTGTGGAAAAACCGGATGCCCCAAAAAAGGATACAGGTTTGGTTGGGTCCAGCGATATTGATTTAGCTTTTATCAATTGCTTAGTACTCTCAAATGTCCTTTCGATATTTAAAGGAATTGAGTCCATGTAAATAGTTGAGCGTTAACGCTGACCTCAATTTTTGCTAACAAACCGCTGACGTCCCTTCGTTGTCGTACAATAGTGCAAAAGTCATTAGTAGTGAAGACCAAAGACTTCTTAATCCTTGCATTATCCTAAGGAATTTCTTTGGTTTAATTTCAATAGGGATGAAATGACAACTTTTGTTTCATGATTGAAAAGAAGTTGATATTGGTCATGAGAGCGCTATTTATACGGACTCAGTGCTTTTAACTTCCAAACTATCCTAAAACGGAACCTATAATTTTCAACAAAGAGTTTTCTTTACTCAAGTGCTAGACTGTGGAATGATGTACCTCTCGATATAAGGAATAGCCCCAAAATTCTCACATTTAAAAAGAAATCGAAGGACTACCTGGTACACTAGCATTTAACCCAAAGCACGATCCCTACGAAGAGCATTGCTTACCCAATGGTTACATTTCATATTATTCCTCTTAGATGTAGTATAGTACGTTGTTCTTTTTTCTTTCTAATATTATTATTTTTCAAACTATTACACGCACGACAACCTTCCAGAGATTTTGTGACGTCACTTCCTGTCCTAAGCCCGAAGCTTTTGCAAATGGCGCGAGTTTCTAATCTGGCATCACCATAGCGAGGCTACAAAGTCCCTCCAAAGGGGTTGTCGGGCGTGTATTATCTTATTATATTAGCTGATAGGGATTTGTGGATTAAGATGATTAAATTTAATGAATGAACTTGATCATAGATTCCTCATTTATTGGTATTGCTGCTTGGGGGGCTTAGATATTAATTCAAAATTTCAAAGTGACGTCCACTGCAACCAGAGCTTTTGCCTTTTGGCCTAAGTTAATTCTTGAAACACATCGAAATTTAGAATGACATATTAATAAACTACCAATCCATGACTTCTGGCGAAAAGAATTTGATAAGATCTAACAAGATTCAAATTTATCAAGGCTTTCGCTGATTTTGTCACTGTGCCTCTTGAATTTTCTCAAGCCGAAAGGGGACATCCTTGGTTTGCAGGTGGATGCAGATTTGAGCTTTCAAGGTTAATATTTCTGCTATCGCCGGTCTCGATCTCACAAATATGGACTCAAAAGCATTGTGTGAGTTGCTTCTTTGCGGTAGCCCTCAGCTCATTATAATCGACTACGGAATAATTTTAGAAGCGATGATGTCATTTAATGATAGATCTATCCGGTTGGACTAAATACCAACGTTAGCAGCCATCCCTATTTGTCTGTATTATAATTTGAGTGATTGTCGTGCTGTTTTATAATGTGAGGTGCAAATTGGGGCCATGTGGAGCGGAGCTGCCTTCTGTTGGCCTTGGGGCTGCCGCATCTGCACAGCAGCGGCGGCGGCCCTGTGGCCGAGGGGGGACGGCTTTGCTCTGCATGGTTTTTGCTGTACTTTAATGTAGTGTAGTGTCCATTGGTGTGGTGTGGTGTAGTGTTGTTTGTGTTTTTTGTTGTTGTTAATTAACTTAATAGAGTGTAGCTAAAATTCATTGTAAGAGCCATTCATAGTGGGGACTAGATGACCTTGTGTCCCTTCCGCTATGATTGGCTCAGATTACTGTATGGTAGTTCTTTCAATGTCATACATAAAAAATAGTTCTGCTATCAAAAAAACCAATGCCTACAAATGAGTATCTATGTTCAGGTTAATATTGAGGAACATTTTGAGACAGCTATCGATTGAAGCTGGTACCAAATATGTAAACTTTTTCCGGGGGCACCCGGTATACTACGTTTGTACGCTATTCTTATACGTTAGATAAAACTGTGAAATATCTGAAAATGTGATTCCAACACCGCTTGATGTCACATCTCAGCTAATGCATTTTTCAGGAAAGACTGGTTTTCAGTTACGACCAGTAGCGGGTCTGTTGTCATCGAGGGATTTCTTGGCAGGCCTGGCCTTTCGCGTGTTCCATTCGACACAATACATAAGACATTCATCAGTACCAATGTACACACCTGAGCCGTAAGTAGCTGTACTAATGACTGTTGTGTTTTGACAAATTTTCTTCATCTACTTTGCCAAAGGCTGTTTTGTTTATTACCTGTCTCCGTCTGGTCAAATTATAGTTTATATTTCTCTCTTTCGTTTATTTCCTATCAAAGAATTATGAGGTTATTATACACAAAAAAATTGACATGATGGAAATCAGTCCTTTTTGGATTATGATTCAAAACCAGGCAGCCCGCAATCAGCTTGATTTAAAACATTGATTTCGAAAGGAAATAATGCGTTCTTTGATTTTCTTGTTGAGAAAAAAAATTTTAAGATCGATCTGACAATCGAATTTTGTGGACAAATTTTTCAAACGGGAGTGGTTTTTTGAGTACACCTGGTATGATGCACTTTCGATTTTTCTGTAAGTATTTCTCAGTTATATCTTTCTCCCGAAACAGGGACGTCTGTCACGAACTAATTGGTCATGTGCCATTGTTTGCCAACCCTGAGTTTGCCAGATTTTCGCAGGTGAGTGTCAATGTTTACTAGACAGGGATACTATCAGTGAAAGTCTTCCGGAATTTCTCCAGAAGTGCCAAACGCTTTGGAGTCTGCACAGTATCGATATCAGGGCCATCGCCCTTCATCCTTCCATTGTGAATTTGCACATGCCTCGAAACGCTTTGCTCGTCCAATTGATCAGCAATTCAATCAAAGTTAACGTATTTCCTTTGTGATTTACAAAAGGGGGGATTCGCAGCATCCCGAACAATTGCTTAAAGTTATTCTGAAAGAATTTCCTTTATACGTGGGTGAGTTAAAAAACGTAACCACTGTTTGTCATATATAACAAATCATTGAATCAGGTTGAAATGTTTCAGCACCAGTTGCTTACTTAGACTTAAACTTCATCTTGAAAATTTATTTGTAACGTACCGGTGAGTCAAAAAACGTTTATGCGTTTGGCGGCTGTGAAATAAAAAGCACGAGTCCAATATTTAAAACTAAAATGTTAATCTTTCAGTCAAAGGTTAACTTAGATGGGAAAATTTTGTTGGGTAGCATCACAAATCTCTGAAACCAAACAATTAGAAAAATGCCTTAAAGGTGTTTGTATGAGAATCGGAAACTTCCGCGTTCCATTTTGGCCCATAATTAAGGTGGCATTGAAATTCTCATTGCAAGTTTCAGAAAAATTATTTCAATTTCAATAGCTAGTGAATTATGGACCAGAATGGAATGAGGAACCCTTGTTCCCAAACATGCCACTTACGGGTGTTTTCCTGATTTCTGGGTCTAAATGTGAGTGACTTTACCAAAGAAAATTTTTTCCTCTAAATTAACCTTTATGTTATAGATCAACATTAAGGTTTGAATATAGGTCATATACTTTTTATTCCATAGCCCGCCAAACGTGTAAACGTTCATTTTACTCACCCGGTATACTGCTTTCCAAGGAAAATGGAGCCATTTTTTATCTTAGACCTTCTCTTTCTGCAAAATGCAAGCTTTTAACCATGCACAAAAGCACATAAAAATACAATGTTTATAATTTTGCAACCACTTCTAAGGGAACCATTATGGAAATAAGGTGAACTCGATCTTTTAATGCTATCCCTTCCACTTTGATAAAAGGTGTTTTCAAATTGTATGTATCAAATTTGCTATTTGAATTGTATAGTAAATATTTTATTCATTTATTTGATCTGCTTTTTTTGACCGTTGCAAGTCTTGTCATTTCGTGGCAAATTTTACTTGCTCACTTTTCCACAAACCCTTTAAGTACTTGTCTTAAACTTCTTAGCTAATGAATCTTCACCTTACTTCTAGGAAATTGGTTTGCTGTCACTAGGTATCTCGGATGACTGGGTGATGAAGCTTGCAACTGTAAGAACATGATTTGTTTTTCTCTTGAAAGTATCTGTTGTTTACATCCAGATTAGTGAAAGGTATTTTTCATTAGATTACACTTTTAGGCATGCCAAAAGATTTTCTATCAGGAGTGCCAGAACAATTTTCTTTGAACATTCCTTGAAACAACTGTACCGGATGCATTGGAATGGAATTACTTCAACTAACAACAGACAACCAAAGTATCTCCATGATTTTTCTCGTCTTGTTATGATTATTAGAGAGCCAAAAGACAGGGACAATTTGAGAAGATTCTGTAGAATTACCACAGCAGATCGTCTCAACGATCCAGCCATTTAAAGATGAATATAATGAGGTCGTTATTATGCTGAAAAAATATCTGCAGCAGTGATACAAGTACATCACAGTTTCAGACCCGGAAAACTGAGAAATAAATCAAGTAACTTTTTACATTAATATTTGGAATACAAATAAGGAATGAAAATATGAAACTTTTATATCATGGCATTCTCCAACTTTCTATAAGATGGCTACAACTATCTATTAATGTACATGCAGATGTATTATCGTACATTTTATCTTTTTAATTTGTGTAGTTGTATTGGTTTACTGTTGAATTTGGACTTTGCCGACAGAAAGGGGAGCTCAAGGCTTATGGTGCAGGTTTATTGTCTTCATTTGGAGAATTACAGGTACGATCTTATCAAAAGAAGGGCACTGACGCCACGATGGGAATAGGGAGCTTTCTACCGCGATCCTTTGAATCGTTTGGGTTTTCGATTAAAATAATTAGTCGAGCTTTGTTCGAGTGCAAAGGATCATGTCACAAAAGTTCCTGCTGCCATCTTTAGCATTATTGTGTCTTGTCAGCAGATCATCTAAATGAACCATGGACGCACAAGAAACCTGTATCTTGTAAGAAACACTGTCAACTCCTGTAAAAGAGCAGCAGTGATATAAGATAAACCTGTAACTGGAGAGAAAGCTGTTAAACCTGCAAGAAATCAAGTAATCAGCTATCAACAACGTTATTACACTGAATACGCGTTTCGTCGCATGCTCTTCAATTTGGTTCATGCAAAGAACAGACATTGACCAAACTGAACCAAATTGTCTGTTCTTTGCATGAACCAAACTGAAGAGCTTACGACGAAACGCGTATTTGGTGTAATAACGTTGTTGATAACTGATTGCTTGATTTTCTTGAAAGTTTAACAGCTCCATCGCCAGTTACAGATTTATCTTATATTATTGCTATTCTTTTACAGAAATCAATAGTGTTTTCGTACAGGATACAAGTTTATTGTGCATCCATGTTTTATTAGATGAGTTCGCTACTTAAGGCCATTTAAAAACTTTGTATCAATAATTATTTGTTATCACCAGAAACATTTGTGTCAAGCTATCTCAGATAAGATATCATGTGAAATTGCTCGCGAATAGCGACAATTGAAGTGTCTTGGATGAATAATTCTGCGTTATCGCAAAGCTCTCGTGACATGTAATCAGAGAACGTCTTTAATTTGAATTATGCTTTGTCTTCCAAGATGAATTCCTCTCAGATTTTAAGGGCACATTGCTTTGTGTTGTTGCTAAAATTGTTCGCTGATTTGATTATAGTGACAGCAAAGCTGTTTTTTCTTTTATTCAAAGGTGACCGAACAGTTTCATAAGGAAAAATGATCTCAACTACATTGATTTTTGCAAAATGTTAGTATTTACGAGCGGCTGAGAAATTGCTTGATATGCTGCAAAAAGTCATGAAAGCTTCAATATTGACAAATATGTTTTCTTTGGGTTGGAAAGTTTCGTTGTCGACCTCATCCCCATAAAAATGACTGTCGTCGTCCTGAATATCAAATCCTGAAAGCAACGAAACTTACCAATTGCATCTCTCCACTCGACTTCCTTTTCTTCACTTTTTGAAGCCATTTTGCAAGGATCTTTGAAATGGAAATACAACGGATAAGAACATTGCTTCAAAACAGCGAAGAAGTTATAGAGAATATTTAAGTAATTGAAAAAAATGTTGTTCTGATAAAACAAGCAAAGCAAGTACACCGCTTATAGTGTCTCAAGCAAAGCAATTTTAATGAATTTTCTGAAAGATTTTAAGATTCACAGAGGTAATAATAACCAAGCATGAATTTGAAGCCATACAAAAACGTTTCAATGCTCGTTAAAGATGATCTGAAGTGCCAGATTTTTATTCATGCAAATGAACGGCACTGTCGAATGAAACGGAATCATGTTTAAATTTCTTTGATATCTATTTCGTACGCCATTTTGTTTGCAAATTGCTAGGATTAGATGTCGAATATAGCCGTATCTGACCTTTGAAAGGTTACAATTGCTGGAGACATTTAATTGAGCTGAGTAAATGTTATAGATATTGTCTCATGGATTGACTTCATGTCTAGAAAGTCAATTGAAGAAAAGTTCTTCGAGTCACTTTCCTTTTGGGAACATAGTCAGCCTCGTACACTTTCTTTACATTTTGCAAACAAAATGGCATCACCAGCCAATCATGCAAAATAGTGAATAACTCCATAATGGACAAGTTATCTCAAAATTATAAACAACAATCTTTATCATTCAAAGTACTATTCATTTGGATCAATAAAAATCTTTGCCGCAGACCATCACTCTTAAAAGTTTGCGAGTCGCATGCATCACGAGTGTCTCCTTCTGAGCATGCTACTGGAACCTTTTCCTCACATTTAGAGGGTCAATTCACTTAATTTTGTTTACTCTTAGGAGTACTCATTCTTTGAGGGGTACTGACTTAAACAAGGGCAGATTTTGTTTTGAACCAATCAGAACGTTTGTTTACATCTGGCCGGTTAACCAATCACACTACGCAATCTAACGTCACGTGACGCACTGTGATGTCACGCAAAAGTGGAAGCTGTGGGGATAAATACCAAAATACCCTCTCCTCAAAACGTGTGGCGTGCAAGTGGATTTTAGACCAATCATAAATATTTTTCGACTTTCTGAGAGAATACAAGCTCTTCTAAACTTCTGTCACTTAAATTTTTGATATTCAACTTTGATCGAGAGAAATTTGGGTTTGAAAATCACCTTAAAATTACGAAAATGGCTAGCGCTCTAGGTCCAGCAGAAAGATATTTCCTTGACCGACTCTTCAGGCTGATGCAAAAAGGCAAAGAATATTGGTTCGTAGACGACTCCATAAATATCTGTATGAAATTTTTGGTGCTGAACAAACATCAAAAGGGGCAGTATCTCTTACGACACTGAGAGGGTTATCTGAAGCACTACAGTCATACGAAGAGCCAAATTCCTGAAGTAAACTCAACAAGAAACCCCTACCAATAAGTCACAAACAAAATGTTAAGTCACAAAGTACTCACAAATTATTCAGTTTCTATGATGATCCAAAACTGGATAAGTCCAAAATTTGATAGGCTGCATGTGAACAAACGAATTTAGCAAAAATGCATTGATTATTTTCACAAGTTTGAACAGCAAAATCTTGAAGAATCTACAGTGGCGATGAAATATCTACTCCACTCACATTCTGATCTGTAACAGCTTAAAACTGGTTATTATGTCTGAAAAATAGCATTTTTTGCACAACTAAGTCGATCTCTTTTCCTTAGATAATTCTTTTTTGGTTGATTGAGAGAAAGTTGGGAAATATACAACAGCATGGATTTTGATGATTGGTTCAGGTCAAGTGACGAGAAAGAGAATAAATGAGTTGCACATTTCAGTTGACCTGACCCCTTCATCAAAATCCATGCTGTTGTCTATTTCCCAACTTTCCTTCAATCAACTGAAAAAGAATTATCTAAGGACAAGAAATCGACTTGTTTGTGCAGAAAAGTCCTATTTTTCAGACATAACCAGTTTTGAGCCATAACAGATGAGAATGTGAGTGGAGTGGACATTTCATCGCCGCTGTGGCGCGTTCAAGATTTTGCTGCTCAAACTTGTGGAAATAATCAATTCATTCTTGCTACGTTCATTTGTTCACATACAGCCTATCGAATCTTGGACTTTTCCAGTTTTGGATCATCATAGAAACTGAAGAATTTGTGAGTATCTTGTGACTCGACATTTTGTTTGTGCGTGTTTGTGACATTATTGGTAGGGGTTTCTTGTTGAGTTTACTTCAGGAATTCGGCTCTTCGTATGACTGTAGTGGTTCAGCTAACCCTCTCAGTGTCGTAAGAGATACTGCCCCTTTTGATGTTTGTTCAGCACCAAAAATTTCATACAGATATTTATGGAGTCGACTACGAACCAATATTCTTTGCCTTTTTGCATCAGCCTGAAGAGTCGGTCAAGGAAATATCTTTCTGCTGGACCTAGAGCGCTAGTCATTACCGTAATTTTATGGCGTTTTTCAAACTCAAATTTCTCTCGATCAAAGTTGAATATCAAAAATTTAAGTGACAGAAGTTTAGAAGTGCTTGTATTCTCTCAGAAAATCGAAAAATATTTATGATTGGTCTAAAATCCACTTGCACGCCACACCTTTTGGGGAGAGGGTATTTCGGTATTTATCCCCACAGCTTCCAATTTTGCGTGAAATCACAGTGCGTCACGTGACGTTAGATTGCGTAGTGTGATTGGTTAATCGACCAGATGTAAACAAACGTTCTGATTCGTTCAAAACAAAATCTGCCCTTGTTTACTGACTTAGTAGCCTGCTTGCAGACAATACCAAAGGAAAAGATATAGTCTGCACAATGCCGCTCAATATTGCGTCTTATATAAGTAAGCATTTCATTTCAATAACAATTTAATGGTCCGCGCGATTTAGTGTCTATGTATTTTCCATCTTAGGGTACTTAAAATTCCAGAGTATTGTGTTCTTAAAGTAGTTTACTTAGGGAACAAAGCAAAACCTGAGATTTAATCACGTGATAGCCATTCTCAAATCTGATTCCTTCCTCGTTTTGCAGGAAAGCGATGTTATTGGCTATTACAACAATACTTTTTCTTTGTTGTCAAATAAGTGCTGAAGCACGCAATACACGGAAGGGGGTGGCGTTACGCAGACAATACATTTTCCTCGGGTATAGTCTATGCGTAGGCTACTGAATTAAGAGATGGCCCCCTTTTTAAGAGTTTAGATTGCAAACGAGCAAATAGAAGGCAAATACAAGTTACTGATATATGTTTTTTGTAGTATTGCATTGAAAGTGATAAATGCAAGAGATTGCCATTCGATCCAGAAAAGGCCTGCGTTCAAGAATACCCAATCACCAAATTTCAACCAATTTATTTTGTGGCCAACTCTTTTGATGATGCTAAAGAGAAGCTCAGGTATGTTTTTTCCAATCTCGGACATGAATTTTGCTCCAATTTATTTAATATGAAGCCTTCTCTCCTATATTTGAAATATATCGTTTGGTTAAGACAATTTTTCTTTTATGATTTTCCGTTCCTTCTTTGCCACTAGATAGGCCCTGTTTTCACTAGAGTCATAAGAACCACAAAAAACATGATTTTCAAATCTCTTTTGCTGTTTCTTATCATCCAAGTGAAATACAACTTATAAAGTGGCTTTTCAATCAATAAAGCAATTAAGAACAAGGTTAGCTAGATCTTGCCTTAAATTTTTCATGTTTACAATTCTTCTTTTGGCTTTTTAAAGAACCAGTACGAACGATGATCCTCTGCGCGCCGAATAAAAAGCAAAGCAAGCCAGAATTGACTTTCATATAACATGATAGTTGATTTTTTTGAGTCACAAATAATCAAGGTTAGCAATTGGTCTTTAAGAGATACAGTCAAGGGATGATAATTGTACGATTATGATTCGCTGTGTCTGCACTCAGACCATATTGAAAAGTATGACTCTTGTGATCCATATGATCCTGATGACTCTAGTGAAATCCAGGCTTTTCTTATTTCATATGTCTCAAATGGGCAGATTTTATTTGTTATTTTAAGGCTGAGCATTGAATGGTTTGTTTACACACTAAATATATGAGAATTGTTACGTCTAAAGATAGATAAAATTACCACGATGAATTTCGATGCAAACATTGCCGTGTCCATCCTCAGCCTTATGAGCCTCTCCTACTCGTTTCTTAGCAAATATTTGGTGGCCAAACAAACAACAACGCAAGAGGGTGAATTCGGAGACAATTCTGAGACACTCATTCCTAAGTTTTTTGGTCAATTTTTATACCAGAAGCTCAACTGAGTGACTTTAGAGCATCTATCATTACTCTGCACATTCGAAAAACTACTCCAAAATTGTATGAAAATATCGTTATCACGGTCTCGTCCACACGAATCCGGATCTTTTTGAAAACGCATCTCTTTTAAAAGAGGATCCGTCTAGAAGAGAATCCGCGTCCACAAGAGGAGCGTTTTCAAAGATACCACCAAATCCAATTTGGACGCGAATCCAAAAGGGGCAAAAAAGATGCGCTTTCAAAAAGATCCGGATACGTGTGGACGGGGCATCAGATGGCTGAAAGTCCATTACATAATTCTCACTACTTATAGGTCTTGGGCTTGTCATATTCCGCGCCCTGTCCACGTTCATTACAATCCATACACAGAAACAGTGGAGGTGATTGAAAACAAAGAACAAGTAACAGACATTATTGCTGAACTCAAATCACAAATGGACAACTTGAAGGACGTTGTCAAGAACATGAGTTGAATTGAACTTGGCTGAATGGATATCATTGGAATGGAATTTTAGATCCAAGACTGTATGACTGTATGGCTTTTTGTAACAGGGTTTTTCTGACACTGGGATTTTAAGGAATTCGTTTCTTATTTATTTATTGTATTTATCCATTATCTAAGTTATTGTTCGCTTGTATTTATTCATTTGCAGAGAGGAATTCAAGCACTGAATGCTCAGAGGGAACCAAAACTTTAATTTTGGGGGTCGCAGGAGGAATCATAAGCCGCGAAGCTGCCAAAATATTTCAGAAAACAAAATGCCGCCTCTAAGTTCAGCCAAAACTGTCTTAAAATCTTCACGGTTTGTCTATGTAACCTCGGCTTTATGTCACAGAAGACTGGTTCGTTGTCCTTTTTGCGACCGCAGAAACTGAAAGCTAATTCAAATTCCTTAAATCTGCTGGTTACTGTTGAAGTTTCGTGGTGAAATTCTCCTCAAAATTACATCGACTTGGATAATCTTTTTGAATATTCATCTTTAATTCTGTAACAGTGTGCCTTCTCGAATCATACGTGTTGAATTAAGAGAGAGGAGAGGAAGCGTAAAACTGGCATCATCACGGCCAAAAAAAACGTTAAACCGATCTAAAAAGGTTAAAGGCTTAACCATCTGCTGCTACGACTACTACGAGAGAAATAATATGAAGCCTTATTTCCATGTAGCTGTATTTTCCACTCGAGCGTAAAATGCTCGAGAGCACTTCTGCAAAGCATGCGCATTAGGCAAAAGCTGTATGCGTGAAAATTGTCTTCCCTTCCTTTGATATACTGTTAAATCCTAAATTATGCATCGTTCTAATTATGCAAAGCATGCTTATTAGGCAAAGGTTTTATTTGTGAAAGTTTTCCCTTCTTTTGATATACCGTTAAGGTCAAAAGTATGCATCGTGCTAATTATGCATCGTTCTTATTATGCAAAGCATTCTCGTTAGGCAAAGGCTTTATGCGTGAAAATTGTCTTCCCTCCTTTCGAATAACCATTAAGGTAAAAATTATGCATCGTTTTATTTGAGGTTTTCGTCAATTTATGATAAAGGGCTGAAAGACGCAAAACTAGAAACATTTAAGGGGTACATTATCTTTGGTAGCTGGTCCATAGAAAAAGGCTTAATACCAGTGGCGTAACGCAGTTTAGGGCACCTTAGTTAAAAAACTAAGGTCCCAGGACCACAAGGGGCCCCCAGCAATAAATTTCCTCTGATAGCTATTTTCGAATCTACATTGGAGTGAAACCTTTAAAGTTGCTGTTTTGGTAAAATGGACCTATCCTCAAAATTTTCCTTGGAGTTTTGTCCCCTGGCTCCCTCATTTTCCTGCCTCCTCCAAAGATTGGTTATGGCCTCGATGCTGGCTTGGACACTGCATATGTTGACAGTAGATCATTGCAATTGTTTTATCTTTCCTGCGCAACTTATTTACTCCAAGTTGAAGCTGGACATGGCACTTTTATGCTTCTATCATATCAGTTACAAATGCTTTAGTGGGGGGCCTCATGTGGAAAAATCCCTAAAGGCCTCGACTGTCTCCGTTACGCCACTACTTAATACTCTTATAATTTGGCATAGGTATAGGTAGTTTCTGGCTTTATCTGTACCTCGAGTGGCAGTGCAATTTATTGAAATTTCTCCTCAGTGAAAATTAAGTATTTCCTTCCAGTTGCGTGTGCGTGGATCCCGCTCTGTGTTTTCATTGTTGCTTAAAACTTTGGCCCCGTTCACACTGCTCCGTTTTTGCACCAAAACGGAGAGAAAAACATCTGTTTTTTTGCAAAACAGACATCTTTGGCTCCGTATTTGTTAACAGGGAGATCAATGTGAACGCACAAAAACGGATGTTTTTCCCTTTGTTTTTGTACGAAAACGTAGTAATGATGCAACAAAAACGCAACAAAAACAAAAACGCAACAAAAACGCATTATAACGAAGACGGAGCAGTTTGAACGGGGCCTATGTATGAGGTGTACTTTTCTTTTCAGTTATGTAGTAATTAAAGAAGCGTAAAAAAGTGAAAGGACGAGCTGTTTGAAAAATAAATGCGCAATGGTTGTCTTAAAAAGGTTTGTATTTCTTGCCCAAGTATCTCTTACCCTACCGAAATAAACGTTTAAACCAAATTCTATGAACTAAAAAAAGTATTGCTTACTAGGTAGTATAACATTCGCAAACATGTTTTTATTGAAAATTATTCTTTGTTGACTCCGAAAGTTTTGGGATTACGATGGTCAAGTAAAAGATTTTTGCTGCCAAAATTTTACGTCCATGGTTTATGATCCAGAAAATTGATGACGTCACATTCTCAGATGAGTTGAATTATGAGGTGGAAAGATTTTGAAAATTATTCAAGGTTTCTGAAAATGGTAGAATAACAGCTAAGTAGCTAAAGTCTATTTCAAGCTAGTTAGGGGGTTAGGGCCTGTTTAGATGAGGCATGAGGGTCCGTTAGCGACCTGGCTCGCCAACAAGCCAGCACGGGTTTGCGTGGGAGATTCGATAGTTAGCCAGCCCTGAGCCCGCCCGGCTATGGTAGCCGCGTGCCGTCATTCTCTTGTGAAAATTTGAAAGAACGAGGAGATATTTTCTGGTTCTTTCAATTTCTACAAACGAAAGAATGTTTACTCTCGAGTACGAATAAACAGGGGGGGCTGAGAATAATCGGGGGGGGGGGGTTGGAAATGGTTCGATATAACAATAAGCGGGGGTAGGAATAATCGGGGGGTCCTTGGAGAAATAGAAAATAGCCCTTTTCTTAGGTAAACACGTATCTGTTATATATCTATGTGCATAGTGATGTTACTGATACATATACTTGTGAACTCTGGTTCTGTTGAATGCAATTCTTGAGACTTTTTCTTGCGTTTATACGGAAATTATGTCTAATATCATTTCATTTTTCCAAAAATTGATAAAAGGGGGGGGGTTGGAATAAGAGCGGGGGGGGGTTGGAAAATTTTTCAAAAATTAATAAGCGGGGGGGGGACGATTATTCGGTACTCGAGAGTACAGGCCAGAATTGTGGCACCGAATGTGATACTGCGCGTGCGTCACAGGCGACCTGGCCCCTTTCTGCCAGTTATATGAGAAAAGACAGCCCATTTGAGGCAGGATCCCGGCACTCGATAACCAGGATTTCGGCAAAAGCGGGCCAACTTGGCATACATATAAACGCAATCTGATATTAACAAAACTGTGACCAGATGTGAATGAAGGAACCAGCTCGCTAATGGGCCAGCCAGCCTCATATAAACAGGCCCTCAGTTTGAAGAAGTAGGTCTTTGTTTCTAGTCCTACCAAGGGTGTTAGGACACGGATGTTTTGATTGATTATATATTTACCTTGTTTTTTGATCGTTGTGTTTTATTTTGTTGTCTTGTTTTCTGTTCTGTTTCGTCTTCAACTAAGCGTCCAACCGCTCTCAAGTTGTTCGGATAGAGCTCCCTTGTATTTCTGTGTCATAGTGCGCCTTCACACAAACAAAACAAAACACAGGGATCAAAACAAGGTAAATGAATAATCAATCAAAACATCCGTGTCCTAACACCCTTGCTCCTACCGAACTTGGCAATGGTCTGGTGGTGGCATATACCTTAAAACATAATTCAGGTTGGAAGTCCTAACACCCTTGCTCCTACCGAACTTGGCAATGGTCTGGTGGTGGCATATACCTTAAAACATAATTCAGGTTGGAAACCAATAACTTTACTGCGAAACTTTTCTATTCTTTGCATATTCAGAGAACCGCGATTAATTTTCAAGGCGGTTATTGATAAACTTGAAATTATTTTCAACCTAGGGTCCAGACGTTTTGCATGATATTTGGTCTTGATGTGCCAGTAGAAACTTTTGGCACAGTCTGGATAGCAACAAAAAGTCTTAGCACTAGAAAAAGAATATTTCATAGTTAAAATGAAGTGAAAAGCTTGCCCACTGTTGAAGTTTTTAAGGTTTTTAATGAAATGCAACCTAAACTTGCAGAGCAACCATCGTGGTTTCAGCCCAGAAATATCAGCTAGCAATGAATGAATTAACGAGGAACAAGGCCAGGAGGTTGTTAAAACTTACCCGTGTATGAAGCCGAACAGTAAATCGCTTTATCATTGATGATACGCAATGTTTTTTTTTAATTTCGTGGGAAATCAGTGAACATTTTTACGGCAAATTGGTTAGTTCCCAGTCCTTAGACAGCAGCAACGAACTGCAAAACTAACTTGTATATCAAATACCGGATTTCAAAATTTGGCGGGAAATCTTCTAGTAGCGCCACGTGATGTTTTGTCTGTGTTGCTGCCCTCCAGGCTGATGCAACAACAACAATGCAAAGAAAATATTCCAGGAAACTTTTGTCCTTTGAAACTTTGTTATTCGGTGAAAGAAATAAGAAAGATTCTTGAGAGCAAGAAACTCGAATCAAGAAGCTGAAAAGAAGACTTTTTGTTTTGGTAAGGCAGTCAATACGGAACAACAATCAGGGCCTTCTAAACGATTAAAACCCTTTTGCCACGTAGGCCTTAGCCTTATCTGCATGTAGGCCTAAGACATAAAAGCAATTGCACCGGCTGGAAGGGTGTGTTGCACACTCCGCCCTTTTGTGCTGGGTTGCCAGAGAATCTTGGGTTGTAACGTTTTTGTTACATTTGATCAAAGAGGTTCCAAAGTATGGAAAAGTTAAATCAACAACCAAATAGAAAAGCAAATACCTTTTTGGGTTACCTGGCTTGGCTCCACAAAGGGACTCCGTTTCCCAGTTACCTTTGCTAGATTTGAAGCAACTGAAGAATCCTTCATATGGCACAGGACCTGTGGACATAAATATATTTGTTGATATGAATTTTACTCACTACTACCAAACGGAATGGTTTCTTTTATCATTTTGTCCTGGTACGTTTGGTTTCTTAATTTTTACTTTATTATTGATGTGAGGGCTTTTATGAAGAATTTCTTGGAAGAAAAATATTTTCAGAAATAATAGTTTTTCCTGCCAAGTTAGATTTTTTTGATGACTTAAGCATCTAGCAACAGTTCTTTCTGTTAATACATCATGATCGTCATTTGAATATCTTTGTAAACTGTAATCTTCATAGCTGAATAATCCTTTTATTTGTAGACATTCTGGATGAGATTCCAGCAGCTGAACCTTCCAAGAACTTTCTGGAATTCAAGGCCTGTTTGTCATAAAATGATGCATCAAGCAGGGAATGGTGGTGATCATATCTCAAATGGTAGCATTTCTCTGTGATGCATTACACATATGTTTCATAAGAGACTAAGAATTTGAGCCAGTACTGAAAGTTTCTTAAAATTATCAGAGTATGAGTACTTGGAGCTACTTATGAGTTTCTTAAAGGTTCCATAATTAACAATCTTCGCTCTCACCAACTATGACCTCACTGACATTTCAAAAGAAAGGTTTTGAAGCTTTTCCTATCTTTAGACATTACTCAAATACCTTTTGAGCAATATGATAAAGGGAATAAGTGAAAATAAGTAAAGTCATGTCAAGGATTTCCTTTGCCAGAAATGAATAGTTTCTTAAGTTACATTTTTCTAGTACCTGAGTTTCTTAATTTTGGTGATCTGAGTGTTGGATTTCTTCTTAGCTGTTTCTCATAAAAAGATATATGTGTATACTTTATTGTACTCAGATGTTCTGTGAAAACATTTATTCTTCAATTGAGGTTAGATTGAGTTGCATAAAAATACCAATATTTTCAAACCAAGCTATATACAGATTTGATTTTCATGGAAATTTTTCATGTTGGCTTTGGTAATCCCTATAGAATTACTTTCAGATTCAAATGATAATGTGTTGTAACATGGCATGTTGAGGGTACGGGTATGTGCCGCCCATATGGATGGGTCTGTGGGTCCAGAATTCTCTAAACAAGGGTCCCTTTTTTGGCAGAGTTTCCTTAAACATGGGTGGGTTTCCAAAAATTGGCAAAAATTGTTGAAAATTGGTGGTTTTCCGCCAAAAAATTCATCATAAAAGTGGGTCTAATGGCAACTATCAGTAATTAGAAGAGGGTAGCTTTCTGAAAACCAGGCGGCAGACACCCATCCATCCGCAAGTCATGTACCCTGTCCTGGGTCTAAATCACACTTGTGTAGTGCAAATGGCACACAACTATGTTACAGAGTCATTTATGAACTCTGTCAAAGAGCTGATTACAGGCAAATGATACCCTGTCCTGGAGTGGGAGTCCTGAAATGATTCCTTGTACAGTGGCACGTTGCCATATGGAAAATAGATAAGTGCCCCCCCCTGGGCAGATAGTATATACATCTGTCATGTTTTCTTTATCTTGTCTGTAGTTTCATGGTTCCCTCAAACGATAAGTGATTTGGACAGATATCAAAATGAAGCAGATAGTGCTGAAATTGAGCAAGATATTGATCATCCTGTAAGTTTAATAAATTTTGTGTGGAACCAAAGATTCAGCTCTCTGACATTGCAAAGAAACTTGCATTGTAAAGATAGTTTTCACACCTCTGGGTGCACTCACACAAACCAGAATAAAACAATAGGAGCAAAGCATCATGGCCAGGTGTGCTGAAGTTGTCTGAAGATAAATTGCTTTGCAGTGCCAGAAAGCTGTATCTTTTGTTTTACAAAATTCACTCATATGCTTTTTTTCATTGCTTTGCCTGCATCAATCTCTGATCAAAGACTAAACATCACATAGAGCACCCAGTTTTCATATCTGTTCTATGGATAGTTTTTGTTTAATGGCATGAGATTTGCTGTCAATACTCTCAAATGTTAGTCTGATACAAAAGTAAACAGATATAGCCTCTTTCGGAATGAACAAACCCAGCTTCACTATTTTAGAGTTCTTGTTTATGAAACATACATTAACTTACAAACAATCTTTTTGTAGGCGTGCTGTACATCATTTCTAATGATAAACATTTAAGATAAAGTAAATTGTACAGTGAACAGATGCGACAAATTCACGACGTTTCGAGCTGAGCCCGTTGTCAAGTCACTTGACGTTAATTTTTCTATCTCAGTGATAGCATGTTGGTCATTTCACCACGATGATGGTCCATTAAATTATCTGTATTCCAGCAGTCGTCGTTGGTAAATTTTTTCAGCGACGGAAGCGACAGAGACTATTAGTAACAATCATAGGGAAATCAAGCGTTAGTCCCATTACTTTCTTTGTTGTTCTTCTTCATAATGTTCACGTTCACAAAAATCTCCCAAAAATCTTTTACTTAACAGATATTCACAGATCTCGTCTACCGTGCAAGGAGGAATCAAATCGTTTCATTGGCGGTCAGTTATAAGCAGTGAGTAGCGATAGCGATATACTGAACTTTTTTCTTCCTATGAAATTAACTGACTCTACATCTCTTTTTAGCCAGCATAGCTCAGTGATCCAGGCCAGGGAAGAAATAGGAAAAAGTAAAGTTTTGAATATCAAATTCTTTTTACACCATCTTTATTGAGCACACCCTGTGGGTTATTATAAAAAAACATATTTCAAATCAGTCAAGGGACCGTCCAGATACCCTAATTTGTTTGTTTGTTTGTTTGTTTGTTTACAATATCGTTTCTGGAACAGCGCTGCTTCGAGGACAGTTTTTAAGTCCTCATCTCTCAGTATAGGATTATACCAATCAGCTAGAAGAAATAGATCATAGACGTTTACACCAATCTTTTTACCCCGATTTAAAGATTTGGAATTTTTCTTTTTTCGACTGAGGTGCTCCCAGAATTTGTGTTGGCTGTCTCTGCTCATCGGACTACTGCTGCTGGGGGGCGTTGGCTGAGGGAGTCTAGGATTAGTTGAGAAATTAATTTTTTCCTCATGGTTAGATCTCTGCACCATTCTCCCCGCCGATGCTCTCGTGGTTGTGTTTTGGTGGATGGGTGGCTGTTTGTGCGGGTTTTGGGGGTACCACAGTTTTGCCTTAATCTTTACTTTGTCTTGATTTAGCGTGCATATGTACCTTACTTTTTTGTTTCTTTTTTTCTTCTTAATTTACAGTTGATATTTCTTAGAACATTGTAAGTGGCATTTGTAGTGATGACTCGATGACCCTGCGTCTTTCCTCACCACAAAGGCCACGGTATCTTGCATTAACTTTGTTGTTTTTAAACTTTTGATTGATAAAAAAAGAAAAAAGATTTATAACGTACACTTTCATAAATCCTTGATTGACTATTCAGTTGGTCGGTGCATCAAAGAAAACTATACGTTTCAAGTATAGGTTTCAAATCTTCAAAAACCTGAGTGTAAAATTCTATGACCTATTTCTTCGTACTGAGTGACTTCAAAGAAACTTGAACTCTTTTATAATAAATCTGCAATTGGACTTTTCTGAAATCTTCAATATTTTCAT